>LR990300.1:1800000-2327500 GCA_905147355.2 Apotomis turbidana | reverse complement strand
TAATTTTAATATTAACTCTACCCGCTCAAGATTAAAAACCGTTATTGTCAAGATTTACATAAGAACATGAATCCAAGGTTGAGGGATTACGTATACATAATTTATGCGTCTCTAGGGGTTATGTGTAGGTTACGGAGATGCCATGACTTAGGCTGCGTTTCCACCAGAGATGTGCGAGGTAGCTAAGCGGTGCGAGGCTGTGTAACGGTGTGAATGTTTCCACCAAAGATGCGCGAGGTAGCTGAGCGGTGCGAGGCTGTGTAACGGTGTGAATGTTTCCACCAAAGATGCGCGAGGTAGCTAAGCAGTGCGAGGCTGTGTAACGGTGTGAATGTTTCCACCAAAGATGCGCGAGGTAGCTGAGCGGTGCGAGGCTGTGTAACGGTGTGAATGTTTCCACCAAAGATGCGCGAGGTAGCTGAGCGGTGCGAGGCTGTGTAACGGTGTGAATGTTTCCACCAAAGATGCGCGAGGTAGCTGAGCGGTGCGAGGCTGTGTAACGGTGTGAATGTTTCCACCAAAGATGCGCGAGGTAGCTGAGCGGTGCGAGGCTGTGTAACGGTGTGAATGTTTCCACCAAAGATGCGCGAGGTAGCTGAGCGGTGCGAGGCTGTGTAACGGTGTGAATGTTTCCACCAAAGATGCGCGAGGTAGCTGAGCGGTGCGAGGCTGTGTAACGGTGTGAATGTTTCCACCAAAGATGCGCGAGGTAGCTGAGCGGTGCGAGGATGCGTAGCGAGGATATGTAGCGGGCTCTTTTCAACTAAACGCGCGGCCAGCAGCGCGGCGAGCGGACCGAGAGATCCGAGCGCGGCCGCCGTGCGAGTGAGCGAGACACACGTCCCGCGCACCACTGTCGTGCTAAGTCGTGGCATCTCTTTCATATTGTATTCGCGACGATTTCTTCAGCTCGATGCACGGCGCACTTTGTAAAGGTGATTTCACTACCAGAAGGACGAATGTATGAGAAAAAACACAATAGCAATATTAGGCTATAGGTGTTTTTTTTTTTTGAAGATGTCAATCGATCCTGTTTTTTAAGGTCCGACGAATAAAAAGGGGTGTTATAATATAAGTTTAACATGCATATCTGTGTGTCTGTCTGTGGCATCGTAGCTCCCAAACGGATGGAACAAAGATTTATCCGCCGAGATGGTTCTTAGCTATCTTTTCTGGAAATGGAATCAGTAGTTTCCAAGATATTCAACTTTAATTGGAACAAGTGACAAGATTACAGCCAGAAGCTAAGAATTCCACATTTTGTAGTATGTTCAGTTTTATTAGCATGATCTATGCACCCTTTGAATGACAGTCTCATGATGACTAGATACTTGTCAGGGGTGTATTACATTTTTAATTTTGGTTTTTGGTATAGAAATGGGCTGGCAATTTCAATTCTTCCCACATTGTAACGTCGGTTTTATTTCATGATGTGTTTCCTTTCCGCAGCGCCAATAAAATGGCTCGTGACCGGCGCATGTAGCGGCGACATGTCGGGCCAGCTGAAGAACGACCCGGCGCCCGTAGACAACAAACGTGAGTGCTTTTATTTTTTATTTTACCTGTTTTTAGGGTTCCGTACCCAAAGGGTAAAAAATGGGATCCTATTACTAAGACTCCGCTGTCCGTCCGTCTGTCACCAGGCTGTATCTCATGAACCGTGATAGTTAGACGGTTGATATCACAGGTGATGTATTTATGCCGCTATAATAATAAATACTAAAAACAGAATAAAATAAATATTTCAGGGGGCTCCCATACAACAAACGTGATCGGTTGCGTTAACTTTACGACTGATTTGTATCTGGCGCCATACACACTAGGTGCAAACTTAACCCGACCAGTTAAGATGGGATAAGTGTTTGTACGGAACCCTCGGTGCGCGAGTGCGACTCGCACTAGGCCAGGTTTATTTTCATAACTACGATTAAAACCTGTGCGGTGGCAGTGTTGCCTGTAATCAATAGTCAACACTACACTTACTCTCTGACTAGTTTATACTATTATAATATTCTATATCTGTATGGGAAATCAGTATTTATGTCCTAGTTTCTACTTCCGTGCCTCGCAGTTAAATCCAATACCTACTTGCCTAGGTATTCTGGCCAAGGCCCAACGCTAGAACGATTAGCATTTTAGTGCAGTACCATTTTCTATAATTATTCTACAAAACTGTTCGAACGACAGCGACCTATTTAAAGTGTGACCTGAATGTATCGCTTGGTCAATATTTAAACAGGGTTCTGGTACATTTGGAGGGCAGTGGCCGTACAGCGGCCATTACATATACATTATAAATACATTACATTATTAATGCATTAAATTATCAATAATTACATTATTAATACATTTTTCTCAAACATGCAATGTCGTCATAACGTGCGTCGCAGCTTGCTTCGAAGTATCACGTCTCGGGCGGAACAACTCGAGAGAACTGTAAAGGAATTTCATACAAAATTGAAGGCCTAAGCCGGGAGTAATATTTTTAAAACATGGCGTCTGTGTTTATTAACAGGCTAAACAGTTGAATTATATATTTTTTGAGTGTTTTTTTTTTTAATTTCATTGTATATAATGTATATGTTTGAGAAAAGCACTATACATGCCTAGCCGTGAAAAGGCCTTGCGCCTGCCGGCTTCGTATCACTATCCGTCTATACCTGCTCACCCGGCAAGCCCATCTTTCCCGGCGTCGGCAGTAATGAACTATTTATCAACTGGTTGTGCTTTTGACGCCAATGAGACTTTTCCTAAAATAATAACTCCTAGAAAACTAATTTTCAATACAATTTTATAAAAGGATAGAACAGATAAACTTGTTTTTTGTAGCAACATTGAAAACTTTAAAACCGAGGTCAGGCAATAACCAATAACAATAGGCAGTATAGTAATTACAATACATTAAATTAAGCAACTAGTTTGTATGAGCGTGCATGACGGGACGGATTAAATTGTCATGCTCGAATGGCGTCAACGGCGCGATTGTAGTCATTTTATTTACGTTTACGTCTGTATTTACTACTGGTAGGCCGTGAGGCGAATGTCGGTTCTCTTACCTTATTTAGTACGACGCAAAACCCGGCTTGTAACGATCGCGCTATAGACAAATGATAAAGCATCTATCACTTATCGACACTTGTGTAACGCGTATATGACGCACACCCGACCTAGTAAATAAAAAGCATTTTTATTAAGTGGGTAACTTTTCCCTAACCCAGTTAATAAAAATGTTTCAATTAATCAATGTTGGCCTGATAAGTCGTTGGAGATATAATCGGGTTCCCGCTCATAGTTATCATAATTTCAACTAACATCAACCCAATGTTGAGTAAACCTTTTAATTATAATATATTATTATAGCCTTTTTAATTTTTACGCCACTTTGCCCGGTGTAGTAGTCTGGTTATCAATTTACCTTTACCTTCCAAATATCATCTTAATAGCTAGCTAGTGACCTGTGACTTGTCTTGGCTACCCCTCAGTGAACGCCGACCATGTGCCGAGTGTCCCGCCTATCTCCATTTAAGTTGAGATTCTGTTTCACAGATCTAGATTATTATAACAGAGCGGTACTTAATCGCATTCAAAAAAGGTGTTTATTTAATTACCTCGATGATTCGGATGTGATGTTACGTCCATGGTCTCGAAGGAATTTGGTCTCCTCTCCGAGACGTCGAGCTTATTAAATAAACACTTTTATGAACATCGTGTGACTTTAAATCAATAAATTTGCTCTTGTGTATTATCTCGGTATTTGGAACGTCGTCGAAACGTGTGATAGATACCTAACATGGATCCATATATTTTTTCAACGTTTCGCTTTCGCTTTGTATAAACACTAGCTCCGCCGTGCGATGTTACCCGCTCATCCCACGGGAACACTATGGGTGGGGGAAGCCTATGTGTTAATTCAGGGTGTCACCTACAAAATTTATCAAAATTAGTCCAGATGTTAGAGCGTAAAGAAGTAAGAAACATACACAAAAACACAGTCACAAACTTTCGCCTTTATAGTATTAGTGTGATTTGACACGATTGTGAAATAGGAGTCAGGTAGGATTACCGACGGTCGTATCTTGGTCTATACCAGTGGTGGGCAATCTTTCTTCATGGGGGGCCAGAAAATTAAGGAAATTTCTCAGGGGGGCTAGAATTGCAGTAAAAATGTATTATGATTTTAGTAAATCATCAACGAATCATATAAAAGTATATATATTTTTATTTGAAATAGTTTAATAAAGGACGGGTGGCGGGCCGGACAAAGTCCTTTCGCGGGCCGGAGCTGGCCCGCGGGCCGTACTTTGCCCACCACTGGTCTATACCTAGTAGTCTCGTCACGTGGCGACATCAAACCGCCTTTGAATACTAAGCGACTATGATTTATACTCTGACATGATAAAGGTTTTTATACCGTTATTGAATATCTATGTTAACTAAGATTAGCATCTCGGTACACGAGGTTGAACCTTCTACATCTCTGAAAAATTCACTTTATTTTATAAAATGATTGCTGTAAACATTGATTTGGAGAATCTTGTACATCTCCTCTACATGTATCAATTACCTAGTTATAATATAATTGTAATACTTAGTTTTAAGTATAATAACTTGTATATAATCTGTGGTATAATTTACGAAAAATTGAATTTCTATCGGCTTTCTTCCCAACGGAGACCGCTGTTCTTGTGAAATGCCGATAGATTCCGTTTCAGATATGTGAAAATGCCCTTGTGGCCTACTTACACAATAAACGTTTTGATTGTTTTTAACTGTGACGGTATAGAACTGTTCTTTCACCAATAATCTCTTAGTCTAGTTTTCTTGATTGACTTTCGAGCAGCTTTGAGTCTTTTGAAATCCGTACCGTTGGCCTGGTCTTCAGATACGTTACAATGCCGCCAGCGAGCCCCAGCGGTAATATGTACCACAAGACTTGCCCCACAAACCGACCGCCGGCACGCCGCCTTCGTGCGGCAAGTCCTGCGGTACAGTCGAGTTCATTTACATCTACACACTTACGAGAACTAAAATATCTGAACACGACCCTATTGTCAGGAGCATAGAGTCGTGTTCAGATATTATTGTTCTCGTAAGTGTGTAGATGTAAATGAACTCGACTGTACAGATAACACCCGGGACATACGAACATACCTTGGTGACAAAAACCCCCAAGCTGCTGATATTAAATAAAATAATATAATAAGGGACAATCTTAAACAAATTGACCTAGTCTCAAACTAAGCAAAGCTTGTACTATGGGTACTAGAGGACGATATACATAATATATAAAAATATGTATTTATATGTAGTGCTTTGGGGTAAATTCGACCTATTTTTAGGCGAGTGCAGAGTATGTTAGGGTTTGGGCTCGTAAGTCAGAACCTAAGAAGTATTCCTTCCAAGTAATGAGATCTTTACGAAATTGGATATATTCATCAACGCTTTGTGATCACAGCGTTTCAATACGTTGCTTGAATTTGGAAACAGATTAGAATAAAAAAAAAATATTTTGAATACTATTTCTTAAGGAGTGGGGTAATTTCGAAAGTAAGTGGGGTAATTTCGAAGCTGGATTTTATGCAATATGAGTTTAAGAATCATATTTCTTTTTAGTTCTAATTTACCCCCGCAAAGATCCAAAAATCGCACTGCTTTTATTTAATCGACTGCAACACACGTGCCCTCACGACTAGCGATGCGAAGTGAACTGAAGCGGGGGAGGAGATAAACATGGCGTTTTGACAAGCGTTGCAAGCGTAGAATTTGTTCCCAGTTTAGTAGATATGTGTGATTTTCGATTTATCCCCATTTTCGACTTTACCCCAAAGCACCTTATGTATAGGTAAACATCCATGACCCAGGAACCCAGGACCGCCGGCTCAGTACGTACTGTTTCTACATAAGATGACTCAACCAATCCGTCAAACGCACGTCTTCTTCCTGCAAATAGCATCCTACTGAAATTAAACTTTCGAAAAATAAATCTGCAATGATTTAGTGAAACCAATTATAGATATGCTCGAAGCATAGACGATATAACGGTGTCACGTTATCTTCCAGCAGGCGACCGCCGGCGTGGTGCGGCCGGGCGCGCCTCGGTGCTCCGCCGAGCGCCCTCCGACTCGGACTGCTCGGGCGAGACCGCGTCGCTGTCCGCCGATAGCGGGGAGCGGCGGCCGCCGCCACCGCCGCCTAGGAGCGGCAAGACGCGGAGGTAACTCTACGTCACCCTAGGCCGTAGTCCTGGCCAAGGCAACACGTAAAACTTTAGACAAACCACGGCCAGTAAACCGTAAAGCCCCAAATCGTATATTTATGCAAAAGGGTGGATCAACTTTTTCTTGCTGTTATTCTGTCCGTGACCCGGGGGATACGAGTGATAAAATATCTTAGAAAATTGTTGATAATTGATATTACTGGTATACATAAGAATGGCCTTATAACTGCTTAAATTACAAATCTTTTGCTAAATATAACCACGGAAAATTGTAGTTTTAAAAAGTGACCCAGGAGCATCACCATGGCAACGAGTGGCAGAAAATAGTTGATTGGCCCACAAACACCTGGGTTCTGGGACATTCACGTAATCACCGCCCTAGGTATGTGATGTATATTGCTACATCACATACCTAGCCTACGCTATGGGGAGAGAATCTCACTTCCTGGCCAAGGCAAGACGTAAAACTTTAGACAGACTACGGGCGGTAATTCGGGAATGTCCCAGATCCCAGGTGTTTGTTGAGCCAAAGGTGAGGGCCATAAATATACGATCTGGGACATTCACAAAAAAAAAACACCGCCGGTGTGAGTTTCTTTCGGCGTTTCTTCTCAACAGTGGTTTCCATGTAAAAGTGCCCTTGTGGCCTACTTGCAGAATAAAGCTCATTATTTCATTACCACCGCCGGTATGTTATATACTATTCAAACTTATACAACCTGGATCGAAAACTAAATTAGAGCTAAAAGCATTCGAATTAACAGAGTGCTTTGATACACGTTGTACTTGGAATGCGACCATGTTATTGTCCACAGGTAGCAGTAACACGAGTAATTCTTTTATATTTCATAAACTGCGGCAAAACATGCATGTTTTTTAGGGTTATGTACCTGATGGGTAAAAACGGGACCCTATTACTAACACTCCACTGTCCGTCTGTCTGTCTGTCACCAGACAGAAGACATACCAGAAGTGGGACTCCAATACAACAAACGCCATTTTTTGTTTAATGCACTTGAAATGTTGAAGAGAATCTCTTGAAATTCTAGTCCCGTTATCTGTAATGTTCGTCCGCTACCATAGATCCACTCGGTGTGACGGGGGTAGCGCTGATCATTATGGAAACGCTTTTAACAAGCCACGTGTTTGTTTTCCAGTCGGCGCCGCGGGAGCGAATGGGAAGTCCTAGAGGGTTTGAAGGACGGGCAGCGCTTCGAGCGGCGGCCGGAAGTGTTCAACGGATTCTTGCACAAGAAACGGAAATGGCCGCTCAAGGGATGGCACAAGGTGTGTACGGAATTAGAATACTTACTTGCAGTCCGTGGGATATTGATACGTGTCTCACTAGATTTTTTGTAGTTTGGATTTGGACCCCTCTGATTTTGTCCGAAATAAATAACGACATTGTGCACCATTACATCTGCGGGAACGGCAGTGCCCCCGCCAAGACGTCCATCTATATCTTCTATAGTCTATAAAACTCTGAAACGACTGTGCAACATTTCGACACCCGAATGTAATAGGAATAAACTCAAAGATGCCAAAGTGGTGTATCTCACCAATACCATTGGCATTGAAGTGACGGGACAATTCTTTTTTTTGAACTGACTTTTGATATATAATTTTTCTTTACAGAGATTCTTCGTAGTCGACGGCGGTATACTAGTCTACGCCCGTTCACCGACTGACGTTGCCCGCGGCCGGCTGCACGGCTCTCTAGATGTCGGTCTGTCCGTCATCTCGGCCAAACCCCGCCGCCGACGCATCGACATCGACGCTGATGAGTTCATATACCATCTTAGGGCTAAGACGCCGGACGTGTTTAGGACATGGCTGAATGTACTGAAAGCACATCGGTGAGTGTCATATGTAGGGATGTTCGTCATATAGACATCGATGGCGCGGTGTGGAACATGTAGGCGCGGACGGCGTGTATACGGTCTACGAACAAGGAAACTACTATCCGACCACGAAAATGCCTTAATACGAAGATGGAAAATGCTGAAATTTACTTTAAATAGCCTAGCAGTTTATTCGCACACAGAAGGAGCAAAGGTAGCAAATACATGCCTATCAGTTTCTGAATTTAAATTTTGGGAGTGATCCACATAAAAGGTAAAAGTGTGGCACTGTCAGAAAAAAAAACCTTTAAAGAAGCACATAAATCATCAACATATCAACTGAACACGATCGCTCTGAACAGGGCCTATCGCAATGCGTCCGTCATCTCATATAATAATATTAATATTATACATTTAATATATTCAGATACTACATATTTACTAAACTAATGTGAGTAAAAATAAATTGAACATAAAGTTCCATTTTGTAGTCTATTGTTGTTACCTCTTTCTAGGTTATACCGTCAGCATCTCCTAACGTTCGGCGCGCGGGAGTCGGTGCCGAAAATCCACGCGCCTAATATAGAGGACTTGCCGCCCACAGATACGTCGTCCCGTAAGTATATACTAATAGTGTTTCGTGCCAGGGTTTTCGTGAAACGTTAAAAAATCTACTTATATTGGACTGTTTAAGTGTGACTTGTTGGACAATAAATAACGGTGAAATTAAAATTTAGTGATGAAGGCCGATGAAGTGTACATTTAATATTTATTTACTCTACTGCTTAATTTTTGATTGGGCTCCTTTGTGCCTGCACCGCAAGTAGCCTTTTTCGTACATATTTTATCGTCCTGAAGGAATTAACCAACAATATTACAAATTCGGCCGATATTTGTAAACATGTCTAAAATTAGACATACAAAGAAAAACAACCTAATTAAAACTGCTAGTTTTGTCGCACTTCACTATTTGTTTGTGAACAAAAACAATCAATTTGAGATTATTTGGTGTTAACTAGAACGTTTCACGAAAATTCCTGTTAGATTAGACCGAGTGATTTTAATATTTTTAGCTTGTTTAGAGGTTAGGAAGATCTTTACAGTTTTAGCATGCTTTAGAAGTTAGAATTTGAACTGTGTTGCCGGGTACAGTCGAGTTTATTTACATCTACACACTTACTACCTATTTACTTGTAAGAGTGTAGATGTAAATGAACTCGACTGTACATGACATTTTTGACGCTACGTCATGAAAAAACATGTTTTAGATCTATATTTCGAATTGTCATCCTTTTCGGCCAAATAGCAAAGCGAAGACCTGGGTATTGGTTAGCATTAGACGCCGTTTTTATGCGTACACAGATCTCTACCTATATAATACGTATCGCAATGATAGATCAACTTTAATGCGTCTCAAAAAAATACAAGTAAAATGGGATAGCAAAATAGAACCGGTAGTAGATAACAAAATAGTCCTTTTTACGTTTAAGTCACTATTAACATCCAAAAATGTTTTTGTTCTCCTCCTTATGTCTAGATAGAAATAAAAAACTACTATTCTCCATAGGTACATCCCAGACCAGCCTAGAATCCTTGTCAAGCTTAACCCCGTCCCAAGGCAATCCTTATCCAGAATCCAAACGACCCTACTCCAATTATACATCAAATGGAACAATATCGCCAGTTTATAAGAATAACTTCCAGAGCGACTTGGAAGGCACGGAACAAAATGAAAGTAATGGCCGCATCCGTCTCAATATCTTTGACTTTTTAAACCCAAATAAACCTGATATTAATAAAGCACCAAAGTATGCTTATGATGAACTCTGGTCTATGTGCTTCCTTGAAGATAAACTAGATAATATAGATCAGAGGTTTGAAAATACGTTTACCGTACCATTGAGTACAGATGAAGAACAAACAGCAGCGACAAATCTCGATATAAACACGCATAGACCTTCTAGTCTTGGGTCAGAATCTGCCTTTGAATTCAAAAGTACTCTTCTCAATTTCGACGCCTTACTTAATGAGTGCTTCCCTCCTGATCAACAGTTAAAATGTGAACAAGCATATCAAAAACAACTAAAAGATACGTCGGAAAACGTAACTACTTCTGAAAATCTCAACGTGAATCCTCTGTGGTCGATGGATAAAAACCAAATGGCAATGTTCTTATTTTCACGTAAAATCCACAATAGATCGGGTATGCGTGTAGAACAATGGGCCATGAAAAGAAGTAGGAAATGTACCAATTTGGTAAAGTATAGGAACGTAATCAACGAACCTTGTTTAAATACGCCCATCAAATACATGATACTCGGGAAACATAAACAACTTACTAAAAATCGGTATTATGACGATGTAGGCGTAATGTGTGATTTGAATGGAAATTATGAAATGAAACAAGTTAAGTCAACACAAGACGCAATGACTACATGGGAATATGATGTAATCAGTGAGAAGCTGATATTCAATTTATTTGATAATCCTCATGTTAACACTGGCACCAATTCGTATGACGAATCTGTTATGTCTAAATTATACGTGAAGCAGGTAGTGAAAGAAGTATACAACCTTAATATGACTGATAGCAAAACGAATCCAATAAGATTTTTGTTTAAATCACTATTACAATATTATTTGAAGCATTCTGAAGGTAAATTTAAAGATAGCATTAAACAAGATAAAGCTGTCACCAAACAATCGATCGCTTATTTCACTAGAGATAAAGGAATGTCCAGTAAAATTATTAATACTGCACATAAACAAGTTCAGACATCTAAAAGTATAAAACGTAATAAATTAAATAATACACCAATTAGTAGAAGCCAAGCTTCAGGATGTAATGAAAGATCTTCACTAGAATTAGAAGAATTTGTTAAAAATACTGTCTACTTTTGCACAAATGTGCGAGGTAACAGGGACACTGACATCGAAATAACTAAAACGCAGATTGATGAACTCAATATGATATCAATGACTTGTCTTCGTAATAGTGCAGACATGTCAGAATCGGCAGAGCTAACTCAGTTTCAAGAGACTATTCAACGTCTAATGAGTAAAACGTCATTGTCAAAAGCTGTGACTGGAGAATTACTGAACTACATAGGCAAGTTACGCCGTGATAACAGCAGTCGTAGCCCAAGTACTGACCTCTCGTCTAATGTTGGTTCAAAAATATCGGAACTTGACCGTAAAGACAGTCCTATTTGTAATGTACAGACCGAGTGTATTCAGAAGGCAATTTCAAGAAGTGTTCACACTTTTGACGCTATACAACCTTCATTGGATGTTGATACTATAAATAATACTACCGTTGCGGCACAGTTATTAAAAGACATTATAGAGAAAATGACTTCCTTGTTTACTAGTCAGAAAGTTGATTCTAAAAATAATAAAAACGACCTTACTAATAACAATGGCATAGATGATCAGGTTCCAGTAAAAGATGACCAGAAAAGACTCGCAGACGACTATACTAATAAACACTTCACGCTTGGAACAAGAAACAAATTCGAGCTTAACCTCTCAAAAGAAAATTTTCATAATGTTTCTATGTCCAACGATGCTGCGATATTAGGAATAAAGAGCTTAAAAATTAAATCAAAAGAAAAATCGCCGAATTCAGAAGAATCAGGTCTCAAAAGTATCAGTTTCAAAACGGACAATGCTCCTGAATCTCAGACGTCGAATATTATAAAAACTACTTCAAATCAATACAAGCCGTGTTACCATGCTATTATTAAAACGAGGAATCCATTCAAAAGTGTCTACACACATACTGGCGAAACAGATTTACAAATGTATTGCAGTTCTAGCGAAAACTCAAACATTTACTTTCGAGATTGTAAGGGCATCGAATGTAATAATTTGACTTTTAATAGTAGGAAGAGGTGTTCCAACCAAAGACAAGTATTTTCCCAAAATAGCTGCGATAACGCGCATTGCTACGTTTTTGCTTCTGTCCCGAACACACCCATAACTCTGAACACAAGATCCAATTTCGAAGAGATACATAATTTCGTACCAGGCGATTTTGTACCGCTAGAGTATTTGAGGCACAAAAAAATAACACCTAAAATTATAGATGAGAATTTTATTCTTCGTCTATTAGAAAACTTAACATTGTTGTCAAAGGGCATCCCTGGCATGCACGATGCAATTCTAAACTTATATTTGACTTTAAGGAATAAGTACGGAAAAGCGTCGGAGAATCTATTAACGTTTAGCTTTATTAGAAATATTTTCGGAGATAATTGTAATTTGCCAAGGAACTTGAATAACCCGACTCGAGAGTTCCCTGAAATCAAGCATAACATTCACAAAAGAGCAGTACAAGTTGCCATCAATACTAGCTTCATATTGCCTAATTTGCAAAAAGGTGTGGATAAAGCACTTAGCGTCATAATTTTTGATGAAGCATTAGCTAATTTCGACGTGACACATCAGTTTCTAGATACACCTGATGTAAAAACTAACAACAGTAACCTTCCGAGTATCAACGATGAAGGTAATCAAGGAAAAAGAGAAACTGACCACAAATACGAATGGTTTAAGCGATTAACAAAGGAGTATGCGAAGAAAACAATTATTAAAAATATGCTAACGAAATACCACCAATTACCTCAAAGCATGAGAGAGTCTCAGCCTATTAAAGCTATAATTCCAGAGATTATTGCAGTTTCAAGAAGCGTCTCTAAAACTAGTAGATTATCGAGGATATCTCCTCCTCTTAAAGTGTCCACACAATCACAGACCGGAAAGGATGAGAATTGGATGGACAATAATTCCGAAATAAACCAGCTGTTTCTGCAAAAGAAATCTGAATCTTTGACTGATTCTAGCATAAATGTTCTGAAGAATGATATCAGTGATGACTTGAGAACCATTTACAGGTGTTCCAGTGATCCTTCCTACTGTTCCACTATGTTTGTACTTTGACTCGTTGTTGATTTTTGATATTAATATTAAAAACAAATTGTATTTAACAAAAAATGTTTTAATATTAGAAATATATGATGATGATACATATAGATTGATGATAACTTATGTGTAATGTAGCTAATTAGATAGCAAAAGGGCAGTAGTTTTCTGGTAAAACGGAAAAATAAACAGCTTGATAGTAAAAGAAAATAGTATGACGACAACAAAAAATGATCTTCTTTTTTCTTTATTACCTCTGCTAACTTAGCCTAGATTTATTTTAACTAAATATTTAATATTTTAGATTTTCTATATGAGAATGTAAAAATACTTATGTTTTTCTTAACGAAATGGGATAATACTAATGTTTTTTTTTACCTTACCAGTTACACTACCATAAATTAGATTTTATTAGTTTCAGCTTAAATTTGGTAGCCAAATGTAATCAGAAATTTGCCATATATCGTAGTACTGAGTTCCGTAATTTACTTTAAAATATTTAGAACTTTGGTATTCCAAAGTACGGCTCTATTAGCATAGCTTCATCTAATTCCCGAATGTAGATTAGACTATCCCTATGTTGGTCATAAATATTTTCTGCCCTCATGTGTTATGTCTGCTCTTGAAACACAAAAGCATGTACAGTCCGTGAGCTGTTTAAATAAGCTTCAGCTTTGTGCCTGTCTCTCTCGCTCTTAAGTATTACAGAATTGAACCTCTAATTTTACCTGAACCTGAAGGAATCTATGAGCTCACGGGCTGAATCGTCGTTCGCTGAATTGAAATACTACCTTTTATGATAAGAGTTAATCTTGTCCCCTAAGTCTGGGTTCCTAGTGGAAATAATGTGCCTAAGTCGATGGTCTATATACTATATATGATACCACTATATTTCGTTGTTATATGTGGTTGTTAAAACAATATTAAAAAAGAGACATCTAAATATACGTAAGACTCGTAGGCAAAGGTGGTTGAATGTTTTTTCCACTAGGTTTCTTATGATGTTATTCTTCCCCTGTAGTTAGGCATGCTATTCCAAATGGCGTGGATTTAGATTAAGTAGGTTTGCTCTTTGCCGCTTTTTGTTCCGTATACGTCTATAAATGAATTTAGTTATTTATATCTTAAATATAATTTTCTTTCACTAACTTCACGCGGCAAAGCGTTATTATGTAATAGTTGAAGATGCCGCATTTTTGTTCCATTTATGGATTTAAATGTGCGGTGTATTCTATTTTTTGTTTTTGTAAGTAGTGTGTAAGCTAAGTCTTCAGCTATCTTCCCTCCTGCACCGTTCCTTTACGCAGTGTTATGGATTTGATTAAATTAAATGATATATAAATATTTTTTTATTATGACATAGCGGTTATTACTACCACCTCGTTCTAGATACGCAGTGTGTCTGACTAGTATCCGAGTGGCACTCCGCAATAATAAGTATTTATCGGCGGCTTCGGACCTGAGGCTATGTATAATCCACAAAAAATCACTTTACGAGCGCCTCAATAGTTGCAAAGTCAAAACTCACTCACGCGTAAGGTAGTCCAGCAATCTTGGCTTGTAAATTTTACGTTGCATTTGTAAATAATTTCCTTAAAATCATGATCCCGATGAAAAAAATGGGATTTATAATTTTATTATTATTAGTAAGGAGTCACCAATTAAAGCCAATTTGATAGAAAATCAGTTGAATAGTCAATCCATAGCACTCGACCTACAGTGTGTTTCTTCATAGGGCTAGTTAGCCCTACGGCAGCGCCGCTGCGGGGGCCTCAGGCTGGCTTTGTATCTGGCACGCCGGGGGGCCGCCTGGCCGGCTGGATCGTAGGTGAGTGGGTTCGGTTCCTGCTGCACTGGGCACATTGGGCATGGTTTGCGTAAGGGCTAATTCGTGGATTTTATTCAGGACTAAGTTTTATAGTCGCCGTCATCGAAATCAATGAGGCGGATTATGTCTCACTAAGCATTTATCTCAGAGCAGACCATGCCCTGCTTCTATATCGTTGCTTTTTGCTTTATAGGACACAGGGCACATTTTAGACCTTAGAGTAACAGCGCATCTGCAAATAATTGTATTGTACTATTTATACGGCAAATGTGCTTTCTATGTGGTTTGGATGTGTTTGTGCAGTTATGTGGAGTGTCCTTAAATGTTAATGCGTATAAGCATATTATATTTCAAGGATATTTAGTATCTACTTCGGACACGGGCTCTGCATGGCAGTTGGTATGTTGCTATCCCTAACATGTGGTGAGTTGCTTCAATGCTTTATACGATACTTAGCGTGGTTTACGGTCGGCCTGTTTCAAAAAAGGGAGGCTCAAATAACACACGTGTGACAGTTTTGAATACAATAAGGCATTTGACGAAATGAGTTTCTAGGAAAAAAGTAAAGATACAATTCCTTTTTTCCTAGAAACTTATTAAGTCGAATGTTTCATTTCACCAAATGTTTCATTTCGCCGAATGTTTATTAATTATAATTATTCCTCTACAGTCATATTTTTTCATAATTCTTGCCAATATCATCCTATTGATTAGATTAGGTGTGTTTTATAACAATCTTAAATAGTTTACGGTTGCAAAGAAAAATGCTTTCTGCGAAATGATTTTTCGGCAAAATTAAACTTTCGGCGAACAATTCTAGGGTTCAATATAGACCCGTTTGTAACAATATCCAAATTGAATTTGTCTTCTTCTTTCGTGTCGAGGTTGCTCAAATATCTGATGTCCAAAAGGCAGGTCGCATCCCCTTTGCCCGTCGCATCCCTCAGGTCTCTTTCTCTCGATGTTTCCAGAGTCCGGTGGGCCTCTGGAGAGTGTATCCAGAGAGCTGGGGCAGGCGCAGCTGTCGGTGCAGCAACTGCAGCGGCTGCTGGATGCGTTGGAGCTGCAACAACAAATACACCACGACACAGATGTAAGTTTTACCTTGACATTTCCGTAGCACCGAATCTGCGGACAATCACGGCTCGGCCTGTACCCAACCAAATCACGCTCGGCCTTCCTTGAATAAGGCCGAAGGCTGGGATTCCGTGTAGTACCAAAGATACGGAACATAACGACACCTCCCTACCTAAGACCACGAGCCCGAATAGAGCTCAAAGCGAAGCCACTCATACACCTTTTTTTATAACGGCACAACTTAATGGCTCCACTTCGCCTGATGGTAAGCAAAAAAGGGAGCCCAAGTAGCTATGGCAGCAAGAAACCAACGGTGCCATGTCAGTTGACACTGCCATACCGGCCCGGCCCGAGAGATTCTTCTTCACGCTTCGTTTGAAGGGTCCCATGTTATAAGAAGGGAAAACACATGAGCCAGCAAAGAGTTTCATATTTTAATAGTTCTTTTCATTTGAAGTTTTTTAGATCATTTTTGGAGTTTGGGGTTCTTTACATGACCTTTGATTGATTGATCATCAATCTAGGTTGATTGGTCCAGTGCTATGAACCGTGATCAATCCCGATTGCCATGTTTCCACAAACACGTTTACCAATATTTACTTCAACAAAGAAGTATTTAATCTGTTTCGATTAAAGCAGGTCTCGCTAGAGGGAGCCTCGCCTAACGTCAAGAAGGATCGTCGTAAGTTTGGGCTGCGGAAAAAGAAATCGAACAGTAAATGTGCTTCGGTGGAGCTCGCACCGCCGCACGTCGATTCGTCTAGCTCGCACATGGTATGTACGAGATAAGAGAAAGCGAGATGTTGGATGTTGTTCACTCACTACACATTCTAGAGTCGGACCACAATAACTCGCAAATGAACTGAACTGTCAAACACATAAAAACTAAGTAAGTATGGTAATCAAAAATCTTCGGACTTGCATATTTATATTTGAAACTAGCTTTTGCCCGCGACTACGTACGCGTAGAGCTTGATAAAAGGGATTATTAAAAGCGCCTAAGCAAATGTAAGAGCACTTGTGCTTTTGGTCTAATAATTACATTTCCGACAGGGTCACCGCACCCCAACAGAAATGTTCACTCACTTTTCAATCTTTTTAGGTATAATTTCCAAGATGAAAACTATCCTATGTCCTTCCTCGGATCTTAAACTATCTCTATGCCAAATTTCATCAAAATCGATTCAGCGGTTTAAGCATGAAGAGGTAACAGACAGACAGACACAATTTCGCATTTATAATATTAGTATGGATTTACCCATACAAACTTTTATCTTGTTTTAATCCCCTTAGAGCTCTTAGAGTAAGAATGTCAAAAAAGCGTTTATTGATTGAATTCATGTATGTAAACTCACTAAATACAACGCAAATGTCCACCAAAATTTCTTTTATACATATTTTGTAAATATTTTTATGACTACAATACGTATCAAAGCAGAACTTACCAAGATGGTTTTAATTTATATATTAAATTTGCTAGAATCTAATACTAGTTTATAGATTCAGAATAATACACAAGTATCAAGACTAATTAGTGCCCCATATTCAGTGTTGTCATGTACCGATTTACGGATAAAAAACTAAAATTGCTGGAGCAAAGATATTTTAGCCAGGCTATAGAGCCAAAAGCCGAAGATGAAACGCAAATACCTTGTCCATAAAAAAAAGTAACAATGTGTATCCCCGACAGGCCCTCTCCACGTTAACGGCGCCTCCCTCGCCGGGCGGCGGCGCCTCCTCCATGCCCAACTCGGCCGCCAGTTTACCAATCGGTAAGACTATGCATACACTGATAAATAAGATAGTATCTTGTCTCGGTTGTATAAAAAAAATACTACATAGGTACGTAATGCACTTGTTTCATAAAAATGACAATTGTCAAGACTTACAATCGTGACAACTGTGACGAATGTGCATAGGCGTTATAATTTTCGTGGTTTTTGCTGTCTTGTAAATGTATATCTATTATCAAGCAATAACTACTAGAACAGCCGTCCTGGCAATCTATGTAATGATATGATTGTCATCTTTATGGAAATGTATGTTTAATTATTGGTCTAGGTACTTACCTGAAATTATTACTTAACTTGGTCCACGGGGTTGTTTCATACAAACGTACTCGTATAACTTTAATAATAACATTGGAAGACTGAATCGTTATCACTATTTTTAAAAATAGTGAATTTTAGTCTCAACTCTTTGTCATGTATGAAAAAACCCCGAAAGTCTACAGATTGTAGTGTCCCTTAAGAGTCCGCAGCAAGGTCCGCTCAACTCCGCGTTGAGATCGCGCGCTTACGCTTTAAAATGTTGTTGTTTCACCTAGAGGAAGACAGGGCGCTAGCAGTAAAGCGAGAGCGCGCTAGCGGCGGGCGGTGCTTACCGCCGCCCCCCCGGACCGTTCCCCGCGCTAGAGTAATTCGCTGCAGTTTCGCAACAATTTTTTGTAATTTATTTTAAGGTTTTCGTAGTTACGCTCTCATTTTAAAACTACGAGATCAATCTTGATAAATCTTTTTTCTTATCAAACTGCATAGTTTAATCGACACCGGAAATAGGTTTTGACTTCAATCTAAACTATATTTTGGTCGTAGTATGCCGCCAAACTGAACAACTTTCTGGGGTCTAAAAATGCAAAACTTGTACTCGCTCTATTTTCTTTCTATTAACATTTCAAGAGTCATAAACTAGTTTTAGCCCTAGATATATCTTATCTCATTATATTTAGAGAATTTCATGATAATGTGACATGTTATATTAAAATAAGGACGTAACTACGTTTGTATGAAGAATCGAGCTTGCTGCGGACTCTTAAATGTTAGTTGTGAAGGTAGATGCTTCGTAACGCTTTATTTGGGAGTTAAAATATTTACAAGAAACCACTATCGATACGTGGTTGAAATTTATACAGTCTGTGAGCACTCGGATTGGGATTCGGGTTTGGGATTCAGGAAAACTGAGAGGTTCTAAATCGCTTAAGAGCGAGCGAGACAAGTATAAAACTCGAGTCCTATTCTAAATATTTTTTATAGAATCTTTTTATCGATTCAATTTTTTGTGTGGAAATAGCACATTTTTATTTTTATAAATAATGACACAAAGGTAAATTAAGAAAGAAAAATTGAATGCGATCCACTACAATCTAAGCAGGGCATAGTGGATCGCATTCAATTTTTCTTTCTTTATTTACCTTTGTGTCATTATTTATCGAATCCTATTCTGTCAGCTCACACACTGTACCTAGCTTTACTTATCCACAGATTTTATCTGTACAATACACATATATTTTAATTTAAAAACCTGTTCGAGAGACTACTATATGTATAATGTTTTTAACGAAATTAAAATTGATCTAGTTTTTTTAACAGTCATATAAATGACAAATGTTTCTGTAGTTTTATATTCATCGATCAAAAACCTTGTCCAAATGAATCGATAATTCTCGTTTTGTGTTTCTATAATCTGAGTCAGGCAATCAAACTTTAATAAATATATATTCTTATTCGACGATAAATTTTTGCACATATTTTAACTCCCAAACATCTTGTGTTTGTTTATAGTGAACACAAAAATACCTACAATCCCATCCTGACTCCTATTCCAAACTAACAGACTAGGAAGACACGAGATTTGTGCAAGATGACACAACATTTGTGTCCACAGACACATCTGTATCCAACACAATTTTTTCACAACTCGTGAGTGTTGTGAAAATCTTTTGTCCCTAGATTTTTTAGTAAAATGAGCAATTTTGAAATATGTCTTGTCAAGGATTCTACGAAATCGGTAAGTTTTCAGCACGAGCATGGCAAGGTTCATGCTTGATGCACTAAAATCCGAGCATGTCAAACTACTATCATGACTGTATGGCTTGTCTGTCAACTTGCTAAATCTGTGCATATTTGGTAAACAACCGAAGTGCTAGAACTAATTGAGCATTAAAAAAATGCTTGTATGTAATATGAATGTGCTCAAAGCTGTGTGCTCGGTAGCGTATCGAGCAAATGCTCAACGTCTCTAATAAGTACTTTTCTGTTAACTTGCAGCGTTTCTTTCGACCTTTCTGGCCTCTACTTTAGTTCGTAAGACCTTTTTATTTTTTATTTTTACCCTCTTTCTTATCCTACACGATTCCACCATTTGTAAATTGTTCAAGATCGTGACAATTTGGTATGAAATATTTGAGTAACATTTATTAAGCCAAAAGTCATCTTAAAATATTAGTAATATCCTAAAGAAAGAGTCAAAATGGTCTTTCAAATTAATGGATCTAGAACTGTTTTATTAACCTTTCAGTGTTTTAAAGAAGACTATGTTTTTCGTGGCTTTGTAAGCCAATACGAGAGCGGTAATCAATTGTCTATAACTACGAATAACATCATAGAGCTTTAAGGGCCCTAATTCAAAGGAGCAAAATGCCTTTATTATTTTACGAATATTTCATACAAAATAATATTTTTTTTCTACACGCTCACTACATCAAGCTTCCGAGGGTTCCAATGTACGAAAAATCCGAGACATACATACATGATTTCTCCTTGCTTGCTTGTATTGCTAAATGATTTGAAAACATACTAACGTATCTACACATATTCCATGGAAAATTTAATAGTTTTTTACTACGAATTTACAATGTCTGTCTCCACGGAGTTTTTATTCATACAATAAAAGTTGTTTAGTTTGTATACATATTCCGTTTTCTGCTCCTTGTTTGTAGGTAGTTCGTTGAGTTTCTTGCGGCGTTTGTTCTCAACAGTGGTCTCCTCTTGTTAAACGTCGGTAGATTCAGACATGCAAATGTGCCCTTGCGCCTTAATCACAAAAAGTTCATTATTTCATTGTTTAGTTTTTTTTTTTTTCAAATCTTAATCCGTATATAAAATAAAAATTTCACATAGTATATTATGTTACTTTAGACGCCCGAAATTGTCTATGCATAAAAGGCAAATTAAAATTAAACATAATTATTGGTAGTTGCATTGCCCTGTAGGGTTTTATACCGGAAAAAAATATGTATCTTTCATACTAATGTAACTATGTAATTATGATAGCAATTAATAAACTGATAAATGCCGAGATGGTTCTTAGCTATGTTTGGTGGAAATAGGCCGAGTAGTTTTCATTAAGCTTTAATAAAATTGGAACAAGCGACAAGATCTCAGCCAATATTAAAGCTAAGAAATCCAAAGTTTTAGTAGCATAATCTATATCACTCTTTGAATGATGGTCTCATGATGACCAGCTACTTGTGTCGGGGGTGTTTTCATATTTTTATTTCAGTTATTTCAAACTAAATATATCTATTATTCCATGACAAGTTTATGTGCAACAAATTTTGAGATTTGCCGTCAGTTTTCCAACGACGTATATTCCATTTATAGATAATGATTCTGAGATGAAATCGACCTTGATCACTTAATCTCGCTCCCCATTATCTTTAGATAACTTATCTATTGGTCTGAATATGCGAGACATTTTAAGTTGTTTCACAATGTGGTAAAACACTATATTATATTAGTCACATGCGCCATTTCGGTTTGAAAGATTTTGCTATAGAAATATGTGTTGCCTGGAAAACAGTATTTCTTCACCTCGTACACTAAACTGCAGTACAACACTAGTTTAATCTTACCTCAATACATTATAATTTGAACTCAACTCAGACGCTTAAAAGTCCACATTGTTTTAGCGATACAAGCGTTAGATAATATAATTTTAGTAAGGCCATGCGTTGTTTTAGTCATTGTTTTGCATTAGCGATTAGCGGCAGTGATGATAGCTCTGAATATATTTTAATCTAGATTTTAGAAATATTTAGACCTATTTCTTGAAACCCGAAAGTGTATTGTTTAAAGTCGTGTTTTATAAATTATATTGATTATCACCATGTCTAGTGACAGTGGCGGTATTGGCTATATAATACCTATAGCTAAACTTGTGTGTCTGTATATCTTCAAGTTTTTAAGGGAATGTGAAGAGCAGAATATTAGTGAGTCTTTAATGTCTTTTTTTTGTAAATTTTATGACGTTGTTTTTTGTTCAACTGACGAGGTGTCACGCGTTTCCCACGACCTGCGTTGTTGTTATTCATATCGTCATCTATGAGTGACAAGCTACCAATTCCTTTAACATTTGAAGAACTAAGGAGAACTGGCTCATTCACATTTGTAAAATTATACAGTACAGACAATTGAATCTGTATGCAGCTGTAGGCATAACACCTTATGGCGTACGTAAATATATATAAGAAAATCTGGACCCAACGAGTTTTAGCTCTGTTTTAGATAATCATATGATGAACTGGGTAATTTAGAAGCCGTAGACTAAATATATATATATATACTAAGCCAGATTTTTCGTTAGCCAAATTTCAAACTATAACAAATTTTATATATGAAACTATAGAACATTTTTCTAAATCTCCGAGATGAATTAAGGGATATGCAGCTTATCAGACGATGACAATCGACGATATGTTAAAGACTTTCCTAGAAATATTCGAACCGTGTCGAACGCATCCTTGTGCGAGTGAGTGAATATTTGATTATTATTCGAATATTTCTAGGAAAGTCTTTAACATATCGTCGATTGGGTTACCTATCTGAAACACTAATCCGAATTTCGTTCCGACAAAAACTATTCGACAAATATCATTTTAACTTTTTTTCATTTGTCCGAAAATTCAATTCGATATTTTACTATTGGGCATTAATTGTTTAGGTTTTTTATTCACTCGACTAATGACACGTTTCCCTAAATCTCATATGTCCGTAGTATCAGTTTTCCGATGTAACGTTTCGGTTTATTAATTCGACTTTTTTTGTATGACTTTGGTTTCATTCGTCCGATGTAACGATTCGGTTTAATAACTACTCGACTGTTCCCAAGTGGACTGGTGGTTCTGTTGTGGTCACAGTTCTAACCTAACCTAACCCAGCCAGGTCAGTTTTGGAGCTTTGCCGGCTGCTGCCGCGGCACGCTTCGTTCACTCGCTCGGTTGGCGCGCTGTTGTGGTCGCAGTTCTTATGTAATGCCAAAAATATCATGTAAATGAAAAAATGGGTATTAAACGAAAGACATCTCAATTCAGAAGGCAAGCGAATGGGGCGGGAAAAGTTAAAGGGTAAACTGAAAATTTGTTTAAATGTATGCAGTGCCAAAAGTATCATTGGGTAAATGAAAAATGGGCTACGAAAAAAAAATACGTAACAACTCATAGGGCAAGTGAATGTGACGGGAAAAGTTTTTCGGACAAACGATACTTCTACTAAATGTAAAATGGTGAAAAGAAAAATGTACGAATCCTGTCATCGGACAAACGATAATAATTCGAATAGTTTTCGGACAAATGAAATTCGGTCAATGGTTTTTAGTGTTTGAGATAGGTTACCGTCCGGCACATTTTTTTAGAAATGCGTCCCTAACTAAATCGAATACTGGAACGTTTATAGCGAAAATTCAGACACCATTAATGCATAATTGGATACGTAAGGTCATTATTTGATACGTAAGAGACGATAATATTTCCCAATAGATGACTTCAGTTTGTCCACCAATCACCTAAAACAATTCTTCCGACTGAAGCCGATATGATGTATCTTAAGAAGTAACTTCTATAAACTAGGTCACTGTTCCATTGCAGCAAACACGGTGGCCTCCCGGCATTGCGTGCAAGTGCAAGGTACATTGTGTAACGAATTAAATAGTATGTAGTGTAGCGCTGGTTTTAGTTCAAGTTGGTAATGTGATATTTCTTTACCATAAAATAGAACCACAGAAGGGCCTTGGTTACGCTACGGATTACAGTCCCGATCACAGACTAAGTGGCAGTCCGGATTGCCGAGGCCCTACTGCATTTTACAGAAACATCATCTACAAAAACTAAGAATTTCTATCTTTTTTGTATATATATAAATATAACTAATGAGGTTCTGAACATAAACACCCTAACAAGTGGCAATCATTTTATGGATTACTATCTTGAACTAAACCTCTGGCCAGCATCAGCACCGCGGGTATAGATTTTGGCACTTTATAATATATAGAACAGAATTAGCTGCAAAATTCCATAAAACGCACTTATAATTCGCCTATAGATTAGCCGTAAATAATTTACAGTGACTTCAATAGACTAATTGCATTCCATCCATAACTTGTATGGACAGTCGCCGTGCTGTTGTTACATGGATATGTTGCTTTATGGAATTCAATCAAACAGTTTCAGACTGCTTCAATTAAATCAAACGTAAGGTTTATTTTATTCGCTCTTGAATTTTAATATTATAATTTCGAAAATCTTTACAAAAAATGTATTAGATTAGTTTATACTTATAAAAAAAGACATGATATACACATACTTAAAATAAAAATGTGTAATATACTCAAGAGTTTAAATAAAGATACAATGTGGACTTAAGCTAACTGTGAAGTAACATAACGCAATACTTAGGTGAGGGCCATAAATATGCGATCTGGAGCTTTACAAATTACCGCCCGTGGTTTGTCAAAAGTTTTACGTCTTGCCTTGGCCAGGAGGTGAGATTTTCTCCAGGGCGGAAAATCCCACTTACGGCCTAGGGTGACGTAATATAGATTTATCTCACGTAGCAAATAAGAATTACGTTGTCAATCAATATAAACCATGTTTTGCCATACATGATAATAGTCATTTGTATATTTCAAATTTCAAACGCCTGTGATGCAACAAACATTAAGATGGCCATTCCATTTATTCCTGCATGAATTTATTTTGCTTATTTGTGCAATCTTCGCTAGATTATAGTCAAACTGTTTGTCTTCAACTTATTATATTTGATTCTTTAAAATGTTCAGTTAAATCTGAAGCAACGTGCTTAATTGTTGAATTCATTATCAATTTGATCTGGTAGCATTAATTCTACCACCGATTTGTACTTTGTATCGAACATTCTCTAGTGCAAACTACTAACTATTACCAAGTAATGTCCTAGATTTTAGTCGGTCTACGTTATATGTGACCGTGATTTTAAAATGACCGCTTACTTAGTATTAGTATGTTAGTATGATAGTTGGCTTTATGGTTGACCATGACCAGGCACCAGTTATTGAACATAGACCATACTTTAGAGTTTAGATCTAAAGTATATGATAAGTATATCTATTTTAAAATTACCGCTTACTTAGTATTAGTATGACTGTCGGCTCTATGGTTGACCTGGCACCAGTTATTGATCATACTTCAGGTTTACGTTCTATGGGACTTTCAATTTAAAATGACCGCTTATTATGATGGTTGACTAGTCATTTGGAAAAATATTTATTTATCACATCTTACAAAAAAATGCGATTGTATGTTTTGGAAATACACTTTCAATAACTAAATAGATTACTCTAAGAGAGCGATCGCAGTCAGGCATTTGTCTATAATATAAAAACAAATTACATGATATTACAGACGATTAGAATAGTTATGACAGAGTAATTAAAAATTACTACTGACTTAACATTTCACCACCTGTTTTCTGCAGGCACAAAAATTCACAACGATTCTCTCGTTTGTTGTCATTGTTTCTATAATACTAACTGATTATTTGATGGATGATGGAGTTCATTGTGGACAGTAGTAGGGAATGCAAACCGGTAAATTTCTGTATTCACTTGTTAACCAGTGAATACTGGTAATTCTATGAAAAAAACCTGTGTGCATTTCTTAAACAATAGATGACAATATTTTGTGTTGAACTGGTGATTCCAAAACATACCTAGTTGTTAGTACTGTATATATTGAGAAATAATTGAAAAATAATTTAAATGCTCAAATAATATCTCCAAGTAGTCCGATGCATTGTTCTACTGCAAAATCACAGTGAAAAACACACTAATATTATAAGGCGAAGGTTTGTGAGTGTATTTATGTGTATGTTTCTTACTTGTTCACGCCCATACGGCTGGACCAATTTTAATCAATTTTGGTATAAAGGTAGCTGACACCCTGGATTTACACATAGGATACTTTTTATCCCGAAAATCTATTGTTTTCGTGGGATGAGCGGGTAATGCCGCGCTGGGCAGCTACTAGGCTAGTACTTAATAAAAGAATAGGTACTTATGGTTTTCCCCTTCCAGCATGCGCGGCGGCTCGGCCCCAGTCCCTGCCAGGGGCAGAAGCCCTCAACACGGGGGGGCCCACGTCTCTTACCAGCTTGACACCGGACCATCAACTCAGGGAGGACTTCACCATACTGGCCAAGGATCTGGTGACTAACTTGAAGACTGTCGTCTCCACTTTGGTAAGAAACTTACTTTAATTCAGTTCTACATTAGAAGATGTTTGCGTTGGTAGAAACCTCTAAACATGCCAGGGGCAGAAGCCCTCATCACAGGGCCTATGTCCCTCACCAGTTTAACTAGTTTGTGGTCTATTTAACGAAGCTACACGTACGGAGATGTCACGACTTTGCGCGACCAGCGGTAGCGGTGAGCGTCGAGCGGCGAAAATAAAATTATACTGATGTATGAAGCATGCCATGAACCGCCGCAGTAGCGGTTTTTGCCGAGCGAATTGCGGCGCGGCGGTAGCAAATGTATCGGCGCGTAGAATACCAACCTACATCTCATTTGTGGGTTGGGTACCAATATTTGTATGGAGATTTTTACCGTAAAAAAGTGCGTTCATTGTTGTCATATAATTGTTGTTTTGTTAAATTATGAGGATTCTGAAAACAATTTCAAGTTTATTTTGGAATAAAAAAATATCATAAATTTGGCGTACATTTGAAGTCACGTATTTGAAAAATGTTTGCGTAGCTTTGTTTCATAACATATTGAGCTAATTTTATTGATATAACTACAGTATGTTGTATAATTCAACATCAGTCTACACCCCGATCACCTGTATCGTTTTTGGTTATTGGCGTCAGAGGAACAATTTCCCGTTGTCGGCCAAGGTCTGATGCGTTAACGTCTGTATCTTCTATCTATCTATATATATAAAAATCAATTGCTGTTCGTTTGTCTCGCTAAAACTCGAGAACGGCTGGGCAGTTTTAGCTGATTTTAGTTTTGCAATGTTTGTCGTAATCCAGGCAAGGTTTAACACTTTGGCGACCAAGGATTTCATAGCGCTTCGCGTGTAGCCGATAACACGCATGTAGCGAAAACTCGCTACGAGCACAGGGCCCACGGAGCAGGTTCCTGGTGTTCAAAGTGTTAAACGGTGAGATATTAGCAGCTATTTACTGACACAGATCGAATTCCACGTGGACCAAGCCGCGGGTACAGCTAGTTTTTAGGGTTCCGTACCCAAAGGGTAAAAACGGGACCCTATTACTGAGACTTCGCTGTCCGTCCGTCCGTCCGTCTGTCTCTCAAGGCCTCTCCAGGCTGTATCTCAAGAACGGTGATAGTTGAAATTTTCACAGATGATGTATTTCTATTGCCGCTATAACAACAAATACTAAAAATTAAATAAAATAAATATTTAAGGGGGGCTCCCATACAACAAAACTGGTTATAGATACGGAACCCTTCATGTGCGAGTCGGACTCGCACTTGCCCATTTCTTTTAAAGCTTTTATTTAACTTGCATGGTATGTTTAAAGTATGTTTGTTCGGGTGAAATCTTGCAACTCAATTTTGAAGCAGATATCGTCAACCGATTGAGCTGAAATTTTGCATACTTACCTAACTTTGATGACGATACAATAATATGGTACCATGGGGCTGATCTGATGATGGAGCCGGAAGGTGGCCATAGGAACTCTATAATAGAAAAAGCAATCCTACCGAGCTTGGGCTTTTTAGAATCGTCTCAGTGAGCATTTGATGGATATCCAAAGAAAAGTACAGTCGGCTATAAAAGCTTGCCACTCAAATGTATTTTCTGACAGAATTTTTTTTTTTTTTTTTTATTCAAAATAGCCATGCATTTAACCTCGATTGCACATGATTTTAAGTGACAATAAGGCCTAAGATGGAGCACGCTTGGCTAGAAGATGCCTATTCACTCTCGACTTGAACACTGAAACTTATTATAACAATGATGTATTTGTGCAGGTAGTGGAGCGCGGGCGGCTGCGCGCGGCCATGGAGGCGGCGGAGGCGCCGGCGCCGGGCGGCGCGGTGGCGGCGCTGCGCACCAACCTCAGCTCCGCGCTGCACCAGAACTCCGGTGAGCGCGTATAGCTGCCGAGAAACTTCTTGACCCAAAATGGCGGATCAGCGCATGCATATTTGTACGTAAATCGGCTACTGCGCAGTCAAGGTTAGGCTCAAGAAGTTTCTCGGCAACTGTACACGGTTTTAGTAAGCTAAGGCTTTAGCGGGAACACATACAGACCTTGTGCAGATTATTACCGAAAGGGTTCATTCTAGTCTGCACTTATATCCCTCCGTTGCATAGTGACCTAATTTACGAACGAAAAATGCCCCAAACGCAAATTGACATAAACGCAAAAACCCCTTAATGCAAAATGTCGTAAACGCGAGTGAGTGTGTGTATGTGTGTTAGTGAGAGTGTGCGTATGATTGCGTGGGTGTGTATCGGATTAGACTCTTTGCTAAAATCAAGTTCCGCTTGACATAATCATGCACAGATTAGCTAATTCGAGTCACACTTCAATAATATTGTGTACCTACTCACATGGTCTGCCGGTCAAATGCTGTGTACCTAATGAAATGCGTAACCTGGCGGAAGATACTGGAAATCGAACCCGGTACTCTGGATTACCGGTACAAATAAACAATGCAAAGATCGACACACAAAGAATAAGGAAAAATTCGAAAGGTTATCTGGCGTTAGGGTGGTGGAAAGGTTCGATACCCGGTCTCTTCAGCCAGGTTACGCATTTCATGTTTTCTTTGTACGATATTAAAAAAAATGTATTATGCCCTCGTTAACAATAATAAGACGGCATGTTTCATAAAATTAACATTCTATTTTCTATTTTACATAGAAAACTATCGTGAGTCTCAGACATATTAAAATACTCAAACGGGTTTACTCACGTCGTAGAAGTCGAATAACGCTCGACATGTTTCGAATCGGTACGCGATGCATCATCAGGAGAGACGATCAGTCGCGGCGGCGACTCTATTTTCTATGATGTTATTAACATTCTGATATGAAGACCTACCACCACAGCCGTACTTAACCCGTCAAGTGTCAGACCTCCCTAGAACAAAACACCGCGAAATGTCCCATACAAACAAGAAACGGCCGAATTTCCGCTAAAGATGGGAATTTTACCTACCCCTACAATAATTATATGAGATGTGTTATATATCGTTAGAGAGCTAGATAAATTTGGAATTCGGCACAATATGTTATAATAGCCGCACTTACTTGTAGTGAGATGTAGATTTATTTATATTCCAAGATGTTCGTTTTCCGTCACATCCGTCACTAATGATTCACAATTTGCACTCAATTTAAAACCACATATCACATTTTACATACACTAAAATGATACTGGCTAGTTTATGCGTCAATTTTACGTAAATTCACTACTCAACACCTAATAATTACTTCACAACAAATATTTATTTACGAGAACGTGCGCGCACGGCACAATCTTGCGCTGCCGCAAATCGCAAACTGTCATGGCGGATTGGCCGCGAAATTGAGCACTGTTTGAACAAAATCATAAATCTATCAAAATTCCCAAGACCTTACACCAATCTAATATATGAAATGAAATCCTGAGAAAGTGTGTTATAAAACTATTATTTGTTCGTAAGGTTTTGAACAATTGAAAATTAGGAAACAAATGAATTACGACGGCCATCATTGCAAAATTATTGCGTCATTCAAACTTGAGGACTTTTTTCACTAGGAAACAATGTCGTGCGGCTAAATTTAACATTAAAAACGAAAACCTTATTTAATTGCCAGTAATTTGATATATAATACATAATACAAACACTTTCCGTTTAAAAGATTTGGACATATTTATCACACGACACGACACCTCAAATGCATGTGATTTTCGAAATGGCGGACGAATTCCGCCAATGTAGAGAAAAAAAAAAATTTACGCGTCACTACTGAGGATTCTGATTGGTTAAAAATTTAATTTGTGTGCTCTGATAGCTGTTGTTGGCTAATAAAATATTTATCAAGCTGCCACCATAACGAATCGATGCAGAGAAATTGTACCAATGAGCGGTTTGGGCTGTAGACTAGCGTGTGTCTACTGGACACTACCGGCACAAAATTGCTGTAGACTAACGTTAGTCTACAGGACGCTTGACGGGTTAACGCATTCACTGCCAGGGGCGTGGCCTAGGAACAAACTTGAATGACAGTGAACGCATATATGAGTTGCTAGCAGTCAGTGCGTTAAGTACGTTAAGTAAGTATTTATTAGTAACTATCGTAACTACTTAAGTACGGTCGTGGTATAACAACTAGAGCTGCCATTCGTCCGGGTTTTCTCGGATTTGTCCTAGTTTGGAGGGCGTCCGGGGAAAAAATGAGAATTACGCCAAATGTCCGGGTTTTTAAGTCATTGTCCGGGTTCTGCGAATTTAGAGATGACAGCCCTAATTACAACAAAAGAAACTACATTAAAAAAAAAACACACTACCTCCGTAGAGATAAAATGTTGGCAAAATTCTGCTTGCGTAATACTTGCACGGCGAATTGTGTCAGATACAGTCCGCCCAAAAAGAGTAGAAATTAAAAAGTGGCAATACTGTAGTGTCGTCCCATTCTAATTAATCTAAGAAAACGGGGACGACACTACAGTATTGCCACTTTTTAATTTCTACTCTTTTTGGTCGGACTGTATTTAAGATTAAGATTAAGCAGTACACAGTATAAAATAATGACGGGTTAAGTGGTAAACGCAGAGCTCCGGTCGCGGCTGTCGCGCATCCACGACGCGTCGGACCTGGCCGACATCTCGTCCGTCGGGAACAACTCCGATCAAGTAAGTATAATAAATTATTATACTTATAATATCAATAGGAAATTATAAAATAGGAATCTGAAACACTAAACTTTGTTTCCCTATAACGTTTCGCCAAATTTTCATTTGACCCAAAGCCGTACCTACTTAATAACCATACCTAGGATAACTCGGGGCACGTTCTAGGGATAGGATATCGATTAAAAAGATGTCGATATAATTAAATTAATATACGTGCTCAATGAACATTCTGGATTACTATAAAGAGGTTCGATGTCATATCTGATCTGATATCGAGCCTCTTAAATTAAGATAATAAAAGTATGAGGATGTCATTTCAATCAAAATGACAATTTACGTATATTATGAAAATTATTTTAAAATAAACATGTAAATACAAGTTTTAATATGTTTATTTTTCATTTGGACCACATTTCCAAATGAAAAATAAACATATTAAAACTTGTAATATTTATTATAAAGTAATATTATAAAGTAATATTTATTTATGTCGATGACATTTAGATGTTGACAGTAACATCGATATATTTATTTGTCGATAAAATATTTTGCTACGTCACTTTCGTATAGGTGCCCCGAGTTATCCTAGGTATGTTAATAACCGTTTGTTATTATTATTAATAAATAAGTTCATTTCATTTCATGTGACCTTGCATAATAACGCCCACCCTTCAGATCTCTGATTATAACCCAAATGTTCCTTCCTCTGAATGGCAAGTTAATGTAAATGAAGTCGACACTCCAGCAGGTGACGCGCCAGTTCCCGCAGTCGCTGAGCTACAGCTCCTCCTGCGTGTCGGCCTCCGAGTTCTTCGATGCTGAGGAGCACGAAGACGACCTCAAGCCTGAGATCATAGCCACTGATGAGGTAAGTGTCGCAGCTGATTTTCTCTCTTTATATCTTCAGATCCCACTTCTGAAACGACCATTTTGGTAAGAACAGTTGGTTCTTCTGCAATTATCGTCCGCTGCTAAGTCTGCTTATATGTTTGTTTAAATAATAATAGAAAAATAAAATTACTTTTTTTTTTCTTTTGGTAATAAATTTGGCAGTAGAAGTTTTGGTCATTATAATGCAAAATGTATGGAACTATAGTTCTATAATTAAGGTAATTTCTAATCCTATGACGAAAAAAGAGGGATGTTATAAGTTTAACATGTGTATCTGTTTATTTGTGTATCTGCGTGTCTGTCTGTGGCATCTTAGCTCCCAAACGGATGGTCCAATTTGAGATGTTTTTTAATTGAACGACTTTTATATTTGTTGGAAATAAGTCCAGTAGTTTCCACGATATTCAGTTTTAATAAAACAAGTGAAAAGATCTCAGCCAATATTGAAGTTAGGAATCCCAAATTTCGTAGTTATGTTCAGTTTTAAATGAAGGAGAATCAAATTAGGGGTCTCATTATGAACAGCTACTTGTGTCAGGGGTGTTAAATTTGGGTTTTGTATGATGTGGTAATATACCTACCATTCGCAGAATAACCTCAGTCGCGAAGTTTTTTATTAATTACCTAAACAAACAAACCTGATACGTATGGGTAACAAACCCACTTCTGGTTGGATACTTTTATATTAGTTATTTTTCAGACCTGTACCTCTAGCACGACCGTGACACGCGTCTCTTTCTGGCGCGAGACATCATCTCTTTCTATGCAGTACTGTGTGTGAATGACAGGTGACGGTATGTCGCGCGACAACAGTCGCGAGGCGAAGTTGTGCTAGACGGGTTGATGTACAGTCGATCATCAAAATATGATGATTCTGTGAATGAATTGTGTTGCAGGCCGGTGTAATAGAACTGGACGGGGACTCGTCTTCGGAAGCTGGCTCTCTGAGCGAGAGCGAGGAAGGCTCCGCCAGCTCCGACAACTCTGACGGTGCGAGTGAGTCTTTTTATATGTGTTGTAGCCTCATAACTCATAACCGAAAATAGCAATGGAAACATAACCAACATCAAACGAGCCGTCTCTTTTAGAAGTGTGAATAATCTTCGCTTCACAAAGGACAAATTTCATTAATATTATCACAGAACCTAAAACTTCAATTTTTATTTGATTATACAGACTAGTTTGGAAAATATAAATCCGCCTTAGTCCGACAGTATGATTTTCTGCGCTGTGGCAAATTGGTCGCATACGCTCTTCTAGAATGAGGAACTTTCCAAATGAGTTTTGAATCACAAATTGGGATATATTCGAAAATGTAAAAATGTGGTACCTAATATTTAACTTTTTATCCTTTATTTGATAATATCGGAAAAAACCGGGTAAAAAATGAAATGTTGTCAATTCTCTGTGTTCACTATTATACAAGGTGCCCATGAGCATTGCGAAAGATTTTAACGACGCATTCCTGAGGTCCTAAGGAGTAATAAATCTTATATAAACCTAGGCCAATTTATGTTTTTTTTTTTTTTTTTTCATTTTTCCATACAATAAATACTTGATAAAAACAATAATAAGGCGGTACTCCTGACGATGCGCGCTTTGTTCAGGAGTACCGCCTTATTATTTAAGATTTATTACTCCTTAGGACCTCAGGAATGCGTGGTTAAAATCTTTCGCAGTGCTCATGGGCACCTTGTATAATAGATTTGTCCCTCATTAGACTATTCTGATAATCTAACGCAGTTTAATAAAGTGAAGACTGTAAATTCATCGACAATTAACCATTTTAGCGCCGAAGATGCATCATTTGCTGCTACGGTATTAAAATACATAATTAGTTGATTGTTTGACTTATTGGACACGGTTTTCGTAACTGACCTGGACGCTTAAGGTTTGATCATATAAAAACTATGAACTTAAAGATTCCTCGATTTGAAATTGGTTTTACTTCTATAATCAAACTAACAATCTAAAAAAGAACCTTTTACGCGCATGATTTTGTTGCATGTAATGTTTTTTTGTGATATCGCTATAAACGTATGAATTGTTCTAAACGTTATTTGACTAATATGTTATCATTCTTCTATTTTAATATGAATAGTACTTACATACTTGTATTTTACATATTTGTATTTTATTGCTATTATATGTTGTTATTGTTATTACATGTTGTTAAAGAAACATCAGAAATTTATAGACGAATGAAATAGGTTACAGTGCAGCTCATTTTTAAAAAACCAATAGTAGATTGTTTATTTAACAAAAATTTTGGCTTACGACACGAAGTGAGCGAGCATATCTGAGTGTCATTACGGCTTTTGGCCACCAGTCAGCCATAAATGTTGGCCGATCTGATCAGGTTGACTTGTTTTTAATTATCCATATCTAGTATGTAGAGCTGGCCACTAACAAGTTTTATTTTTCAATTTCAACTTAAATGGTTTAAATTATTATATGGTTGTCATTTAGCGCCTTGTCGCGAAGCTAAAACGTAATGTTTGAGCAAGGGAAGTGAAAACTATGTTGTGTTGATGACGCGGTTAGCTCGGTTTGTAGTGCAGCTGCCTACTGAGCCGGCGTTCCTGGGTTCGAATCCCAGCCAGGACAAATATTTGTGTGATGAACTCGAATATTTGTTCCTGGGTCATGGATGTTATCTATATATGTGTTTCATCATCATAAACTTAAGAGCTAAGCTCTTGTCGGTGAAGCAATTTCCAATTTTCTCTATCTTGAGCTCTCTCCTTGACGGCCTGATACGACACGACGTTCACCTTTTCCTTTATTTGGTCCATATAAGCTCTTCTTGGTCTTCCTCTTTTCCTCCTTCCTTCAACTTTTCCTTCTATAATAGTTTTTAGATATTCGTCGGGCCGTAACAGATGTCATTTTCCCATATGTGTTTAGGAATCCCGAAACTCCTAAACAATATGTATCTGTATATTATGTATATCGTAGTCTATTACCCATAGTACAAGCTTTGCTTGTCCCTTAATATTTATTTATTTTATTGATTGTGTAGCGTCAGCAGTGATAGCGCCCTCGTGCACGGCGCTCCAGAACGGGTCGGAGCAGGTGTGCGCGCGGCGCGCGCGGCTGCCGTGCCCGCGCCCCACGCCCGCCTCGCCCAGCCTGTGGAACCTGCTGTACAAGAACATCGGGAAGGACCTCAGCCAGATATCCATGCCGGTCACCATCAATGAGCCTCTCAACATGTTACAAGTAAGTCTATCATTACAACATTTTTCATCTGTCCTGTTCGGAAAGTGTCATTTTCATGAGCGGGGTGGAAAATAGCTTTTCCATCCCTAGGGTGGAAAGTATTTTTTTTTATTGCCACGGAGTCAAAGATAAATTTCCTTCTAGATGCACGTCGTTACCAACTAAATTAGGTACAATCTAGTCGGCCGTGGTAAGTGGCCATTGAAAAAAGGTCTCCAAAGTTTAGATATAGGCAAGGTTAATGTATTTGGGTGAATCAACTTTTTTGTGTTGTTTACTCTGTCCCCGTTGTCCAAGTGACATCTTCATACAAAATGCTTAGGTTGTCCGAGGGACAAATTTTGCGTAACCATAGCAACAAGGTGCACTTAAAAGTTGATTCACCCATTTAGATCTAATTATTAAATATAAATTTGCCTTATATTCATAATACATGCATATAATTCCGTCCCACATGTATTGATAGATCGTACATTTATTTAAAACATAAAATTAAAACCATTGGATTGTTTTTTGTTTTAACTTTTTAAATGTTGGCGGTACGTAAATCTTTACTTTTTTGTCTAATAAAAATAAGAAGAATGAAAGTTTGCAGTAGAAAAATGAGATTAAATATAAATACCGTGTCTATTATTGATTATTTCTTAAAATTACATGGACATTAATAACTCACTCATGACATATGTGCGTGTAGTATTTAATTTTCCTCGCAGACGAAATGAAGAGTAGAGTGTTTAACTCGGCTGAAATTACCCATTTCACCCTCGAACTATTGGCGCTCTCACTTCGTTCGAGCGCCAGAAATATCTCGGGTGCAATGGGTCACTTTCTACCCTTGGTTAACAATCTACTATTTACAAATCCTAAGAGACTGTATGTATAATATCTTGTAAGTTTTTATTTTAAATAAAGAGCAGATTGAAGTTAAGTTACTGCCAAATATAAATTGGCTTATTATTTTCGCGGCGACAGAAAAATTAAAGAGCAGCAAACTATTTGCAACTAAAATAATAACTTGTCAGCGATTAAATATTTTGGCAATCTGAAATCATAGGTGAGGTACTATAAATAATGACTTGGCGACTAATATTAGCAGAAGGATAACAAACTTTATATTAGTGGCAACTACAGGTCTCCATCTAAAAAAGCATTTTGGGCTTTGATTTGCTGGCAGCTTAAATATTAAAATGGGTACTATATAAAAGTAATGGGGAGTTATTTTTTTAGTTTTCGAAACCATAATTTAATGAAAACGGCGATAAGCGTTTTTTAGGTAAAAATGTTTTGCCCATACAAAACACGCTTATTTTAGTCCGAATCTAGCTAAAACACGCTACGCTAAAATAAGCATTGCATTATCATAAGACTTGCCTCAGAACCGAAGCTGTCAACCCCGATTCCACGTGGTCTTGTCTGCCCTACCCCTAGAGTGTATATAAAAAGCCGGAGGCGCGGAGGGAGAGCAGCCCTCGCCCGCCGTGACAAAGCTCGGGAGCCGTGCGGAGCGGAGCGGCTGAGGCTGCAACAACAAGCCGAAGCTGCGGAACGGAGTACGGGCGACCATCTAGTGTCATCGCTTTGGCGGGAAATTTTATGAAATTTTCTACGACTTTGTTTATGTAATGACAATGACAATGACAAGTTATTACTCATAAATTGTCATTCCCATTAAATTATTAAAGAGGTTGTAAGCACACCTATACAGATTAGTTCGGTGACAAGAAATTTAAGACAAAATTGGTTTCAAAATAAAAAATATCATAGAAAAATAAAAGTTGGTTTTCATGTAATTACGACTTCAACGTGACCGCCATCAATTACTGAGTTAGAAAAGTTGGTTCCTGATCACCGATTAAAAATCATCGTGTATATGTATAAATTTTACTACCTAAAGGTTGTCTGGAAGAGATCGCTTTCAAAGTCAAAGTCATTTATTTGCATTGAACGGGTTACATTTTCATCTTATAAATAGTTGGTTTTATCACCATTCAGCCATTTCTGGCGTACAAATTACAATCCTTATATCTAAATTATTAAATTCAATAATGTTAGCGATGTTATACTAAAGAAAATTACAAGTCACTAAAAATATAATAATAACAATTGGCTGTTTAGCGATAAGCCCACCTATGTCGACCGTTATTTATAAATTGTATTTGTTTTTAACCGACTTCAAAAAAAGGAGGGGGTTCTCAGGTCGGTTGTATGTTTTTTTTTTTTTTTTTTTTTTTTAATGTTTGTTACCTCAGAATTCCGTCATTTATGAGTCGATTTGGAAAATTCTTTTTAGGTTCATGAATAGACATCTCAAGGTTGGTCCCATAAAATTTTGGTGAAGATCGGATGACGAGATCCAAGAGGAATCGAAGGAATTCCTGAAATTTTATAGGCACATAATATTTTTCACATATTTTATAAAATTATTTAAGTATTTGCATATGGTGGTCATCATCTTCCAATGCTGAGCTGATGATGGAAGGTACAACTCCTCAACGGTTAGGAGTTAGGAGATAATTCAAACGAGATGCATGCCTTCAAGACCTCCCTGATCACCCCTGCCATAAGTGTTTTTAACAATCACTAAAAAGCAAAAAAAAATTTTTTTCACAAAAAATAGAACCGACTTCAGTAAAACTAAAAAGCCAAAAATAACCCGTTCAAGTACAGATTACCTTTGACTCACCCTTTGAAGTCGGGGCCAAACCTCACGTAAACTATAAAATATAAATATAATAACTGAGTGGTTTGGGATCGACTTCAAAGGGTGAGTCAAAGGTAATCTGTACTTGAACGGGTTATTTTTGGCTTTTTAGTTTTACTGAAGTCGGTTCTATTTTTTGTTAAAAAAATTTTCCTTATTGGTGTCCAATAAAGTATGGTTGTTTTAATATCAGCGGCTGTGCGAAGAGCTAGAATACTCGGAGCTGCTGGACGCGGCGGCGGAGTGCAGCAGCCCGCTGGACCGCATGGGGCTGATCGCCGCGTTCGCCGTCAGCGCGTACGCGGCGTCCGCGCACCGCGCCGCCTCCAAGCCCTTCAACCCGCTGCTGGGGGAGACCTACGAGTGCGTGCGACATGACAGGGACTTCCGGTTCATTGCCGAGCAGGTGACTTCTTACTGCTAGTCCTTTTAAGACGCCTTATTCCTTTTTTTTTCATATTGTGACAAATATATTGATAGTTTCAGCCAACTTTTCGCTGAGTTCTAGATAGTAACATAGCTAAGCTATTTCATGCTTTCATTGCATTTAGTCGAAAATAAGTTTAAAAAACCTGTTAACTGCGTGAATTTTGTCAAATTCGAGTAGTCTTTGAAACTAAAATTACCAATGAAAAATTCAAACTGTAGGTTTCAAATACATACCATTAAATCGCAATGACCCAGTTCTAAGTAGTAACATTGATAATATGTTAAGAAACATGTTTGATCATAGAGAAAAATGTCTAAAACAATCAGCAATTTGAACGGATAAGGAGCCTGTAGGCACTGCCTGTTAAAGGTACATGCTTGCACTGGCTCGCTCGCCGCAACCACACATAGCAATGTCACACGTCCACTCTTGGCCTCGGCTTGCGTGTAACTAAACGCAGCATTCCATGTGAAGTGTATCCGAGTCAGTGTATGTCTATTTATGTACAAATACTACAGTAATCCAAATTTCTTACTTGCAAAATCAACTTGACTTCAAATGATGATTCCAGGGACCTAATTCGAGATTGACATTTGAGTGATCGCCAAACGTCAAATCTCTATTAGATAACAGTTATACCGCCATTGAACTGTCATTTAAATGCGATGAGCTTAAAAGTGACATATCTCATCTCAATTTTGGAAATACGAAGGCGATAATGATTGTCAAAAATGTTATTCATGTATATAAATTTCTGTTTTGAACGAAACGTAACGGACTAATTTCACGTACTACGCGGTCAATTTAAAGTACGCGCCTGTTATTTATGCCGTCACATACAGAGGAAGCGAAAATTTTGCGCGTCCGAATTGACGAAGTTGCGATGTTCTAGGGATATCGCCACTTGTCAAGAAGGCACACGTCAAAAGTGACGGATGGCGATGAAAAGGAGAGATCTCCATTATATCTCTAAAATGTGTCGAATACCCCCCCAGGTGTCTCACCACCCGCCCATATCGGCGTGCCACGCGGAGTCGCCGCGCTGGACGTTCTGGCAGGAGGCGCGCATCAAGACCAAGTTCTGGGGCAAGTCCATGGAGTTCCAGCCCACCGGCCGCGTCCACGTGCGCCTGGCGTCCAGCGGAGACCACTACAGTTGGAACAAGGTAAGGTGTACTCGGGTAATTCCGAATGGCGGGTAATTCCGAAAATTACTGATATCTAATAAACGGAGTAACATTTTTTGCGCTAGCGACACTTCTTACTGTAGAAGTGTATAGTATCTGAGGAAGAAAAATGCACGCAAAAAATGTTACTCCGCTCATTAGATATCAGTAATTTTCGGAATTACCCACCATTCGGAATTAGCCGAGTAAACCATACCTAAACAATCCCCACATTAACCAAAACACCGCAAAAGAATCGTCCCACTTCAGTTCTCAGAAGCATAAATCATAGCGATAGCGAAAACCGATCTTTACATTGCTACAAAAAGTTTTTTACAAAAGCATTTGCCTCATGCCACAAGTTGGGTTGTTTGGCGTCTGGTGTGTGTCTAGGACGACCCCAAAAGTGTTCTAAAATATAAATTGTAAGAGCTTTTGCCAAGTGTATAAATTTCTTTAAAAAAAATAACGTTTACCTGACTAACTGAGACTTGGACAAATGCCAGGTAGACGTCATTTCTAATAAAGCAATTTTAACTTTTAGCAAAAGCCTTATAGATGATAATCCATCATAATGACAATGCACGAAGTCTTTATCTACTGAGCACGCTTCTCTTTTTATGACGAACGATAATGCACAAAACCACACAACTGTATTGTTTTCCTTAAGTAGATCGTGCACAACGACAACCGAAGGACTAACTTGTAGTAGCTGGAAAATAAACGGTGAAGAAACTTCATTCAGACACATGGCAGAGGCCACTAGGTTTTATGTAGTTTTTCATTCAACTTGAAAAGCAGTCGGTTTATATTTCCACGTAACATGTCCATCTTGTCTCAGGTGACGACGTGCGTGCACAACCTGTTCGGCGGGCAGCGCTGGGTGGACCAGTACGGGGACATGCATATTGTATGCCATGGCACTGATATTACCTGCAAACTCCAGTTTATTAAGGTAGGATTATAGTTATAAATATAATAGTAGCGGCTTGTTTTGTTCAACTGCGTAAAGAAGTTTTAATTATAACCTGATCACAATGAATATAGTAGTTTATGTGACTGTACATAATGAAGGGTATTAAACACGAGTGTGGGTTTATGAAACGAGCCGAAACCAAGTTTCATAGTAACATCACACGAGTGTTTTAATGTCTAATTATGTACAGTTACATACACTACTTTATCTACCCACATATCATAAGCCTCCATGATGCATTCAAGAGCCGCACATTATGCCAAATTTTACCCGGTAATGGCGGTGAAGTTTTCTGGCAGCTGTCATAGTTTTTTTTTATTCAGAGACAAACTAGAGTCAGCCCCAACAATCATATCGTTCGATTTCCCTAACCAATCACTAAAGGCGCCTACGCACGATCGCGAATCTTAACGACCCCATAGACAAACGAAGCTAATAATTAATTTGATTGAGATTTATATTATGAAATTAATATTTCCTATGAATAGGTACAAATAAAACATTCCTTTATTTAATATTTATGAACAATAATCTTAAATGATTGAGAAAGCATGAAATAGTATTGTCAGAATGTTGCCAATGCAAACAATCTACTAGTGTAGTTATACATGTCGCCACTAGATGGCGCTAGTAGTAATAAAACTATCCCAGACGATATTACTGTGTAACAATCTTACTTACGTGCGACATTTGACTTTGATTGCAAATTGACAATACGTTTCGAACTAAACGTCATCTCGACTGATATTAGAATAGAGGTCAAATCAAATTTCTTTGTTTTTCAGAGATGTTCGAAATTTGAATGAATCGAATCGAAATCGATGTTAATAAATATACGTAGATTCACTAAAGCTGGCACGAATGGATTGAATGAAAGTTATGTCACTTGTCACTTCGAGTTTTAGTGTGAGTGCCGTTCTTATACAGGGGCCTCCTAATATTTTGTAAACAACAACAAAATGGGTTTTTTCATTCAAGAAAATAAAAATTATTATAATATAATCTGCACAATATTTAGACTAAACAAGTAATATATATGTCCGAAAGGTATATTTAAGTGTTTCATACAAAAATATTTTACTATCATGGTGTTTTATGCAGACGCTAGTTTTTTGACATACTTTAGATTTTGAGTGTTGTAAGACAGTATCATTGTACATATAATTGCTTAATATTCATGCAATTTGTTTATGATCAGAATTAGGATGTGGGATGATACTATTCCATTGTCTCGTATGAGTTTGAACATCTGAGAAACAGAGTGTTCGTATGAAACTATGGAGTACCAGTTAGACGACCTTACTAATAGTTTTATTATTAATGTAAATATCAGCGAGGATGAAGAATCTTCAACATCCAGTTCAAGTGAAGGAGTGTCTGAGTAACAGAATTTAAAATAGATTTAGTATTCAGGCTATGTACAATCAGGGAAATATTTTTACGTACCACCGTAACCCTGAACCCTGTCGCAATTTACAGGCCGCCGTCATTTAAACTCGAGTGATGTCACCTTATTGCGATAAGGTTCATCAGTAAACTGTTTCAGTATCATGGTATAAAGAGTGTATTAAGGGGTTACATGGGTTTCCTCGGGGAAAAAATGGCCTTTTTTCAACAATTCTTTTTTCATATAAAAAATGAAATTTTTTATTCAAATTTTGTACTGTCATAAAGATACACATTTGACAAAGAAATTCTGAAATTTTTGTAAAAAAATATTAAAAACTCTGCCATTGTGACGTCATTTCCGGCGGCCCCTCGGGAAAAAAGTGAGTCCGCGTTGGCAGAAGAACTTCTTACAGGATCATCAGAAGGGAAAAAAAAATTATGTATTTTAGTTAAGACCATAAACCATAATGTGGACGAAGGAAAAAAAAAAGTGAAAATTGGATTTTTGGCAGACCTTTTTACAAAAAAATGACAATTTCGATGAAAATTTCTCTACATTTTTTTTTTTAAATAGTTGTAATCGAAGAAAAAAAAATCCTTCGTCCAACTTATTGAGAATTGTATCGCGAAGACCTGTGTAAAATTTCATGAAGATCGATTGAGTAGTTCTCGAGAAATTCTGCCAACCGACTTTGAAAACACAGTTTCGAGAAAAACGCGTTTATAGTTTTCGCGCTTAGGCTATTAGCCTACTAGTTGGCCTCGAGCGCTCAACTTCTGAAGGCTGTATTTCCAAAACTATTACTCGGATCAATTTGAAAATTTAGGACAATATTCTAGAGATGTTGTCAAATTTAATGAGGCAATAAAAAAAAAACGATTTTTTGAAACCGTGAAACCCATGTAACCCCTTCATCTATTTATGTTTATAATTTATATAATATGGCGTTAACTTAAAATTAAAATATTCATAAAAATAATTAGATTTCTTCTCTAGATGTATAAAATGTAAAAAAAAAAAAAACACTGTTGAAGATTAATAGATTTGTACTTACAGATAAAGATAAAATATCCACATGATTGGTATTTTTTTAAGCTAAGACCCTGATCCAAAAACGTTACGTAACCTATAGGAATATTTTGTAGTATTCTTTATACTGCTGAATTTGGGCGGTTATGCGTCTAGTTTGTCTACGAATACGTTTTCAATAATCACTTATTGAATCAACCTGTATGTAATCATTTTGTGACGCACACATAAATATTAACATTCACTCATTCATTCCATTCGTGCCAGCTTTAGTTAATCGACCTATAGCAATAATAACATTTTTACAGATAAGAAATCTGTTTTAATAAAGCAGTCTATTTTTATGTTGGTCATAATGTGCGGTTCTTGAACGCATCATGGAGGGTTAATGATATTTGGATAGATAAAGTTATTAATGGCAAATTCGGTAGGATTAAAAGAAATGTAATACGTATATTTTTTTGAATTGGTCGAAAAAGGGTCTATATTGGAATCCATAATTTCCTTTGTCCTATTTGTAAATTCCATAATTACTGTGGTCATAATGATCTTTTGCCATAATAACGTTTATCCTAATGTAAATGCCATAATATTGATCATCCTAATATTGAATATCCTAATGATTATTTGCACTATTATCTTTAGTACTAATGATCAAGTGTCCTATCAGTTATATATCCTAATACTAGTTGCCATAATCATCATATGACTTAATAGAGCCTACACAATTTTAATGCTGTATAGTTTTGTACGCACAGATTTTCAAACTTTACTTTTCGGGGTTCATCAAGTCTGACGCTCCGCTATACGTGGTCACAATACAAACCTAACCTAACCTACAGTTTTCGGGGTTCAGCCAATAACCCAACCTACAGTTTTCGGGGGTCAGCAAGTCTGACGCTCCGCTCGCTTCGCTCGCTCCGCTATACGTGGTCACAATACAAACCTAACCTACAGTTTTCGGGGTTCAGCCAATAACCTAACCTATAGTTTTCGGGGTTCAGCAAGTCTGACGCTCCGCTATACGTGGTCACAATACAAACCTAACCTTACCTACAGTTTTCGGGGTTCAGCCAATAACCTAACCGATAGTTTTCGGGGTTCAGCAAGTCTGACGCTCCGCTGTACGTGGTCACAATACAAACCTAACCTAACCTACAGTTTTCAGGGTTCAGACAATAATCCAACCTACAGTTTTCGGGGTTCAGAAAATCTTTTGACGCTCCGCACGCTTCGCTCGCTCCGCTATACGTGGTCACAATACAAACCTAACCTAACCTACAGTTTTCGGGGTTCAGCCAATAACCTAACCTATAGTTTTCGGGGTTCAGCAAGTCTGACGCTCCGCTATACGTGGTCACAATACAAACCTAACCTAACCTACAGTTTTCGGGGTTCAGCCAATAACCCAACCTACAGTTTTCGGGGTTCAGCAAGTCTGACGCTCCGCTCGCTCCGCTATACGTGGTCACAATACAAACCTAACCTAACCTACAGTTTTCGGGGTTCAGCCAATAACCCAACCTACAGTTTTCGGGGTTTAGCCAATTCGATATTTGTCCAAATCCGGTTTTCTAATTTTGTTTTAACGTAAAAAATTGGTAAAAAAATTCTTTACTCCGAAATATTTAATACCGAATTTACTAATTCCGATTTTTAAAACTCCGAATTTCCGATTATTGAAAATACGAATGTCATTACCCCGAATATGAAATTTCGCTCCGCTCGTCGTCGTACCTAACCTAACCCAAGTCTGACCTGCCTTAAAGTAGGATATTAGGTAATGTTATTATAGCTTATGAACATTATGGCAAGTAATCATCATGGCATTTGACTTTAGGACATGTGATTTATGGTTTTGTATATTATGACTCGTAAGTTTTATGTGTTAATAGATTAGTACAAAACATATTAGGTATTTAGAGCATTAGGTAATGTAAAATTATGGTTTATGATCATTAGGATGTAAGATCATTATGGCAAATAATCATTATGACAAATGATTGATATGTCAAAAGTGTTTAGAGTAAATGTGGTATGGCATTTGACCTTAGGACATACGATATTATGGATTGCGAAGGAGACCCGTCGAAAAAAAATGTATAAAAACATTGCAAATCAAAATAATTAAAAAAATCTCAGAACATAGTAACAGGAACCTGCCAATCTTGCCAGCGGTTGAAATTCCCTGAAGGAGTTGTCGCGCTCGACCGTGCACGGCAAGAACCGTTCGCATTGCGCGCGGTCGCCGCTCGAGCCAATGTTCGCGCATTTGCCGCGCGTAATGTGCACGCGCCTTAGATCGTCCTAGATATACTCGTTAACAATGAACCTTGTATTGAACAGGCGAGCTCATGGTCTTCAAGTCGGCACGAGGTGCGCGGCGTGGTGACGGTGGGCGGGTCGCCGCGCGTGCGGCTGCAGGGCCGCTGGTCCGAGGGGCTGCAGGCCGGCGAGCGGCCGCTCTGGAGACCCGGTATGTTGACGGGGGGCGGGTCGCCGCGCGTGCGGCTGCAGGGCCGCTGGTCCGAGGGGCTGCAGGCCGGCGAGCGGCCGCTCTGGAGACCCGGTATGTTGACGGGGGGCGGGTCGCCGCGCGTGCGGCTGCAGGGCCGCTGGTCCGAGGGGCTGCAGGCCGGCGAGCGGCCGCTCTGGAGACCCGGTATGTTGACGGGGGGCGGGTCGCCGCGCGTGCGGCTGCAGGGCCGCTGGTCCGAGGGGCTGCAGGCCGGCGAGCGGCCGCTCTGGAGACCCGGTATGTTGACGGGGGGTGGGTCGCCGCGCGTGCGGCTGCAGGGCCGCTGGTCCGAGGGGCTGCAGGCCGGCGAGCGGCCGCTCTGGAGACCCGGTATGTTGACGGGGGGCGGGTCGCCGCGCGTGCGGCTGCAGGGCCGCTGGTCCGAGGGGCTGCAGGCCGGCGAGCGGCCGCTCTGGAGACCCGGTATGTTGACGGGGGGCGGGTCGCCGCGCGTGCGGCTGCAGGGCCGCTGGTCCGAGGGGCTGCAGGCCGGCGAGCGGCCGCTCTGGAGACCCGGTATGTTGACGGGGGGCGGGTCGCCGCGCGTGCGGCTGCAGGGCCGCTGGTCCGAGGGGCTGCAGGCCGGCGAGCGGCCGCTCTGGAGACCCGGTATGTTGACGGGGGGCGGGTCGCCGCGCGTGCGGCTGCAGGGCCGCTGGTCCGAGGGGCTGCAGGCCGGCGAGCGGCCGCTCTGGAGACCCGGTATGTTGACGGGGGGTGGGTCGCCGCGCGTGCGGCTGCAGGGCCGCTGGTCGGAGGGGCTGCAGGCCGGCGAGCGGCCGCTCTGGAGACCCGGTATGTTGACGGGGGGCGGGTCGCCGCGCGTGCGGCTGCAGGGCCGCTGGTCCGAGGGGCTGCAGGCCGGCGAGCGGCCGCTCTGGAGACCCGGTATGTTGACGGGGGGCGGGTCGCCGCGCGTGCGGCTGCAGGGCCGCTGGTCCGAGGGGCTGCAGGCCGGCGAGCGGCCGCTCTGGAGACCCGGTATGTTGACGGGGGGCGGGTCGCCGCGCGTGCGGCTGCAGGGCCGCTGGTCCGAGGGGCCGCTGGTCCGAGGGGCTGCAGGCCGGCGAGCGGCCGCTCTGGAGACCCGGTATGTTGACGGGGGGCGGGTCGCCGCGCGTGCGGCTGCAGGGCCGCTGGTCCGAGGGGCTGCAGGCCGGCGAGCGGCCGCTCTGGAGACCCGGTATGTTGACGGGGGGCGGGTCGCCGCGCGTGCGGCTGCAGGGCCGCTGGTCCGAGGGGCTGCAGGCCGGCGAGCGGCCGCTCTGGAGACCCGGTATGTTGACGGGGGGCGGGTCGCCGCGCGTGCGGCTGCAGGGCCGCTGGTCCGAGGGGCTGCAGGCCGGCGAGCGGCCGCTCTGGAGACCCGGTATGTTGACGGGGGGCGGGTCGCCGCGCGTGCGGCTGCAGGGCCGCTGGTCCGAGGGGCTGCAGGCCGGCGAGCGGCCGCTCTGGAGACCCGGTATGTTGACGGGGGGCGGGTCGCCGCGCGTGCGGCTGCAGGGCCGCTGGTCCGAGGGGCTGCAGGCCGGCGAGCGGCCGCTCTGGAGACCCGGTATGTTGACGGGGGGCGGGTCGCCGCGCGTGCGGCTGCAGGGCCGCTGGTCCGAGGGGCTGCAGGCCGGCGAGCGGCCGCTCTGGAGACCCGGTATGTTGACGGGGGGCGGGTCGCCTCGCGTGCGGCTGCAGGGCCGCTGGTCCGAGGGGCTGCAGGCCGGCGAGCGGCCGCTCTGGAGACCCGGTATGTTGACGGGGGGCGGGTCGCCGCGCGTGCGGCTGCAGGGCCGCTGGTCCGAGGGGCTGCAGGCCGGCGAGCGGCCGCTCTGGAGACCCGGTATGTTGACGGGGGGCGGGTCGCCGCGCGTGCGGCTGCAGGGCCGCTGGTCCGAGGGGCTGCAGGCCGGCGAGCGGCCGCTCTGGAGACCCGGTATGTTGACGGGGGGCGGGTCGCCGCGCGTGCGGCTGCAGGGCCGCTGGTCCGAGGGGCTGCAGGCCGGCGAGCGGCCGCTCTGGAGACCCGGTATGTTGACGGGGGGCGGGTCGCCTCGCGTGCGGCTGCAGGGCCGCTGGTCCGAGGGGCTGCAGGCCGGCGAGCGGCCGCTCTGGAGACCCGGTATGTTGACGGGGGGCGGGTCGCCGCGCGTGCGGCTGCAGGGCCGCTGGTCCGAGGGGCTGCAGGCCGGCGAGCGGCCGCTCTGGAGACCCGGTATGTTGACGGGGGGCGGGTCGCCGCGCGTGCGGCTGCAGGGCCGCTGGTCCGAGGGGCTGCAGGCCGGCGAGCGGCCGCTCTGGAGACCCGGTATGTTGACGGGGGGCGGGTCGCCGCGCGTGCGGCTGCAGGGCCGCTGGTCCGAGGGGCTGCAGGCCGGCGAGCGGCCGCTCTGGAGACCCGGTATGTTGACGGGGGGCGGGTCGCCGCGCGTGCGGCTGCAGGGCCGCTGGTCCGAGGGGCTGCAGGCCGGCGAGCGGCCGCTCTGGAGACCCGGTATGTTGACGGGGGGCGGGTCGCCGCGCGTGCGGCTGCAGGGCCGCTGGTCCGAGGGGCTGCAGGCCGGCGAGCGGCCGCTCTGGAGACCCGGTATGTTGACGGGGGGCGGGTCGCCGCGCGTGCGGCTGCAGGGCCGCTGGTCCGAGGGGCTGCAGGCCGGCGAGCGGCCGCTCTGGAGACCCGGTATGTTGACGGGGGGCGGGTCGCCGCGCGTGCGGCTGCAGGGCCGCTGGTCCGAGGGGCTGCAGGCCGGCGAGCGGCCGCTCTGGAGACCCGGTATGTTGACGGGGGGCGGGTCGCCGCGCGTGCGGCTGCAGGGCCGCTGGTCCGAGGGGCTGCAGGCCGGCGAGCGGCCGCTCTGGAGACCCGGTATGTTGACGGGGGGCGGGTCGCCGCGCGTGCGGCTGCAGGGCCGCTGGTCCGAGGGGCTGCAGGCCGGCGAGCGGCCGCTCTGGAGACCCGGTATGTTGACGGGGGGCGGGTCGCCGCGCGTGCGGCTGCAGGGCCGCTGGTCCGAGGGGCTGCAGGCCGGCGAGCGGCCGCTCTGGAGACCCGGTATGTTGACGGGGGGCGGGTCGCCGCGCGTGCGGCTGCAGGGCCGCTGGTCCGAGGGGCTGCAGGCCGGCGAGCGGCCGCTCTGGAGACGCGGTATGTTGATCAAGCGTTCCGATACTATTAGGAAGATCAGGCGGCTCCAATGACACGCCCTTCAAAAAATTATATGTAAAGCCTGACCAGAAATATATGAGGATTGTCAAGAGGGCGTTATTTATAAGATTTATATGGCAACAATTTTGCAACCAATCACAACCCACAAATACAAATACAAGTACTCTTTATTGCACACCTCATAAAATATACAGGAGAAATACAATGCAAGAAATTAAAACCCACTATAATGACTTTAGTTTAAATACCTGTCAGTTCCACTATGTTAACCTCGTTCTTACTTATAGTTCACGACTGTGAATTGTTTTTGGCATTTCTTTGGATACATTTTAATATTTTTCTTTTAAAGAAACCACAACGAATGAAATTGAAATTGTTGAGAAACCATCTTAAAATCATTGCCAGTGTAAGAAATTAGTTCCAGTGAAATTCCGGAATATGGCGGATCCACATATATTTCTGGTCAGGCTTTAGATATTATTATTTCATCGTGACGCAGTCGGTAGGATCAGATAAAAACATACTAATTAGAAACGTTGACAAGGAGTTTAGCTCAGTTGTAGTGACTTCACAGTTGAATACCATGGACATCTTGTTGCGAATAACACTAATGCGCTCTACTTAGCATGCTATACGTAACTTGTATGTTTTGTGTGACAGGAGCCATGCCGCCTGATTACGAGCTGTACTACGGGTTCACGCGGTTCGCGATGGAACTGAACGAGCTCCAGCCCGGCATGCGAGACGTGCTGCCCGCCACCGACACTAGATTGAGGTGAGGAATAAAACACCGGCCAACTGCGTGTCGGACTCGCGCACCGAGGGTTCCCTACCATTTTTAACTTTTTTTTATGTCTGTATTTTTTGTTGAAGCGGCAACAGAAATACATCATCTGTGAAAGTTTCAACTGTCTAGCTATCACGGTTCATGAGATACAGCCTGGTGACAGACGGACGGACAGCGGTGGGGGTTTAGTAATAGGTTCCTGTTTTTAATAGTAGTTAATGCAACTGATACATAATGAGAGGCCTTAAAACACGAGTGTGGTTTTATGAAACGAGCGTCAGCGAGTTTCATAATAGGATCACACGAGTGTTTTAAGGCCTAATTATGTACAGTTGTATACACTACTTTATCTACACACATATCATAAGTACTCTGGGTTCAGAAGCCATAAGGAAATGACCGGCACCACTAGTGCTACCTGTAAAATCGCTCGTTTCATAAAACCACACTCGTGTTTTAAGGCCTCTCATTATGTATCAGTTGCATAAACTACTATTATTTAACTTGCATTGTATGTTTAAAGTATGTTTGTTCGGGTGAAATCTTGCAACTCAATTTTGAAGCAGATATCGTCAACCGATTGAGCTGAAATTTTGCATACTTACTTAACTTTGTTGACAATACAATAATATGGTACCATGGGGCTGATCTGATGATGGAGCCGGAAGGTGACCATAGGAACTGTATAATAGAAAAAGCAATCCTACCGAGCTTGGGCTCTTAGAATCGTCTCAGTGAGCATTTGATGGATATCCAAAGAAAAGTACAGTCGGCTATAAAAGCTTGCCACTAAAATGTCATTTTTGACAGAAACTTATTACCCTTTGGGTACGGAACCCTAATAATTATATATACATATACCTATATTTCTTAAAAACTTGCGGCCAATACTCACATTCTTATAACGCTTTCGCTGTAAAAAAAATACGGTTCCCAGGAAAAGCCAAGCTCCTAAACCTTGACTTTACTTACCCTACAACTTGATTTAAAAAGTACTCGCGACCCGCCCCGGCTTCGCATGGGTGCAATGCTGTTACTAAGTACACTATGCATGTATTATACACATAAACCTTCCTCTTGAATCACTATATCTATTTAAAAAAACGCATCAAAATCCGTTGCGTAGTTTTAAAGATCTAAGCATACATAGGGACAGGTAGACACCAGGAAGGGACTTTGGTTTATACTATGTAGTGATACAGTTTTTGAACGCGATTAAGTCCCGTTATGTTATAATAGGTTGGGCAGCGTTCGGGAAACTGCGAAGTGTCTTCTCGTCCAAGATACCTCAGTGCTTGAAGACAAAAGTCTTCAACCAGTGCGTATTACCGGTGATGACCTACGGAGCCGAGACGTGGTCTCTAACTATGGGCCTCTTAAGGAAGCTCAGAGTCACTCAGCGAGCTATGGAAAGGGCTATGCTCGGGATCTCTCTACCTGATCGAATCAGAAATGATGAGATTCGTAGACGAACTAATGTCACCGACATAGCAAACAGGGTTAGCAAACTGAAGTGGCAATGGGCAGGGCACATAGCTCGAAGAACCGATGGCCGTTGGGGCAGAAAGGTTCTCGAGTGGAGACCACGCACCGGCAAGCGCAGCGTAAGACGGCCACCCGCAAGGTGGTCGGACGACCTGGTCAGGGTTGCGAGGACGCGCTGGATGCGGGTCGCTTCTATCCGGCCCATGTGGAAGTCAATTGAGGAGGCCTGTGTCCAGCAGTGGACGTCCTATGGCTGAAATGATGATGATGATGATGTTATAATAGTGGGTTTCTAAATAGCCACATTGAGCAGTATTATCTTCGCAGACCCGACCAGCGAGCGCTGGAGGAGGGAGACGTGGACGCGGCGGAGCAGTTCAAGCATGAACTGGAGCAGGCGCAGCGAGAGAGGCGGCGCGACGGCCACGAGCACAGCGCCTCGTGGTTCCGGTCAGTATACACAATTAATTCATTAAATCAAGGATTATACATATGGATTGACAACCTCATACAAGAAAACGTACTCCAGAAGAAAGCTCAAATACCGTCTTATTTCTAGATGGCGCTGATTATAAGACGTAGATGCGCAATGTTTTATTAAAACACATAATAGATGTCATTGTCACTAAGCGTTATACCAAAAAGAGACAGCGTGGTATCTGTATAGTTCTTAACTAGATGGCGCTGAAACTACTGGTGTTGATTTCTTAATCACGAATAATCAAGCAGACTGCACGTCTAGCCGGTCTAACATTAACTTTGACACGCGACTCATCGCGCGAGATAGCATCATCCGTCACTATCTCATAGTACTGTACAGATAAAGACAGGTAGTATATCTCGCGCGAGAAAGAGTGCGTGTCAAAGTTATGCTAGCCGTGATCGTTATTGAATAGGTACAGCCAACGTCATAAGTCATAAACGTACGTCCGTACTTTCCTAGCGCTCCAATGATATCATATCTATATCATGCATTAGCCAGAACTACCTATACGACAACCCGTTCAGAAATTCGTGGCCATTTATGTTCGTCTTATTACATTGAAATAAGTAGGTAATCAAAAGTTTACCTGATCTCACGGAAAAAGAGAGATGGCAAACTCATTGCGCAGTAATGACTACTATGCAATGAGTTTGACACGACTAATTTGTACGAGAGATTAGGTATACCTATATTTATAATTATTACCCTTTGCATTAAACTATTTTAAGTAGGTATTACATAAGTACCCGAGTATATTAATACTACGAGTACTAATACTGGCTTAAATAGTAAATAATACATTCTGCTAGTTATTTTTATTGCATATCTTTATTATGAACAATGATCAACGAAAGCACACCAAAATTTTAACACACTAACAACATACGGCACACTATAAAGTTCAATATGAAGAAGTAATTATAAATACTAGTTAAGCCCATTTTACTCCAATTGGTCTTTGGTCAAAATATCTCACTTCATCATAATATACAAAAATCGCTGAATCGCGATTATTTCTGCTTTAATTTGACGTAAGCCATACTTATATAGGTAGCCATAATACGACTTGTCAATTTCAATCTTCTGTGCCGTTAAATGCCCCCTCATGTGTTCCGTACTGAAAGAAACTTTAGGAATCTTTAATCAACACTTTAAGCACGCCGTACGTAGCGATCGAATAGCTCAGTTGGGAGAGCAATTAATTTACCTTTGTGTCATTATTTATAAAAATAAAAATGTGGTATTACCACATACATAATATGAATCGATAAAAAGATTCTATACAAATATTTAGAACAGCGTCATCTCTCTCGCAGTCTTCACACTTGCTGTAAAGCAATGGGGATTGGGGATCGTGCGTGTAAAACGCACATCCTAGGGTATGGCTAATGCGCATAAGCATTTCAAAAACATATATGACGCAGAGGGCGCTCCAGTAGCGTAAAAGGATTAAGGGATGAAAGATTTGGTGTGATTGACGTAGCGGTCGGATAGCTCAGTTGGAAGAGCAATGCGCCGGAAACGCAGAGGTCGCGGGTTCAAATCCCGCTTCGATTGCAGTAGATCGCATTCAATTTTTCTTTCTTAATTTACCTTTGTGTCATTATTTACAATTAATTGACCAAGGACGCCATGACTTCATAGCGGCGCGTGCAACGGTTCAGTCAGACGGATCGGGCGGTGGCCGTGGCATGCTTGCCGCCCGCTGTGCTACTGAGACCGAAGTGCGATAAAGTCCCCACAGCAAGACTTTTACACAAATTAGAACATGTAGGAATCCGAGGAAAGACATTGAAATGGATAGACGCATTTCTAGCGTGTCCCATGAGCTGGACAAATATTAAATTATATTCAATATTGTAGTTACATATTTTTGTTTTATAAATGTTTGGTATTGATTGCTATTTATTACTTTTGTTTTATTTCCTCCCAAGTGTGATGAAAAACGTCGTACGTGACTCTGGTGGTAAAGGAATTCCAAACTCGTGTCATTAAAGCCCGAAGCCGACACTCGTTTGTAATTCCTCGTTTACCACCCTTGTTACGTAATGTACGAAGACAAACCACGGGCGGTAATTCGTAAAGCCCCAGATTTCTTATACATGCGCCTTACTTTCGATTCGGGACACCACCACCTGCGGTCTGGGACGTTTACGAATTCACCGCTCTAGGTATGTAATGTGTTATTTTAGTCAAGTAGTGGAACATATTCCGATAATTCGTTGAACGTATCACAGGAAAACTATGGATGAAGGAGAAGAGACGTGGGTGTTCACGGGCGAGTACTGGAAGGCGCGCGAGGCGGGGTTCCGCGACACGCCGCGGCTCTGGTGACCGCACTTATACATCTACGTGAGTGTCTTACTGTTGCTCAACCGCACAGACCACCCCCACTAGACGGAGCACGTAAGGCACATGGAAGGCGACCCGCGCGCACCAACGATATGGTACGGCAGAACATTAAAGTATCAACACGGCGGCCACCGTTTAGTTGCGTCCATGTTTGTGAGGTCTCTCTACACCACTTAACATTACAATTTACCATGTTATTTATTTAATTTCTTTTTTCGTTGACGTACGTATGGATCATAAACAAGGACGCAACTAAACGGTGGCCGCCGTGTTGATACTTTAATGTTCTGCCGTACCATATCGTTGGTGCGCGCGGGTCGCCTTACATGCTCCGTCTAGTTGGGGTTGTCTGTGCTCAACCGTGACTTCGGCCAGCGGAAGCTGCGAGCGGCGGGGCGATGGGTGCGAGCGCGACGAGTATACGAGTGAGCGAGAAAGTATAGCCAAAGTTTGCCGCCGGTCTCGGCTGAGCCAAATTTCAGCTTGCCCCCGAAATTATTTTCGACATCTTGATAACACACGCTGTTTACTTTTTCTTTTGATCTGTATAAAATTTCTTTGCTCTCTTTCTATCTCTTCTCTTCTATAGACCTACGTACGAGTATATCATAAGGTGTCCGAAACTACAATAAAATGGTATGGTCAGTAAAATAAAAATTATTTGTTTCAGCGTGTGCCGCCGTGCGAGCTGCTGTGCTAGGTTGTGTCGCTTCGCTTAGCGTTCATTAGAGCTTTACACAACTTCAGCCTTTATCGTCAATAATCATTCTATATTCTATACTATAAGGACAATCGCCCGAAGATGAAGTATTGTTTGTAGTAAACCGAAGTTGAACATGAATGTGCTTGGAATAGGATTCGATGGCCGATCCGGGCTAGACGAACTTCCAATTGTTCTAGCGAAGCCACTAGCTGAAGCATCGAATTTTATAAACAGTTGCTTTATCTCTTATATGCCTTATGGTTTCATCACATAATTAAGTATTTTTTGTTTATGGATCTATGATTATTCTAACTGTAACAAAGTAGTAGCATGAAATGGCAACAGAATTAATTTTTGCTCTGTTTATAGTCTATGATCATTCTACTCTGTAACAGAACTGTTATTTACATAATGTTCGAAGCGAAGCTAACGGAACAAAATATGTTTTTTAAATCTGATTGGTTTATAGATATTCTACGCTCTAACGGCAAGAATGTTTTAGATCCAAGAATCGCCAGAAAAAAACAGTATGTATTGTTTTACTTCTGATCCCTTTATGGTCAAGACAGTTCTACTCTATAACTGAAAACAGGAAGCGTTACAGTGACCTAAGCCTGTACCCTTACCATGAGTTTACAGTGACCGTACTCACTAGCGACTGTGCAAACGATTTGTATACAGAATTGTAGTACAAATTTACCGCTAGGGGCGCTGAACTATTCACCAATTTCAACATACAAATCGTTTACGCTGTCGCTAGCGAGTACGGTCACGTTAACTCTTAAATTTATAATAAAAAAATCAGTTTTTAACATAACTGTGTGTTAGTACAAAGGGGAGAATGAAGGATTAAATATTGTTAATGAATTCTGCACTAATAATAAAGTGCTGGCATTATCTTATCTTGGTTGATGTTTCCAAGATTTGGCAGAATCCCGATTTTCATAAGTTATTAGGACATCGAAACTTAGAAAATCTTGATTTAGAGAATCGGAAGTATGGGTTAGAAGCATCGTTATATTTCTGCCCAATTATTTTACCATTACATTAGGTTTTATTCTACTCTTGTATTCTATAAAATAATTTTGTTTCGAAACTCATAAGGACCTACTAAAAATAATTAAACACAAGTACACAAATTAATTTTGTATTAAAGTAAATTAATTATATTTGTCTAATAAATAATCGCGAATTTAAAAAGCCAGTCGTTATGAGGTTTATGAGGTTTTCAAACGTCTATAAACTTCAATGGTGTTATTCACTTATTTACGGTTAACGAATCGCCAGTAAATTCGATGATTAAAATTGTAAGAATGGCTTGTTAGGGTTAGATGGTAGTTTGTCAAATCTGTCAACACCAGACGTATTCCGGCCAAGTATTAATTTTAGATTTTCATAGGCGGTGCATCAAAAGTTGCTGACAATTTTACTATAGGCATATGTGAAAATGTATACTAAAACCCATAGACCTTAACACGTTGTACTAAGACAAACACTTTACAAATGTACAGTTATCAGTGCCTTCGGTTCAGCGCATTCGCTACGAAATCATTGCGCTCTCGCGGGCAATTCATTGTGCGCTCAACTCGCTTCTAACTCGCTAATGCGCTGAGGCTGTCGAGCCCGAATAAATGAATAACATCACTGAAATTAATTAGTATGTTATTAAAAGACAAGATAAATACATTTGTAGTATTAAGTATTGTTTATTTTTTTTCAATTGTAAATGAAATTTGTTTATATTATCATGTTTTACATTGTAGCCAATTCTTATATTTTTACATCGTTTTGTTAAATCAAATGGTTCTATACAATGGTACTATGCTTTTCATATTTTTGTTTTTTTTCCTATGAAATAAATTGTTTCTAGCGTATTGTGGCTGTGAAAAAGTTTCCATTAAAATGATAATAAAAAAATGTAATTATTGTATATTTTAATTTGTATAGTTCAACTATAATAGTGGCTACAGGTTCATGTAGGTTTCCTCGTAGCACACAGGCTGAATAACAACAACTTATACAGCCCTTATTCGGCTTATTACAGTTGTTTATATAACCTATGTGCCACTTTGGTTGTTTTTTTGCAAATAATATATTAATAGAAATGTTATTGCTGTATCGCTTGCATATACGCGTAATTTTAAGATGGGAGACATAGCTATGCTTTTTTAAACATACTAATTTAACATATACTAAAAAAACTATGTTATGTGATATGATTTGGTGTTTGGTATAATCCTCATTTGCATATAAGTTTTTTAACCCTTGAATATGCAAATGAAAACGCATCATACTATTCAGAATTATACATATATTTCACATAAGGGTGCTGCCTCATCGCGACTACCGCTAGCATTCGCTTGTTATGTAACAAAGCATTATAAGAGAATCATCGTATGATACGTGGTTTTTTGCCAAACGTTTTTCATGTGGAAAAGTGATATTCTTTAGGTTCTTTTAAGAAAGATATGTGTATAAATCTGATTAGAAATGTTTTCACTTGTAAAAAGACAATTTCAACTAGTTCTCGTTTAAAAGGAACGAAATCGACGGATCTAACTTCATTGTTTTGTAATCATCGCTTGGTGTTTACATATAGGTCATTTCATAGATTTTCATGTGACGTAAATATTTGACAGATTACAAGTTTTTATCTTAAAGCAACACGGTCCTGGTATACCAGAGATAGAAAACCAGACTTCTAAACTCTCGAGGTAGAAAATGATCTAACATTATGCAGCCATATACAACTAGTTTAAGTTGAATAAAGGCTGCAGAAGCGCTTATACAACCTCTGTGCTGCTTTTTTTTTTATTAAAACAAGGATTCACATTACCCCAGTTGGACGTATGATATGAAAAAAACGGACCGATTGTCTATAGTAATCCAGTGCCTGTGTTGCTCTAACATTTTAAATCATTTCGACTGTCAAATCACCCCATTTTCACATTAAATATAAAAATTGTTTCGTCAATTATCGATTGGGAATAGAGAGGCACTTAAAATTAATGCACAATGTGTCTAATAAAATGAAAGATGGCGTACGGTACCGTAGTCTCTTTGGGGCGTTGGTTTTTGAAGTCTATGCTTACCTTGTATGTAAGATATCTTGTTCTTGTGTATTCGGAACCCAATAACTGGCGATTTACGTCTTTAGTTATAAATTGCCATCAGAATAAAAGCAAACCTTTTTGGTTAAAATCTATATCCTATTTTTTTTTTCTTGACAGTACTTTTAGATTCGAACGTATTTAATTTAAACGTAACGGCTACTTATGTCGTGTATACTTTTGAACAAGTGAAGCAATACAGCGTACCTCAAACGCCATTTCGGAAGAAGTGTTCCACAGCCAAAAGGTATTGAAAACACTTATCTGTTTGAATTAAAAAGTATTTAATCATTGCAATTTCGACGTCATTAGGCGACGTTAGACGCCAGTAGCTCGGTTTTCCGTCGACGTGACTTGCCGTCATTGGCGCTCAAAAGTTGAAAATCCAGTATTGATCGGCATACAATTACCTATTAAGGCTCATTATTACGGTCCATAGATTGGATCGAACCATAATCCATCGTCTATAATTATAAATTATTAAAGTGTAGTTGGGATATTTGCCCCGACTAACTATCATTAATTAAATAGCTAAACAAGGTATAGTATGTTTATTCTTGGTTACCTTTCTGAAACACAAATATTTGTTTCCCATCCGTAACGGTTCGCCTAATTTTCATTGGTCCGAAAGCCGTTTTTATCCTAGACTGAATTTATCAGAATTAATCTAAAACAAGCCTAACCTAACCTTATGGGTTATTTAAAACAATGTTTCGAACGTATGAAAAAAATACTTTCGAAAAAATGGACATTTGGCGAAACGCTACAGATGGGAAACAATGTTTGGGAGTTGTGATAGGACACCTTTATTCTTGCCTTATTAAATAGGCACTCAATTATGAAGAGTTCCTATGACCAGTTTTTGGGTTCAGAATACTTGTATTATAGGTGTTGTTGCTAGCGTCGTTTAGTATATGTCTAGACATCGGATCTAGGGTAATAACGTTGTATTAATTTAGTTTTTTGGTTACTAACGGGTAATTCGGGTTTTTTTACAGTATTCTAACCGGGCACAGTATATGGGGATTATGGGGGGTGTACCAAATATGCTGTTCCGAAAAGGCTTGTTCACCATATTCCACTTATGTAGGCGTTTTAGAGCATTTTAATTCAATAGCTTTGACTTCGATAGTCACATAATCGTTAGGATCCTGAGAAATTAGCATGTCCTGGCTGTTTAGATTGAAGCCATCGCCCTGTACAAGATAGCCAAAAAAAACTAATGGGGGGTCGGGCAATACAGCTTGAAATCATAGCGATTGAAATACTCGCAGAAATGCGCAGGTAAGTATTTAATAATACGTAAACCACCTCTTGACTGTGGTCATTTAGTGTGTCGTATTGTACCACAGATAAAATAATATTGTAACTGGGTGAATGATAATGAATCACGTGTCCCATATTAGAAGCCCGATTTCTTAGTATCTCCAGAGGCATTTTATGTAACGTTGGACACAGTCAAAAAGTGTCGATCAAAAGGTTGATTCGCTTGGATATGGTTTTACTTGCCGAACATTTTGAAGGCTTTGGTATACTCTTGCTATGTCATAACAAATTTGACAATAAACACGTAGAATTGTTAATGTTATAAATAGCAATATCATTAAATTTCCTTAATGTTCTGTATTGTAATTTTGTTAAGTCTCTTGTGTTTGCCATTGACCCTATTTTCAGTGTATGGAATTAATAGTTTCAACGAAGAAGGAAAAGATGTTTCTTTAAAGTAACTGTTTCACTAAATACCGTTAATAAAACCTTCTTCTTAATTAGTTTTCTAATAAGTACCTATTGCTTGTATTGGGAATGACCGACAATACGTAGTACCATGTTGCTGACTAATTAAATATAGTTACAGTGTGTGAGCTAACAGAATGTGATTCTAGTTTTATACCTGTCTTGCACGCGATCCAGATAAAAACCTCTCTGTGTTCTCCCAAACCCGAATCCCAGTCTGAGAGCTCATGGACTGTACCTACATATTTTTAGACGTACGGCACTATACGTTTCAAATTTTATGTTACTTTATAATATGGTATCAAAAAGGCCACGATATATGTGGGAAATGCCCCATTTCAATATATAGTACTGCCACAGTTTGCCCCGGAATGTTTTTACACAATTCAATGACATCTTGTTGTCGTGCTATCAAAATACAGTATCTATTAACGACAAGTGGTTAAGAGATAATTACTATGAAATAGTATTTGTCATAGCGAATATTTTTATTTTTTATATTTTACTAGACTTTGGGTTGCACTCTATTTAAATATTACTTCTAATGAGCCGATAGATGGCACTAGTATTAATTTGATAGTACAATTGTTAAATTTTATTCCGCTTCTTTTAATATATTAATAAATGTGTAAGGCACGAAGTCTCAGATGCGTATTTTTATGGGTTTACAGTATTCTAAAGTACTTAAAGTACTAAAAAACGGTATTCAAGAAACAGACTTGGGCTCTATAAAATTGGATTTAAAGACATTTTCACAAAAATGTGTACCACTAACATTTTTTAATAGAATCTTTTTATCGATTCTGTTTTAATCCGGAGATATCACATTCATATTTTTATAAGTATTGACACAAAGGCAAATGAATGCGCATAAGAATTTTAAACACATATGACGCAGAGGGCGCTCCACTAGCGTAGAATTATAGCGTGGAATCAAAGAAGATTTGAACGATGTGATAGCTCAGTTGGGAGAGCACTACGCCGGAAACGCAGGTTCGAGTCCTGCTTACATTGCATTGGATCACATTATATTTTTCTTTCTTAATTTACCTTGTGTGTCGATATTTAAATACCATTAGGTAGCCTTTAATAATCACACAACAGACGATTAATGTCAAATGGCGTAAATATGTTTAAGTTCCGCTTAACCCTACCACTTTTTATGAATATGTCCTTAAATCAGAAACGATTTACTATATAGTAATGTCTACATTTAAATAGGGATTCGAACGCGCATGCCAAAAGTATTATAGTTCTCTGTACCCTCACCATGATGATTGTTTACAGTGACCGTATACGCTAGCGAATGCGTAAAGGATTTGTATGGAGAATTGTAGTTGTACAGAGTAACCGCTAGGCGCTGCACTATTCTCCGTACACATCGTTTACGCAGTCGCTAGCGAGGTCACGTTAACTCATAAGCGTACTGATGGACAAATATACTACTAGCAAATTTAATGTGACACACTGAAATTTCTACCCATATTTAGTTTAACATATGTCAATTAATATACCTCTTTAGTTATTATTAGCTACTAAGGGCAGGCTACTATTTCACAAAACTAACAAGAGCATATTAATTTTGACTGCTTCGTTGCGTCCGCAATAGCGCTAGATTAGCAAGAAAGTATGAAAATTCCATGGTACCTATAACAAATTAAGGTATGGCACTCCGGCAAGTCAGCCTTTCTACGTCACTGATTTTAGTTGCCACTTTATGGTAACAAAATAATTATAAGGAAAGAAATGTTCGCCGCCATCGTACGAAAAAAAATATTTTTACATTACAATTGTTATGTTCTTTGAATAAATGTTATTTTGTCGTAATAATTGATTTTAAACACTCACGATTTTATGAGATTCATACAGGTAACAAGGGAATCGGGGAGTATTATGACTGGCAACACAGAAACGGATTGACAGAACCGTCCAACCAATCATAGCGTGAGTGTCTTATACCACGGAAAATTCCAAGTTGTAGACGGAGTGAACTGTGTCGAATTAAAAAATGCATATTTTAAGTTACCAATCCTACTTAGTTCCTTGAAGAACCACATAATTAAGTTTTATAGTGACCGACCGAAGTTTCGGTTTCGGTTTCGGCCAGTTTCGGCCTAAAAATCATGTTTCGGCCAAAGGTTCGGTTTCGGCCAAAAAACAGCCGAACCTTTCGGCTGCGCCGAAACTTACATCATAGTACTTTCAGGTCGAGTTCGGCTAACATCGGATGCGCTCGGTAGTCGGCACGGTTGGCAATATGACACCGCTCGCCTGACTCCGCCGGCCGCTGAATCATTTTGCTCAGTGAGGTGTTGTGTTTGATCCCCGAATAATGTTAAGTAATTGACTGAGCGAGCAAAGAATTTCCGTTTCAGCGTGGCCAGAGATTATTTCGTGTGCCCGGATGTTTGGATGTCCATACGCTTACCGGTTTGTTCTTGCCTTAACGTCGCGTTTCGCGACCGGGGTTTTGTGAGTTTATTCGATAAGTATATAGTACGTATTTTCGTCGATTCGATTTTCAAAATTTTTAAAATAGCGGAGTTAGGGGGGTTAAAAATATCACTACTTAATTTAGTGTAACTTTAATGCAAATTTTCTTAATCTACAAACAAATTGACGGCGACATTGTTTATTTAAGATAAAAGTGAGGAGGTTTACTTACTTATTTCATGAAACGACTTTAGAATCTGTCATTGTTGCGTGTATGTAATAAAATTAGTACTTTGAATTTAGCGTTACGAGGCAGCCTGATTTCAATTATAAAAATTAAAACTCAATCAATTATTTTGTTACTAGGTTTTGAAACTTGTTTCATTCATTTTATACCATATACAATTACCAGATCGCTGCCTCAGTACAGTGTTACAGCTGTTAAGGCAGACAGGGAGATTTCTTTCGGTGGTTCTTTCTTCCCAGCTGGCCTTATAGTGAACCAACCGCTGGTTAATATTTTTTAGTATTTAATGCCCACCTAGCATAATATGTACAGCTATATTTTTAATTATTAAATATAAGAAACTGCATAAGAACAACGATAGCATGTGAAAAAACCTCGGGTGCTTGGGAAGTTCCTTCAATGTTTTAGCTAAGCTCACACTAAGCTATAGAAAAGGAAAATTAATAAACGTACAGTTATGGAGAGGGTGAAAGAATAAGTAGTTGTTAAGACTTCTGTACCTACTATTTCACAAGAGTACAGATGTAAAACCATTATCAACATTACCATACACTGTGCATTGGGTTCAGGGACCATAATCGGCTAACTAAAGAACTTTTTTTTATTGCAGTAGGATCTCATTTTATTGAGACTGTGGCGGTAAATAAATTGAGCTTTGGAGCTCTTTTCGGCTTTCCCTCATCTTTTCACTTTCTTGAAATTTCTCTAATCGACAAAAATAATCTAAGTATATACTTATCAAACCTACTCACAAAATTTCATGAGAGTCGGTTGAAAGGTGCGACCCCCGGGCGAGAACAGCCGAAAAGCATCCAATCGTCCGCACATACGAGGGAATTTTCGACCGGGCTGAAAACGGCCCGCTGACATTTTATATAACGTTTTAATTACGTTTATAAAAGGCTCGGTTTCGGTTTCGGCCGAAACTGTAATCAGAACCGAACCTTCGGTTTCGGCAGAAAAACGTGTTTCGGTCGGACACTAGATTAAAAATGTATCAAGTAACGGAACTACTTTCAGCTATAGTAGCGCCACCAATATAACACCTTTCTGCGAACGCTTATATGAAGAACGCTTTGTATGAAGATTTCACTCCTCCCTTTCTCCACTATGGAGTTAAAAAGGGATATAATTATCAAAAAATATAATCATAGGAAATCTCCTGTCAGTTTTGTGACATAGGGCAGGTAGACTAATGGGCACCATATTTTATTTGAAATTGGATGGTGCTTAACCTTTGCCAAAACCATTTTGTTGTCCAAGTGTGATTATTTTGTGATGTAGAAACCAGTTTATTTTATTTAGTTTGAAGACAATATGTTATTGTTGTCAAAGTGCCTTTGTGATTGTTTTGTTTTAAATAAAATATTGTGAATGCTGTGGTACAAGTATTGTTTATTTAAAAGTGCTATAAAGTAAACTGACTTATTTTTAGCTAAGTCTCCAATAAAAAGGATACGGTATACCTAAAGTCGGATTTTTAATTAGCCGGAGTAAACTGGCGCATTTTTTTACGAACGCAATTTGATTAAGTTTAATTTGGTTTCAACATATCACTTTATATCAATAAAAGTCAATCTAATAAAAGCAATTACGTGTTTTCAAATTCATTGTTTAAAAAATAATTTATGAATAACGGAAATATAAATTACGACATCTGTCAAATCACTTTGGCTAATTAAAAATTCAACTTTAGAAAGTGCCGACAATTTGATCCGCGTAAAACTTTTTTCACCGTAGCTGGGTAAAAAGTATTCTATAACCGTCTTCAGGTGTCCAACTATACCTGTACCAAAGTTGGTTAAAATTTGTCCAGCCGTTTCGGCGTGATAAGAGGACAAATTATGACCAACTGATGGCGCCAAACTGACATGGCACCACGCGCTATAAAGCGCCTGAAATCAGGACCCCACTCAATAGAAAACTGATTTTCAATACAAATGTAGAATTTCAATATAGATGTTGACAATTTTAAAACAAGAATATAGTAAACGGTATTGATGTAATCTCACGTACAAAAGTCAAAATGTCATGAACGGTTCGACAAGTCACGAACTCGTATGGAGCTCTTCATCGGGTTCCATTTAAAAACAATTCATTGACAAAAAATACATTTTCGGAGCAAAAATATCAATAATAATAATGGCGGATGAAATCAATTTTCATCCGGTTACAAGTACCTACTCGGTTCCTTCAAATCACTTTTAAATAAGTAATATTCGGTCCATTGCGACATACGATTTAATTAAACCTATTAAAATAATAACTATGTATAGACTTCACTCTCGATGTGTAGGACATTGGATCAGAATTATGGCCGTTTTAATGTACATAGATTGTATCCGAAATATAGAATAACATAATAGCTAGCTGCAATAGTATGAAAAATATAAGAAAGCGATTGATTTAGGGGTGTTAATATTTGTCAAACATACTTCAAAAGACAACTTCACTTGTTTATTTTTTGAGTAATATTTTGGCTACATAGTGTATCAAAATATTGCTCAAAATAAGTAACATGTTTTAATTGTTAAAATAGTACCTATGTGAATCCATTGCGGTGTCGAGGTTTTTCAAAAAATGCCAGAATCATTTCACTTCAGAAACAAAAATCAAATACATAATTGCAACGTTACGACGAGCAAGTTTTAAAATGGCGAGAGATTATTTTTTATATATGTATCCATTGGTTTCTATACGGCCAGACACCGCAGCTTCAGTGTCTAAACTTAAAAAGATGTAAAAAGCTTCTATTTATAATAAAATAACTATAAGCTAATGCGACAGCAACGTTATTGTGCTACAGTTAACATTTGTTATGTGATTTTGTTCTAAGTATAGCTATTATTGGTGAAATTATTAAAGGAAAATCCGATTAATCGTGTTTTTTTATTGCTTACCTTTTAAATTTAGCAGATTTAAATTTAAGTATATCATTATCATAGGTTTTAACATCTGTATCAGATAATTAATTAATATTGTGGCAGTGTTTAAAATTACTATAAATAAAGTCCGATGTGGGAGCGACAGTAATACATTTTATCTACCCAAATATCATAAACCCTCCATGATGCGTTCAAGAACCGCACATTATGACCAACATAAAAATAAACTGTTTTGTTAGAACAAATTTCTTATCTGTGAAAATGTTATTATTGCTAATTAATAACATCGATTTCGATAATATTATATCATTCAAATTTCGAACATCTCTGAAAACCAAAGAAATTTGGTATGACCTCTATTCTAATATCAGTCGAGATGACGTTTAGTTCTAATCTAATTTTAAAATATGGCTTCCATCAGGTTAATGATGATTTCGCCAATTTCAAGTTTGCTCGTAGAGCATGCCGTTGTTCGGTGAGGTTTTGCTTTTTGTAAAGTGATAGTTGACCCAGGAAGGGCTATGAACGCTTCAAGTTGAATTCTTCATTAGCTATTCACTCATACGTTAGATCACTGCACAATACGCTATCAATACTACACATTGAACAACTAAAATGAATAAATAATGAACAACTAAACTTAAACGCATGCGGCCATCTTGTGACACGAACCGGATGAATTGTCAATTTGCAGACAAATTGACAAATGTCGCACGCAAGTAAGATATCGAACGATATGGTAGTTCGGGCCCACTCTAGTTTGTCTCTGAATTAAAAAAAAACTATGACAGCTGCCAGAAAAGAAAAGAAAAGTTTTCATTGCCGCCATTACCCACTCCGGGCAGGTGCGGCCGGCAAGCCCCGCCCCCTGCCATCAACTGACAATCGGATGCAGCCATACAAGGCTTCCGGCTTCCCATAGTAAGAAAAAAAAAAAGCCGCCATTACCGGTTAGAATTTGTTTTAATGCATAAAATTGATCGATTTGTTGAATATAAACCATAAAATGAGCTATCAAGATGATATAGATATTTCGGCGACGCCTCCTGATATCCGTAACAAAGCACCTAACGTCATTAATTACTTATTACCAGCTAAGTCATAGAATCAGTAAAGTCGCCGTCAATAGAACTTGCTAACTATGTAAACAAAGGACGTAACTTTGTTTTTTCATTGTTTCTCCTTGAATTTTCACACCACCTCATCAAAAATCATTGAAACCATACACTATTGAAACGGTCATTGCCGTAAAATACAAGACCTTAAAATATATAACTGTATCTTGGATATTTCATTAAAAGTTTAAAATGGTTTTATAAGTTAGGTTATTAGGACCTGAGGGAATGACGTTTTTGTTTCTTTTAAATTCTACAATTGGCTATGGTGGGTAGTGTTGTAACTAAAATTGGCGATATATTAAAGCCAGTACACACTATCCAACTCACTCTCTTTAACGGCCAATGCGGTGTATACACTACGCGGTAATTTGACAATTTAAATTTCAATAAGTACGTAAACAATTAATATATTTTTTTTTAATTCCCTTATTCTCATATAAACTTTTTCCATTCTTTCGCACCATTTTTTTAATATTATTTAAACTTCGGAACATTTAATATGGTCGTTTTGGACTGTTTTAAGGAATAAAAGTCACCCTATATTTTAATAAAAACAAATTTGCTAAACTTAGCAAATTTGATAATTTTACATTGACAGTATAAGGAGGAAAGTATACATCAATTTTATTTTGATTTTGATTTCGGTATTTTATTATTCGATATAGTTTGACATAAGTAAAGGAGTAAGTAAGAGTCTTGCTCATCACTAGTAAATTCCTCATTCAGAGACAATTTCAATATGGCGGTTTGTTTACATAGTTAGCAAGTTCTATTGACGGCGACTTTTAGGTATGGTGGTCATAATATGCGGCTCCTGAATGCATCATGGAGGCTTATGATATGTGAGTAGATAAAGTAGTGTATGTAACTATACATAATTAGGCATTAAACACTCGTGTGATGTTATTATGACACTCGCCTGCGGCTCGTGTCATAAACCCACACTCGTGAGTAATGCCCTTCATTATGTACAGTCACATAAACTACTATAATAGCTTATTTTATCTACTAAAAATCTACACTACACATTTTACTTTGAATTAATAGGCCGCCTGATAAAGATAACCATTAATTATGAAAGCAAATAATCCCGCTGTTATTCATATTTGACCTGGAGTCCCCGTTCAGGTTATCTGCGAATCCATTCTTTAATCCCGTTTTTAGGGTTCCGTAGTCAACTAGGAACCCTTAGTTTCGCCATGTCCGTCTGTCCGTCCGTCCGCGGCTTAGCTCCGTGATCATTAGTACTAGAAAGCTGAAATTTGGTATGAGTATGTGTATGGTTTTTTTTTTCTTTTCAACACTAGTGTGTGGGGTGTCGTTGAATAGGTCTTGTAAAAATAATAGGGGTCTCCTAACATTATTTTTTTAGTCAGCAGTTTTGTAAATATTCGCTCCGAAAACAAAAAAAAATAGTGTCCCCCCTCTCTAACATTTCAACCACGGGTCAAAAAAAAATCGGAAAAATTCAGGTAAATGAGGCCTTATAAGTACTATCTTCAATGAAAACTATATTGAACAAAATCGGTCGAGCCGTTTTTGAGTTAGGTATCGCCAAATCTCATATTTTTTTCTTTTATTTGACTTCCAGAAGGTAATAAGTGATTACAGTTTCTAGGGCGTTTACGACCTTTTTATAGAGCTTAAAATCTTTCTTAACTTAAAACTGGGGCTTAAAACAGCAGTTTATTGTGAAGGATGAGCAACTACGGAACCCTACACTGAGCGTGGCGCGACATGCTCTTGGCCGGTTTTCTTAAGAGTCCGCAGCAAGGTCCGCTCAACTCCGCGTTGAGATCGCGCGCTTACGCTTTAAAATGTTGTTGTTTCACCTAGAGGAAGACAGGGCGCTAGCAGTAAAGCGAGAGCGCGCTAGCGGCGGGCGGTGCTTACCGCCGCCCCCCCGGACCGTTCCCCGCGCTAGAGTAATTCGCTGCAGTTTCGCAACAATTTTTTGTAATTTATTTTAAGGTTTTCGTAGTTACGCTCTCATTTTAAAACTACGAGATCAATTTTGATAAATCTTTTTTCTTATCAAACTGCATAGTTTAATCGACACCGGAAATAGGTTTTGACTTCAATCTAAACTATATTTTGGTCGTAGTATGCCGCCAAACTGAACAACTTTCTGGGGTCTAAAAATGCAAAACTTGTACTCGCTCTATTTTCTTTCTATTAACATTTCAAGAGTCATAAACTAGTTTTAGCCCTAGATATATCTTATCTCATTATATTTAGAGAATTTCATGATAATGTGACATGTTATATTAAAATAAGGACGTAACTACGTTTGTATGAAGAATCGAGCTTGCTGCGGACTCTTAATTTGTTTTCTTATATAACAAAATCCGCCTATTAACAAAATAATTTTTCAGTTTCTCCACTACCCAAAGGTTGTCTGAAAGAGATCGCTCTTTAGCGATAAGACCGCCTGTTGTTTATTTATTTTTTATTTATTTATTTATTGGTATTCAGGATAACAACAGCCGTAAATATACATATGATATAAAGTTAGTTACATAACAGAGGGCCAATAACAGTTATCCATTGGTTACATAAAAAATAAGATTTAAAACTAAGTAGAATCAGACACAGTCAACATGTCCGTTCCAAACGTTTACCTCTAATTGTAATTTCTTGCATTGTATTTCTCCTGTATGTTTTACGAGGTGTGCAATAAAGAGTACTTGTATTGTATTGTAAACACAAATCTTTGCTTTTACTTACCAAGTTGATCCATGAAATGAATAAACATACTAAAAACCACTTTTGCCTATACTTACAAAAAGAGTAGACATTAAAAAGTGGCAATACTGTAGTGTCGTCCCTATATCTATGGTCGTCCCCGTTTTATTAGATTGATTGAGAAAGGGACGACACTACAGTATTGGCACTTTTTAATTTATACCCTTTTTTTGTCAGACTGTATCTCGTTGGTTTATCTCCAACAATTTAGTCTGGCTAGTGAAATAATATTCAATGTTTTGGCAAGAAATTTAAAAACATCTATAATCATAAAATAAAAAACATCTACAATCATAAAATAATAAACCTATTAAAACCGACAAATGCGTAGAATGGAACTTACAAAGATGATGCGTTCGGAAATTGTCAAATAAATGGGAAATTATACTTAACGGCTCGGAGCTACGAAAATCAGTATATAAGATACAAAAAGTTCACAATACGAAGAATTTTAACTAAATACAATACTGTTTGTGCATTAGGTAAATTTATTTTAATATCATTAATTCATTATATGATTGTGACGGTGTCTAAACATACTTCTGAACGTTTTTAATTACCTTTCAATGATTTGGCAAGTTGAGATACTTGACACTTGAGATTGGAGAAAGGGGATAGCTTTTTTTTTAGTTTCGTGTTATTTACATTTTACTGTTTCTATTCAACCTCGATGCACGTGTCGATACAATAAACACAACATTCATGCAGAACCATCGTGAATAATACCTGAAGGCGGAAACAAATTAACGGTAAGCGGGCTTTAATATTGTTTCAAAGTTAGCGCCGATTCAATTTGTTTTTGACTATTTTCACTATGTTTGTTTTGATTATTGACATGTTGTGTTATATAAGTAATCATGTTAACATTAAGAACATTCAGTGCGTATTTTGCTGCGTTCAAACAGTATCCGGTACTTGTTTCAGGTGAATGAACTTGATTATCATTCATTGAATTACTATTTTTAGAATATCTAACGGTCGAGTTCTAGTTAACGTTATTTACTTTCGTTTATTTAAATTATACATGATTGTTGCTAGGAGCTTGTATAACTCAAAAATATAGTTGATTAACAAGTTTTCCTTTATGTTAGCATGTATTAAGAGTTAAGACACATTCATTTAATTTCGTGTTAGAATTTTACTAAGCTAATAATTTTGCATTAGGTTATGGATTAGTATCTGGTCTAGGGCTTCATAGGTGACTGAACTACTATGTTAATTTATTTCACACAGTCAATCAGGGTAACTATGGCCCAAATTGTTTCACTGATACAAACACATTATCATACCCCAGGGTTATATGCACAAATGATTTAACACTAGGCCAACTGTAGATGTCAAATCATTTATGCACCAAAAACCCAGGTGTATGTACATTACCCATGCATTATTGCAGTAAAACAATTAAAACTAGTAGTGTGTAGGTGTGGGCCAATGTTATAAAGAATGGCGGAAGACCTGTGTTTATCAATGAGCTGGGGTGCATCTATCCCTACACTAGTTAACACACTCACAACCAACAACCCGCCTATAAGTTGCTCGTAATCTTTGCTCGGAAGCTGGATGAGCTGTAGCTATGGACAAAGTCGCCTGGCGGACTGTGTAGGTTTCTAACAGGTATTAAAATGTTAGCCTGGTTGTAAGTGCTAAAGAAAATCCTAATCTTATTCTACATATTATTTTTATGAAGGGTGTGCATAAGCACCCGCTTGGTCCATGTTAGCGCCCATGGTGATGAAATAACTACATAGTTATTAGCAAATCCGTATCATGCTAGACAACAAGTCATCAACCTATGGCTTGCAGTCCGTTTATTTTTATTTTTGTAGCCCCTAAAGACAATAAGAAATAAAATGTATTTGCAAATGAAAAGAGATTCTATTTTTAAAGTTGAATTTATTTGGACTGTGGCCAATGCTCTTTAATTGTTTACTTATTTATAAGCTGTTGTCAACAAATTAATTTTGTCATGGAATGTGAAGCAATTCTCAGTACGACTGACACCGTAACAAAACAATAAATAATAATAATAATAATAATTCTTTATTTCAGAATAAAATTCCATAGTATGTTAGTAATGCTTAGCCTAAGTTAGTGAATGAATCAAACTAAATACAATTTTATTTTATAACTTGGGCCAATCCCTTAATTTTGTCAACCCAATGTGCCAATATTGGGCTGTCATATCTCTCTGCAATGACCTTCAGAATGCTGTTGGTGCTACTCCTAAGCCGGGTCATCATCGAGGCGATCTTTTTGCGTATAATTGCGTGAAAATCTGTCCGTGTGAGCCTCGGCGACACATTAGCGACGCACTACACCATCTCATAAAGAAGCTCAAAAATTACCAGGTTTTTGATCATTGAAATTTGGTTAATACGAGGCAATGTCGGCATCGGTGGCACACACTGGTTTCTTTATCGGAGTAGCTGGAGTCGCGTAAAAAGTATCCTTGTAACCTTCTTTGGATGACCAGCAATGCCTTTACCGTAAGCCATACAATTAAAGAAATGAACTACTACTAATCTGTTATTATGCTTATAAGACTTGTAATGAAATGGAGAAATGTAAGGTATTAAAAATCTGATTGTCTTGTTTAGATAACCAGGTTCCATTTTACTATTTGCTTACACTTTGAAAGAATTGATTAAAGTGTTTGCGCAGTTACATAGCTATATGCTAACGAAGATAGGCAGTACTAACAATCACAGCTGTGGAGATATGATAATTACACATAATAATGTAGCTTCAGAAGTAGCTAAGCAGTATTTTCTTGATAATAAAGTCTGTATGCAATGTGCTGCAGCACCTGCTGCTGAGTGTACACTTTAAGTCATCTCGACTGATATCAAATATAGAGGTCAAATCAAATTTCTTTGTTTTTCAGAGATGTTCGAAATTTGAATAAAATAATATTATCGAAATCGATGTTATTATGCAGCAATAATAACATTTTAACAGATAAGAAATTTGTTCTAATATAACAGTCTATTTTTATGGTGGTCATAATGTGTGGTTCTTGAACACATCACGGAGGGTTTATGATATTTGGATAGATAAAGTTCATTATTTAATTTACATAATATACAGAGACCTCTATGGCTAAATTCTAATACACAATTAAATTCAAATTTTATATAACCTGAACTAAGGTTCCCCCTGTGTTTCAGCCAAACGGAAAGCCTAATATTACAATATTAAGACATGTACAATTTGTTCTAGTTTATTATATTATACATATGTACATATGTATATGGTGTTTACCTTTAAGTGATTGTTACACTTCTGAATATTTTGTGTAACATAGAATTGAATACATTGCATTGGTGTAAGCAACTGTTAGTGAAGATGTCAAAATAATAATTAAAAAAATGTATTACGTGAAGTTCATAATTTTTAGTAAATAATTAGAATGATTTACTAAAAAACCGGCCAAGAGCATGTCGGGCCACGCTCAGTGTAGGGTTCCGTAGTTGCTCGCCCGAGGTTTAAGTTAAGAAAGATTTTAAGCTCTATAAAAAGGTCGTTAACGCCCTAGAAACTAATCACTTATTACCTTCTGGAAGTCAACTTAGGACCTTTTAAAGAAAAAATATGAAATTTGGCGATAACTCAAAAAGCGGCTCGACCGATTTTGTTCAATATAGTTTTCATTGAAAGTACTTACTTATAAGGCCTCATTAACATGAATTTTTCCGATTTTTTTTGACCCGTGGTTGAAAAGTTAGAGTGGGGGGACACAATTTTTTTTGTTTTTGGAGCGAATATTTACAAATCTGCTGACTTTATCAAAAAATAATGTTAAAAGACCCCTATTATTTTTACAAGACCAATTCAACGATACCACACACACTAGTGTTGAAAAGAAAAAAAAATAAGCCCCACTTTAGGTGTTCGAGGTACCCGAAAAAAAATTTTTTTTTTTTATTTATTTTACCGTTCTGTCGGCGTTATACATACCTACACAGTCATACTTATACCAAATTTCAGCTTTCTAGTACTAATGATCCCGGAGTTAAGCCGCGGACGGACGGACGGACGGACGCACAGACGGACATGGCGAAACTATAAGGGTTCCTAGTTGACTACGGAACCCTAAAAAACCTCTTGTGAAATTCCGGTTGACTCAGACATGTAAAAGTGCCAAGGTGGCCTACTTATGGAATTCATTATTTCATAACATAACTCATCTATTTCTCCATTGATACAAAACCGTTGATACAAAGGTCAAAGCTCAAAGAAAAATTTAAATGAGAATGAGACCTGGTGAAAGAGACCGGGAATCGGACCCAGTACCTCTGGATTGCCGGTCCAGGGCGTTAACCTTTCCACCACCCTCCATCTCAACCCTAATTTCATGTATTTGTTCCACAGTTCGCATGATGTCGAACTCCGGCGTGAGCGTCAAGTTCCGCTGGGGCCTGTCGGCCGCCGACCCTGAGGAGCAGCCGACCCTGATCGTGGGTCAGGTTGCCCACCTTAATGCCCTGACTTGGCACGATGTTAGATGCAAGCTGGAACCTCGCGTAACTGAAGAGGTACGTCTTCTTTCGGAGTGCAGAAAAAGAGATTATCAGTTCATTGGGATATTTTTGTTCTAGTTTTATTTTTATCTGTTTCCCCAATTGCTAAGATCTTATTTAACCAGTTCCAAAGAAGGAGGTTCTAAGGTTGGGATGTTTTTTATTGTTACCCGATTACTTGTAAGATCCTATCGAACCGATTTATGAAAAACAGCTTTTACGTTATGTAAAAATGTATAGCTATAAAAGTTTGTCTCAAAAATCGTTATTTTTATCGAAAAATGTTCGTATAAGATATGTAGACACACTGTGTGAATAACCAATGGTCTTCTATCTCAAGGCATGGAAGCGCGGCCTATTCTGCGTAACGTCCTCTCCAGGCGAGCTGGTGGAGCTATGGCCCCGCGGCGCCGCGCTGGCGTCGCTGCCAGCTCGCCGCTCGCGCCACGCCGCCCCCAGCCGCGCCCACGCCCTGTCCAAGCTGGTGCGGAGCTGGCGCAGGACGCACCAGGAGCACGAGCATGTCGTGGTATGTATACACGCCGTCTACCATAGTTAGTGGAGCTGTGGCAGGCTTTTCCTTCAGGTTGGTTCAACTGATCTGATCGTTGAAAGTGTTTTCTTGCGTGTGTAAGTCGGGTAAAACAATGTCCATAGTGGGGCCAAAAATCTACAGTAAAGTACCCGTCAATATCAAAGATATAGAAAATGATATAACGTTCCTCAATGTTTTAAAGAAATGGCTAACAAACAATGCTTTTTACAGCATGGACGAATTTTTCCAATTTAATAATATAATACCAATAATGTAACTACCTCTTCCAGTTTGTATTTAATAATTAATGTTTTTATAATAATTTGTATTTTAAATTTAATAGTAATAGAAATGATGTTTTTATAATGTACCTATTGACTTGTAAAATGTTGACATTTTATCAATAAATGAGTATGAGTACGCCAGAGTAGAAGCCGCAACCGCTTATTTATGCGACAGCTTTTGCTCACCATTCATCGTAGGTCGTACACAAGGGTAGCCGAACTATATACCGTTGTACACCACACTCGGGCCTAAGCTGCGTGTTTGTGTGTGCAGCTGATCTGCCGCAAGCGGGACGCGTACGCGTCGGCGGTGGCGGTGGCGCGCTGCTACCCGCAGTACGCGGCGCGCTCGGGCCCGGGCCCGCTGGGCGCGGCCGCCGACGCGCCCGCCGCCAGGACCGTGTTCGTGGAGATACAGCTCGTGCCGGAGGGACACAGAGGTCAGCACTATAGTTTTCATCAAAATTGCTCGTGAATTAAGGGTTTACATGCTAGAAAACAGGGCGGTAAGTCGTAAATTACGCCCTAGTGCGGTAATTAATATTAATCACACTAAGAGTTTACGTGCTAGAAAACCGGGCGGTAAGTCGTATACTACGTCCTAGGGCGGTAAGTAAGTTTGGTTTTATTTCCTCCAAAATGTGATGAACACGTCGTACGTGACTCTGGTGGTAAAAGAATTCCAAACTCGTGTCATTAAATCCCTCACCTTCGGCTTCGGGCTTCTAATAGACACTCGTTTGTAATTCCTCCTTTACCACCCTTGTTACGTAATACGTCACCCTAGGCCGTCAGTGGGATTTTCTGCCCGCTTCCTGGCCAAAGCAAGACGAAAACTTAAGACAAACTACGGGCGGCAATTCGTAAAGCCCCAGATCGCATATTTATGGCCCTCACCTTCGACTCGGGCCACAAACATCTGCGATCTGGGGTATTCACGAATTCACCGCGCTAGGTGTTATATCACATACCTAGCGATAGCGCGGTGAATTCGTGCTGTTACAATTTATGTGCTCGAAAAGAGCGTTTAGAAAACGCGGGCAGGCAAGTCTTAAGAGTTGATGATCCACCAAAATGACAATGCACGAAGTCCTTATACAGCACGCTGCTCTTTTATAAAGATAGATAAAAAGATAAAAAAAATATTTATTGCACAAACAACTTACAAATAAATACAGTGAAATTTAAATCACGGTTATGTGCTATAACAGACAATAATGAGGTACGAAGCCATACAACAGTAATGTTTTCCATAAGTAGATTGTACGCAACGCCAGCCGAAGGACAATACATAAAGTAACATTATCATTGGTCAGACGGCGAACTGGACGACGAAGGCGTTGGTCCGCTGGACGCGTCGCTACTGGACAACACGCTGTCCAGCGAGGAGCTGGCCGCTGTCCAGGCGGCAGCTGATGCCACCCGCCTAGCTGCCAAGATCGCAGACACGCCGTGCAATATCATGAATGTGGACAAGTTCATCGAGGTGAGTCAACCAAGTTACAGTGCTAGCTCCCTTGTGGATAGGGAATCATCATCATCAGCCTGTATCAGTCCACTGCTGGACATAGGCCTTTTCCATGGCACGCCCACTGAGCTTGATTTCAGCTCTCCTCTAGTTACCACCCGCCGTTCTACAAATGTCAGCGTTCCACTTTGTTACAGGGCGCCCTACCCTAAGTTTATCGATTCGTGGATAGGGAATGAAAAAACTAATATCAAAAGTTTTATTTACTCAAAAATGGTCGGAAACTTTATTGATAAAAAATCAGAATGCGAACTATGCTAGCATACTTTATGGTCAGGCAAATGTTAAAATAAAAATCCTTTCCGGCCCAGTTTGCTCTTCAATAATGTTGTATGAAATTCCTTTAATTGCCGAGGTTCAAATTTTTTAACAAGTTATAACGAAAGGTCACTAACTTAGATTGAAAACTTTTTAATACCTAATATTACTTATCTGTACTTATATTGTTTTCTTGCACAGTTTTTGAGAAAAGCACTATATTTGTCTCTACCGGAAGTTTAACTGCTGGCTTCGTATGAAATTAAACGGATTCTCAAGTTCGTCCGTTTCAAATTAATATTCAGCCAGCAATAGTCTACTTCTCGCTTCAACAATAATAATAAATTAACTAAAAAACAAAACATAAATTATTTGTCTATTGTATTTATTTTTACTTTTTCAGGAAGCCTGCCGCGTGGCCAAAGAGCTGGACCTTCCAGAACCTACCATCATCCGCGGCGAAGAGCTGAAAGCGCGCGGCATGGGCGGCATCTACGGAGTGGGACGGGCTGCTACTTGCCCTCCCGCTCTAGTGACGCTCTCGTACCGAGTGCCGGGTGTGGAGAAGAGTGTGGCCTGGGTAGGAAAGGGGATCGTGTACGACACTGGCGGCCTGAGCATCAAGGCTAGGGTGAGTCAGCAATGTTATTAGATACATTGTAAGACATTGATTTGCGGGAACTCAGCCCGCGATTACCTATAACCTACTACGCTATTACTCCAGACAGACTAGTCCAAATAGCACGAGCTGTTGTGACCCTGTCTTACCGAGGAGTCGAGAGTCCTACGTCCAAGGGTGGAGAAGAATGTGCCTTGGGTCTACTATCTGAGTACCTGCTCTTTCTCCGCGCCTCCGGCTTAACAAAAACACTCTAGGGCGCTCTGTGTCGGCACACGTCCTAACCAGTGAGAGCCCTAGATATTGTACACATAACATTTCAGAACTGTTATAGGACTTATGTACCTTAGAACAAACACGCCTGTTTGAAAGGGCTAAGTTTCGTCCGTATGCGCGTCTGTTTCAACGTCATATCACAAGCAACATGTCTCTGTCATTGGCTCTTAGTCACGCACACATAGAACCAAAAGCGGCTTCGTGTTTCGCAAACCTGCTGTATGAAGACTCGTTCTAGGCGTACTTATTCTAAGAGACTTACGTATTTCGTATCCAACCGACTGCGCCACGTTTAAGATAGGTGTCGGGATGAATTCCACTATGTGTTAATGCTAAGGTACGCATGTTAATGTGGGCTCCATAGCTTAACGCCCTACCATGCTATGAAAGTCTTAGCCCAATAACTACCCTACCATGATTGCGGCCAGACGTCGATGGTGGGCATGAAGGGCGACTGCGCGGGCGCAGCGGCGGTGCTGGGCGCCTTCGCGGCCGCCGCGCAGGCCACGCCCACCGTCAACCTGCACGCCGTGCTCTGCTTAGCTGAGAACGCCGTCGGACCTGACGCCACCAGGTAACTAGCCCATAAACCGGTCATTCTTTCAATCAGGATCAGTTTCAGAGTTTTAATGTTACCGACGACTCCTTATTATAGAACACGATACAATGCATGCGAGAATTATTAACTGTGCGTAAAGTACTACTTTCCGCACTAGTGCTTTTCATTTTTTTTCTTTACTCTGACGCTCGACGCAAAGTAGGTGTATAAACCCGCTATTTTTAATCATGTCTTGTTTAGTTTAATGTTTATTTTTCTCTTATGTATTTTTTATATCCTTGCAAGTGTGATGAAAAACATTCTGTGTATCACGGGCAAAAGGGGATTACATGGGGGCCTTCGGTGTCGGGCTTCTGGTAGACCCTTCTTACCACCCTTATGACACAATGTACTATTACAGGCCTGACGATATCCACCAGCTGTATTCAGGACGCACCGTTGAAATCAACAACACGGACGCTGAAGGTAATTTATCTTTTTTCAACTGATTGACGTCAAAAAACAGAGTAGGTTCTCAGTTCGTCGGAGACCTTTTTTTTGTTTTTTCGATCGATATTTACCTAAACTTTGGCGGCGGCTTTGTTATTCGGTCGGAGGTGTAGGCTTTGTTTGACGTATGAGTGAGATAGCAATAGGATTTTGTCAACTTTATTAGGTAAATATCGATCCGAATTTCCGAACCCTGCTCATAAAAGAACTATAAAAGACGTAAAAATATGGTACGCGATAAGAGAAATTGTGGCTACTTTGTAAACGGTGGTTTGAAAAACATTAATGAGTCTCAATGACAGCCCGAGTTTTAACACCCGTTCACCTTTCACTATTTGCATATAAATGTAATCTATTTGACTGTTAATTAATTTGAGAATGTAGTTTCACAGGGTGAATTTAAACTTTGAACGATAGGTGAGTCGTTTTAAAAAAACATGTCCTTACAATTAGTTAAGGGCTGGAATTAAAACAAAACTTAATTCATTACTTTGTGTAACGAAAGTTACCCCTCTTTTATGATTAACTTTCGTAACACAAAGGATCGTAGTTTTATATGTATTTTTGTTAAATACTTAATTAACTATATACATGATTTATGACAACGACTCATGTAACGTAAGTGAGATTTTCTGGGTAAAAAACTCACGTCCTGGCCAAGGCCAGACGTACAAATTTAGACAAGCCACAGGCGATAAAGATCAATTCGTAAAGATCACGTATCGTGTCACCTTCGGTTCAGGCCACAAATATCTGCGACTGTGACATTCATGAATTCACCGCGCTTCGTATGTTACAATACACGTGCTCGAAAAGAGTGTTTTCTAAGCAGTCAAACCGTGCGTAAAGTACTACTTTTCCGCACTAGTGCCTTTTACTTTTCACGTTCAGTAATTCACCGCCCTAGGTACGTAATGTCCCATCCTTTCATAGGTCGGCTGGTGCTGAGCGACGGCGTGGTGTACGCGCACCGCGACCTGAAGGCCGACACCATCGTCGACGTGGCCACGCTCACCGGCGCACAGGTACCGATACTACTAACATCATCGTCCACATAAAGCAGTTTATCTACACCCATATTGTTAAATTACTATCAGTTCAGATACTATAGGTAAAGTACTCGTACGGAGCTGTTCATCAGGGACTGCTACCGGCGCGGCAACTTTCACAGTCCCTTATCTATTTATCGTATGGCTTATGTTATAGTTTTCTACTTAAATTTTTGAAGGGTTAGATTTGATAGACGGAGAGCTAGCGACCAAATCGGTCATGTGGCTTCAGCTGTATTGAAACTCCGTTAGCTACTTCTCTGAACAACCTTTTCCTATAATCTTCGTGCTGGCAGGCCGCGGGCGGTGGGTGCGGGTGTAGTGGAGTGGGGAAAAAAAGAAAAAAAATGTGCGTACTTTTTTTATAAAATTTTATTAAATTTTTTCGATACCTTCCCACCGATATTTTTGCATGGCTATTTTTTGGGGCTTACATATTGATTAATCTCGCGTCAGAAAAAAAGCCAATACAGCTGAGCCCACACGAATGTTATCATTATTTTGGTACTTTTAATTAACGCTGGCAACCCCTTCCCACCACCCGATCGATTTAAAAAAAATTTTGGGTGCACAGGGAGTACAGAGCAACTGTTTGAAAAAAAAATTAAAGTCGCTGTGCCCACATTTTTTTTCTTTTTTTTCCCCACCCCACTACACCCGCACCCACCGCCCGCGGCCTGCCAGCACGAAGATTATAGGAAAAGGTTGTTCAGAGAAGTAGCTAACGGAGTTTCAATACAGCTGAAGCCACATGACCGATTTGGTCGCTAGCTCTTAATCTATGAGGTAAGCAACTGCATCCGTCGAGAGTTACTTGATATCCGCCATTGTTCCGCTAAACTTAGTGATTGGGCATTCAAAGATAATGTGGTGTACTGTCTGGTCTGGGTAACCACACTGGCATTCCGCTGACTTACACCAATCCCATTTGTACCATAGAGAGGCACAATTTCCGACGCCTGTCCTGATTCTGTTAAGAAGGCACCAAACCCTTCGAGTCTGCTCAAAACCCACTCAAGTCCCTGATGAAGTCCGTACGAGTTCGAAACATGTCAAGCCGTTCCTCACAATTTCACGTACGTGAGTGTAAACCGCTTAACAGGCCTTATTTCTTTTAAAATTTTTTTTTTTTTCATATCATGACAATATAATTTCAACCAACTTTTTAAAGTAAATAATAGTTTTCCCTGAGTTCTAGAAAGTAACATAGCTATTTCATGCTTTCATTGCGTGCAGTCGAAAATAAGTTGAGAAAACTAGTTTTCTGTGTGAATTTTGTCAATTTCGAGTAGTTTTTGAAACAAAACTTATCAATGAAAAATTCAAACTAAATATATACCAATAAATCTCAATAGCCCTGTTCTAGGTAGTAACATCAATAATATCTTAAGAAACATGTTTGATCGTAGAGAAAAATGTCTAAAACAAAAAGCATTTTAAAAGGAACAAGGCCTCTTAATACGGTAATGAAAGTTGAACGTCCTTGTACTGTGTCAGGGCACGGCGACGGGCAAGTACCACGCGGCCATAGTGTCGAACAGCGCGGCGGCGGAGCGGCGCTGCGTGGCGGCCGGGCTGCGCGCCGGCGACCTCGCGCACGCGCTGCCCTTCGCGCCCGAGCTGCACTTCACCGAGTTCAGCTCCGGCGTGGCCGACATGAAGAACAGCGTGGCGGTGAGTGGCGGCCACAGACAACCCCCACTAGACGGAGCATGTAAGGCGACCCGCGCGCACCAACGATATGGTACGGCAGAACATTAAAGTATCAACACTTCATTCAACACGTTTCGTTGCGTCCTTGTTTATGATCCATGCGTACGTCAACGAAAAAAGAAATTAAATAAATAACATGGTAAACTGTAGTGTTAAGTGGTGTAGAGAGACCTCATAAACATGGACGCAACTAAACGGTGGCCGCCGTGTTGATACTTTAATGTTTTACCGTACCATATCGTTGGTGCGCGCGGGTGGCCTTACATGTGCCTTACATGCTCCGTCTAGCGGGGGTAGTCTGTGGTGGCGGTAAACCTCGGGTTTCCTAGGATAGCGTATCGTCTCCATACTTCGTACTAGTACAATGCGTAAGGAGACGGCCGCTATATGGCGGCACCGCTAACCCGAGCTTGAGGCTCGCATTAAAAGCTTAAATGCTGGCTCCATTCGCCGCTTCGGTGTTATGCAGATATTCGGCCTTCGGCTGATCGTCGCGACATGTTCAATATTTAGAGCACCAAAGAACATGCAAATCACTTCGACAAAAATCTGATCCTCTGATTTACGTGATTTGTCAGTAAACTGTGTCGTACCATACTAACTGCTGCCGAATTAGTATCTGGAACACGTAGATTTAGTTTCCCGTAAAAAATACAACATGTTAATCAAATTTAGACTAACAATGAATGGTACCCAACTGTCCGACTCCGACTTGATTCATTTTTATGCATTATGTTATAGAGTAGTCTAAAATATTGCCGTGCTGAACCAAAAGTACAGTAAGTTCAATGAGATATGTATTGCACTTACTGTACTTTAAGTTCTGCACGGCAGAATAGCAAACACGTATTTTTTTTAGCTGCCCAAATTCAGCCTGTTAGGACAAATTGTCCTTCAAAGTACTCAAAATTGACCAAACCCTCTGACTTCTTCAGAGAGATTTGTTCAAGTAAATTGATAAATAGTTACTGGTTTCATTATATGTTGGAGAACATTTAAAAAGAATGGACACGTTTTTTGTCATTTCACCTGAAACTCATATTGTATATTTAAAAAATATATATATATATAAAATTTGAGTTTATGTGATAATGGAAAGAAATAAATAAACAAGTTTCAATGAAACTATCCAATAATAGAAAATTTCTATCGAAATTAATATTTTGTGACTGATGTAATATTATATTAATTAAAACTTATTGAACCGGGTCTATAACAATATTTTATATTTACCTTCATTGCCTGACGTTCGACACGGTGTCACGTGCCGTGGTCTCAGACGCACGTCACGTACGGACGAAACGTCAGGCATTGAAGGTGAATCAAAAATAGGCCCGATTCAACAAGTTTTAATGATGTGTACCAACGATGTGTTATTGCGGTGCAGGACCGCAGCAACGCGCAGCCGTCGTGCGCCGGGCTGTTCGTGCTGGCGCACCTCGGCTTCGAGTTCCCCGGCACGTGGCTGCACGTCGACATGGCCGCGCCCGCGCACTCGGTACATACTCCATTCTAATATCCTAATTATTCAATGCGACCGCCTTTCTTATCAATTTTGTATTTCTTATCTTTCTTATCAGAGCTCGAATAGTTCATCCATCATCCCATGTTGTAGACTTTCGTATATATTTATATTTATGGGTGCAAATTAGAAATCTGATGGTACAGAGAGGATCTAGAGTACAAGTAAATACAAAATATTAATTATATTACTGTTTATACAAAAATACATATGCCTACACACTATAATATAATATATATACAGATATATACATAATATAATATATATACAGATATATACATAATATAATATATATATATATATACCACTTCTAGTATCTCTGTTTGGCCCTATGGTTGACTGGTAGAGAATGCCATTTGGCATTAAGTCCGCCATTTGTACTGACTTGTTTTGTGCAATAAAGTTTAAATAAATAATTAAATAAATCAATCTAAGAAAAAGGGGACGACACTACAGTATTGCCACTTTTTTTATTTCTACTCTTTTTTATCAGACTGTAAGGGGCTACCCGGCAAATGTCACTATTTTCAAAGTGTTTTCAAGTGGTTCCTCTTCGTGTAGTCCCCTTGAAAATTAAACACAATGTAGCTTGGCTTTTGGTCTTTATTTCCGTCTAATAGAATCTCTAAATGCATCATATAATAGGAGAAATCTGACCACCCGTAAAGTCCTTTTTCAAGGTTATGTCGATAAAGTCGCCCTTGTTACACGAGACCCTTAGACATGAAACGTATACCGATAAGTAAGTTATAATATGTTGTTTACTTTAGCCATGCCTGCTGGTTTTTCAATACGTTTACTTTTTGAGCAAAATATGTCACTCGAATTTGCGCATAATTAGTTCCGGGATGAGGGAAGGCCCGGCCTCTAGAATGGCGATGGCACGGCAAATATGCGTAAGTTGTCGCTAATCACTTCGACGTAGTACGAGCGGCGCCACCAAGATGGCGCTGCATAATTGACGCCGTAAAAACCGTAAAATTGTACGAGCTAGTGGGATGCAGTCGTGCGATTGAAACTTTTAGGCTTGAGGAGAATACAAAAATATTCCGACATAATTAGTCCGAGAGGAGTCAATCTCATTCATTCCAATTCTTTCAAATTCCAAATTTTGGGTTTGTCAGCGATTAGCCGTAGCACCTCTTGATAACTAAATAGAGGAGACTTTTAACCTTTCGTTCATCCCACTGTCTGAAAACTGTGCCTCCGCCGCCAGGCAATAAATCAGACTCCCTCCACCGTATAGTGATCAATGACGTCTTAGTCGTCGTTTGTCTAAAAGTAACCATGAAAAAATTACGACGGCTGTGGCCGACGTGGCGTCAACGGCACGACTTTTCACATGGCGCTCAAAATGTTAATGTATTGATTGTGTTACCAGGGTGAACGCGCGACTGGCTACGGCGTGGCGCTGCTGACGGTGCTGTTCGGCGGCTACACGCAGAACAAGCTGCTGAAGGCGCTCAGCCCGCCCGAGGATTGCTAACACGCGCGACACAGACGGACAGACATACATCCGATCAGCCCGTCTAGCACAACTTCGCGACTATTGTCGCACGACATGCAATCGCGCGTCACTCTATCACAGTATAGCGAAGAAACCCTTAGAACCTTATATGACTTATTTCAGCTGTGTAAGGGCTGTATTAAGCTCTTATATGGCATCTGTGCTACTTGAGAAGAGATAGCTAATCTTTCTTGCACGAGAAAGATTCGCGTGCCACAGTTGTGCTAGTGGTGCAGGGGCGCTTTCATACGTGACAGTATACGTTTTCAGCCGTTTTGGACTCATAGAATCAATGATAACCCGATGGGATCCCGTTTCGCGGGGATTCTATTCCTGAACATATCCAATTTATGGGTATAGAATAAACCGATTCTTAGTAAACTAAGTAGTTACTTGAATAAAGCATGTTTTCTTTTTCGATCTAATAATATATTCAACTGTACTCCTTTACGCGGTGCTTCTATCTTTGCACCTACTCGCACGGATAAGGGTGAATCAACTTTTTAACCGACATCTTGGACTATCTCTGTAGTACCTACCTACCAAGAAATCGGGCTTCTAATACACATAATATTCTCATATACATATTATGTTCTTCACAGTTGGACCAAATGTTCTAACGTAAACCATAATTTTAAACATACAGAAACCATTATCGAAAGAAGAATATTTTACAAGGAAGTTTAAAAGTTATGGACAGATTTGTATCGGTCAAAAAGTTAACCCATAACCGTGTAAGATCCTTTATAAACTGTTTAAATGTAATATCACCACTACAACTTATGGGGGCCTGTTGCACAGGGCATCTGTTTAGAACCATTTTTTAAACAGTTCCAATAATGTTTACAATGAAGCGAAAATTTTAATGGTTCGGGGTTCGAACCCTCGTCTCCAACGGCTATCCGGGCCAACATGGGCGTCCTACCTAGCGGACCACTGAACCTGATGCAAGAACCATTGAATTTTTCAACCAGTTGCTTCTTGCAAGTCTAGGGTGGCATCGTAGCGCCATCTACCTCATCATATAATTTTTCGCTTCATTTGGTAAACATTGGGCTTACGCTAGCGGACGTTAATGCAATATATATACATTCTACTCGTCCGTTCTCGTCCAAACGCAAATTTATATCATCTTTTCTAAATCATAGGGTTGTCAGTCACAAGTCAGGTAGGTCAGTAGGGTTGTCAGTTACATTTTTTTTTCAAGGATTTTATGTGTTTTTTAGGAGTTTGGCGTCGCAACAAATATTATACATTTTAATATTTGTTAAGTTCAAAATTATTTACCATTATGTTGTATTCTACATAATAAAATTATTATTTCTAATAAAATGTTAATTTAAGTCTAACTACGTTTTAACTTTTGTACAATTAAGTCATAATCATTCTTTATTTGTACAGTCAGTATAAACAATATCGATGTAGATCAATTGAAAACCAACATGTGCAGCCATCAAAACAAAGAAAACTATGTTGCTTGTTTCTTCATTATATTCAGAATAGACCAGCTATCGACTTCAAAAATACCTATGTAACTGTACTTTTGATTTTCATAACTACTCGTATATTTGTAGCTGACTGTACTTAATGCTTGTAATAATTAAAAGTATATCAACTCGCATTTTTCTTGTGGCATTTTCATAACTATTTTAGCACTTCACCTTTTTTATATAGTTAATAACGCGAAAGCTCTGAATAATAGGTAACTACTAATATAAATTTAATTGTTGCCATTAATATTGTAATATTATAACCAATTCATAGACTTCCTTAAGTTGTATTATTGCAGCGTTTATTAAAAAAACAGTCTTCAAAATCTCGATGGTTACCTTAAGGAGCGCCTCACCGCGAGGGATGTCATTTCCATATCATGTTTTGTTACATTTCAGACGAATTGCTCGCGGTAATATGCTCTCTTACAATAAATCACTTCAGTGTTATAAATAAAAACTAGTTATATATTACTTTACTAGACGTCTTATTATAAAAATGACAACAATGTTATGAGCAAAATGTAATTTAAGGAAGTCATTAAAATGTACCATGCACAATAATACCAAGCAATAATCTAGATGTAAGTCATAATGTGTTCGTTAGAGCCAAATCAATAGGTAAGCCATTATAATAAAGTTGAGGGTTTCATATTTTACGTTAAGTTCGTACGTTTGTGCTAGGTTTTTGCTAATTAAACAATGGAAAATGTACTTGCTCGTTTTATTATACCCGATTGTCTTTGTCCTCGGTCAAATCATATGACCAGTATGTTCTTGTCTATTCCTTGCCCGATAGGTTTTATATCCCTGCATTGGTGTCTTAACCCTTCGTATGTGGGATTTAAAAAAATCGTGCGGTAAAGCCTCATTTGAGCTGCAATGAGTAAAAAATATATCCGTAAAGAAATACATAAAGCACAGATGAAGGGTTAAAAGGAAATACCACCAGAAATCGAGTTCTCATCTGTTCCCTCCTCCAAAACCCAACCAATCTTTACGAAATTTTAGGAACTGAATGGAAGGGAAATGTTCTGTCGGATTCCGTTTCGATTTTTGCGATTATTATAAAATTTGTGTACTAAGCGTCTGTTTTTGGCCAAAATACTGCCGCAAATAGATGCCTATTACACAAATTCTTTAACAATTTGTGCAAAAATCTAAACTGCGGCCGAGTTAAAATTTCATGCTAGAAGGAAAAGCTTGGAAACAAATGAAATGCATATTTTGTTGGTTAAATTGTATTTACTTCAGTTGGTTTACCAATAATAATGATATAACACTAATCAATGTATAGGTATAAAAGCCCATAAAATCCGAATTTTGTATACAATGTAAAATTTAGACATGTTCAGTACATACAAAGTAGACAAAAAATAAATGCACTTCCGCGCCTTCTACATGGCAACATTTACTATTTTTTTGGCAAGTATCTTATTATAATAAATACCGAAGTAATTGCACATGACTCGTTTATTAAACTCGGCCGATTATTACGCGTCCGATATGGTTTCAAATTTCATAAATAATACTTAAAAAAATAGAAAAATATTATGCGAAATAAATAAATGTTTATAGATGACTAATTTAATTGTTTAAAAAACAAAAGCACATGACTACTTCAGAAAATAAATTTTGGCAGATGCCCTCGATTTATTTTAATAGAAAAAAACTTGCCCTGCATTATTATTGATTAATGAAAAAATGCCGCAATGGAACGAAACGCGGTGTTTTTTCTTAATCGGTCGAGAGGCTTAGGCGACATTGTGCGACTCATAAGTCCCTTATTCCGGTTCCATAATTAGCGCCGCCTGCCCTGTTCAATGCGTCTTTGAATTGATCGATGTCTATTTCGGCTTGACTCTCCAGCTGTAGCTCCACGGCAAAGTTCTGGAAATAAAAAAGTACAATCAATTTTCATTTATGTAAAGACCGAAGCACACCTTCAACACCTTGAACAAAGCTTCCCATTGCTATACAAAATATCCACAAGATGGCGCTAGTGACTCAATTGTACAATAAAATCGTCATTGGCAGACCGCACTAAAATTCCAAAACACTAAGCTCAACGACCGAACAAAACGCAAGGTACGTCATCGCGTCTCAGGCACGCGTCTCACGACTCTCACGCGTCTGTCAATGTCAAAGTCAAAAAGTCATGGCGCGCTTCGGTTAACCGCCGAGTTGTTTTTATTTTTATTGTTAATCGTTATAAAATGGAGGAAATATATAAAAAAGTCCCGTGCAGAGAAAACCAGTTAAACGAGCTGTTTAATCTCCTCGGTGATTACGACGAGCCGCTGCCATGCGCGCTATTTATCAGCGGAAGTATGGCCACAGGGAAGAGCTTGTGCGTGAACACAGCCCTCCGGCATTTGGGCTATAAACACATAATAATCAACTGCATAGAGTGTTATTCCCCTAAAATCATTTACGAGAGCATCTTATATGAGCTCAGTGACGACGAGGCGGAAACGAAATGCGATACACTACAAGAACTCCTTAACGGATTAAATCGTGTTGGAAGCAAACTAAATCGCTATGAACCGATCGTAATAGTGTTTGACAAAGCGGAGAGGCTCCGCACCATGGATCATAGCATAATGGGCGCGCTCTTAAGGCTACGGGAGCTCTGTAACCTCAACATTTGCACTATGTTTGTTACGCATTTAGTGTATGAGAATTTCTACTTCAAAATGGGTGTCAGAGAGCCAATTACGTTATATTTCAACAATTACAACAAAGAGGAGTTGTTTAAAATCATATTTCTGTATCACAAATCGTTTATACACCATTTGTTGACCAATTTTGATATTCATGAAGATATCCAAGTTGAGTTAGAGAAACCAGAGTTGTTTGCAAACTTTCTGAACGCATTCCTGAGTGTGTTCTACAGACCTTGTCGAGATCTTATTGAACTACAGCATATGGCACGAGTGAACTTTGTAAAATACTGTGAACCGATAATAAAAAATGAAATACAAGCGCATGATTTAGCCAAACTTTGGCGACACATATCTCCAATACTCAAGACTAGTTTAGAGCTGCTATATCTACGTATAAGCACTTCGGCTCCGAGCATACCTTCCCCAGGCAAAGAAAACAATGATTGGCAACAAAATACGTACAATTTAGAAAACACTTTGAAAGATGAGCTTACGTCAACAAAGACATTTGCTCAGAGCTTCGAGCTTCCATACTACGCCAAATTCCTTCTCATAGCAGCTTATTTGGCGAGCTATAATCCCCCGAAGGAAGACAAGCGGCTCTTCATGAAAAATCACGGGAAACAGCGTAAGAGAATGCAGCAAGTACGAGCCAAAGCGAAAATTGCAGAGAAACTAAATACTCAGCTTGGGCCTAAGATGTTTACCTTAGACCGACTCTTGGCAATTTTCTATGCTATTTTAGAAGAAAAGATTGGTTTGACCAGTAACTTGTTAGTGCAAATAGCCACTCTTGTTGAATTAAAATTGATCGCAGGCAGCAAAGAAATTGATCTAGATACAGCCAAGTATAAGTGCATTGTTGGTTACGATTTTATCTCGGCTGTGGCTCAAACTGTTGGTTTTAATATTAGAAAGTATTTGTATGATTTTATGTAAGATTAAGTTGCAAGATTAATTTATTACTTTTTAAATAAATGTTTTTTGTCGCAAACCACTTTTTATTATTGTTATCAAGGTGTAATAAAGAGTTCCCTAAATGAAAATATAGTTTGGGTAGTACTTTACTATACATGTTTGAACTTTTAATTAGTTCTCTAAATTTATTCATTTGGGAAATTAATTGTATTAAGAAGCACATATTCATTTATCTCTAATTGTTTTAGCAGTTTTTTCACAAAGCACATAGTATGAAATAGTAAGTACATCAAGTTTCTATGAGTTTAGAAAAGTCTTGATTCGTTTTGATTTAGTCTTAGATCCTGGGTGATCATGGTAACGGTACATAACGTAAGATTTACCTGCAACAGGGTCTCATTTCCAGTTTCTATAGTTTAATTTTGAACTGAGCTCTTAATTCCCCTTGTTGACTCGAAAGTGTGCCTCAGAAGCCGAATAGGACACAGTGTTCTATAATTTTAAATGATGTGCCTCTGATTCGAGAGGGCCCGCGCCCCGAATAGAAATAATCAGTTGTCATTTTTCTCATTGAGAGAGAAGGGCCCCATCTGGTTATTTTTTCACGGACTTGGACGTGGGAGATCGAAACCAAACAGGTTTCAACACGCTATTTACTTATTTATCTTCTATCGTACGCCACAAATATGTAGGTATGAAACTTATAGACGAGACGGCGTCATAAAAATAACAAAACAGATCTCAATTTGAATGAGACTTGCCAGCCTGATCGGACGTAAATCAAATTTCGAGTTACGTCACATGCGATAATAATTTAATTACATATATAGTTAAAGTATTACAAGCTGAGCTAATCCTCTTACCTGCATTCACAATAGCATTGTGTCTAATACAATCCTATCTGCTTTTGTTCTCATAAACGCGAACCTGGCGCCAACCAGTTACTTACAAAAAAAGTTTACAACTACGTGGATATTGAATTTTCAGCCTTATTCCTTGTTGAATAGGTTTAAAATGTTTGTTGACGAGAGATCATAGTCCTTTTTCAAGAGAATACGTTCTTGAGCAGGGTCGGACGGTTGTAAAGTTCCAAAAAGTTATGATCACCATTATTCTGTTAGTGCATTTTGTAGTCTAATGTCCAAGGAAATAGAGTCGATAATCTATATTAACCTTCCAAGGTGGTTACAATCTGCTTTTACTACGAGCTCGTTATCTTAATTTGCGGTTTACCAGTTGTGGTTTGTTCAATGGTATTCAGTTCTTAAGTGGATTAGCTCAGCTTAGATAAATCCAACTATACTTGCATGCACCGCTGCACGTACTATCGAATGATATTGACTATATCTTTATTGAAATACAACAGGATGTCTAATCGAGTCGGAATCTAATCTTTCAAGTGATGCGTACCGTACCTACCTAAAGCTTATGTTTCTGTTCAGAAAATGTTACTAACGTGAATAAAAATGTCATAAAAAGTTAATCGGATGTAAGTATTAGAGCATAATTATGAAGGTATAATTTATGTTCCATATTTCCTCATCGCGGCCATCAGCTTTTCTAATAGTTAATATAATTATATGTAATGTTCATAACTTTCATAAGTAATATAAGTACCTATAGATAGTTACTAAGTCAGGTACGGTAAATACCTACTTAAATACGCGCGGAGATCATGTTTTTAGTAAATTGTTGGTAAATTTACACCAAAATGAAAGACTATCGGTGGAAAAAGTTTGGGGAAGCTCGTTTCCAAGCGCGCTGTAACAGTATTAACGCTTTGAGCGCCAAACACGGCAAATGACGTCGACAGAAAACTGCTCCGGGCGCCACGACATTTGCCGCTGTACAATGCCATAATATCTGCTGTCAGCTTGGCGCCTGGGGCACAGTTTTCCATCGACGAGCGGGCGGTCAAAAGGTTACAATTTCTTCCAGAACTTGATGACGTTTTGGGTTCTTCCTAATCAGCACAGCATCAATAACATTTTCAATGTGAAGAACAAAATAAAGTGTCCCCAAAATCTGTATGGGTATTTTAGTTTCCACTACGTACCGCTCGTGGAAATAAAAAAAAGTTCATATTCAAATGAACAGGCAAATATAGGACAACTTTTTATTCTTCACATTGACAATGGTATCGGTAAGTAAGATAAACTCAAAAACATCAGATTCTGGAAAAAACAGCGTCCATTTTTTTTGGGAAACGCCCGTTAACGAGTGCCTTGTTGACCTAGCTGTCTCCGCCACACCATTCACCAATGAAGCAAACGAACTTACGGAGATAATGTCCTTGATGATGGCCTTGTCGGTGGACATCTTGGCGCGGTTGATGACGGACACGTTGGGCCCGACCCACGTCACCAGCAGAAACTTCTTGCGCTTCGACATCTCGTCGCCCATTTGCACCCTGCACGAAAATAGCTCATTAGGACTTCTGTTTTCACTATTTCATGTAAGTATACAGTTTATTTCTGGAGTAACCTTAGCCACGGCTGTCCATTACAACCAACTGGCGACATGTATGAAGGAAGAATTTGAAAGGTTTTGTGCCGGCGCTTTCGCGTAGCCAACACCATGGGCATACGATTTGTCGACAATTGTAGTTCTGAAAGTACCGCTAGGGGCGGCGGCGTCGTACCTACCAATTCTCCTTAGAAATCGTTTACGCTGTCGCTAGCGAGTACAGTCACGATAGCTCATGGTAAGGGTCCACAGGACCTATGATGGATGCGTTAACCAGGCCAGGAAAAGGGAAGTCCTCACCTGAGGTACCCGAACGCACGTTCCTCGTCGCCAAAATGGGTGCGGAACTCCGTGAAGTCGCTGCCTCGCGCGGAGCACACGATCCGAGCGCCCTCGAACTTGAACACGGCCCTGCAACGAGAGTCATCTTCAGTGTGAACAAATGACCCACAGATTTGGGATCTAGGATGGAGGTGTGATGGTAGCTGCTTCAGCTTTGCACCCTCATTCTGAGATAAAATGTGTGCGTCATAAAGACAGACGTGGTTTTAATTTTTATTAATCTTTCGCACACTTCGTGGACCAGCATATCTTGCTGCGACATCGCTTGTCGCGAGACTCAACGTCACCTGTCTTGCTCACGTGGTATTGAAATGAAAGTGACAGCTAGTATTTGTCGCGCGCGTTGCGTGTCATAGTAAGGCTACACATGCAGTGATTCAAAAGTTAAAACCGCGGCTATCTTCGAATCTTCTCGCAGATGCATGAGTGTTGTAGGTATGTTTGTCTTACCAGTGATGATAAGTAATAAACTAAGTAAGTTATTGAAAAGCACTTGTAAAGCGGTTTGGATTACACAGTTATGATCACTGTAATTTGGACACTAGAAGACTTTGGTGTGTGTGGGTGGCATAATTATCTGATTTTGTGATATGACGACGGGGGCGCTCAAAAGGTTAATGCGATTTTTTAATGAGCTAATGACGCTAATGTCCAAATGTATCCTGTTTAAATATGTGTGAGTACTCACCACTCCGTGGGCGACGTGTCAGAGCGGACGTCCTCGTAAGCAGCACGGATGGTGTCTTTGTCCAGGCCAGTGGTCATCGTCACCTGGAAAAGAAGGAGACGATGATGTCAGTTGTGAAAACAATCCAGCTTATACCCTAGTACCCTAAGGGAGCGCCTCCACCGAAGCGGAGACACAAAAGTGAAGCGGAATTGAGATACAGATTATAACTCAGGTGATTGGTGTATTTCGCACGTCTCCGCTCCGCTCCCCTAAGGCTGCCTTGTCCACTGAAGGGGAGCGGAGAAAATTAACCAATCAAATTCAAATTCGTTTATTGCAACAGGGTCTTTGTGAAGCTCGAAAGAAGCGCATTTCAAATTTTGAAGAATGTGATTAGGTACCTAGTCCATTTTACACAGCTTCGCATGATGATATTGATAATTAATCTCTCAATATAGCATCTCAATCGGGTCCATATTGGCTCACATAAAATTCTTATCCATAATTATCATTATAATTACCTTAGGTACTCATCATTTTAGTAGTCACAATTTCTATTTTTCGCTGAAGCAAATTACTTCTCAGGATTGTTATAGTTAATACAAACCTAACCTAAACCACCCTAAACTAACCTAATGGGTTTTTTCTCTCAAAACTCTTGTAAAGTTAATAATTTCAGAGTTATGGCTAACGATTTTATGGTATGACAAACAAATGACAATCAATCGTTATGCGAATCCATCTCAATCTCAATGAAACTTGATACAACCACAGATTCAATTATTTTCCAAGTTAAAACTAAGCGAAAACGTCCTATTGCGCCTAAGTTGCGAGCGGAATTAAATAAACTGGTAACCTTCGATGCTAAAATCAATCAGTCTCATATGTGACTAGATTCGATAGAAGAATCTCCAAGTTCAATACCGAAATTCCTTTGAAACTGTCGTTTGCTCGCTTGGCACTGTAAAACAGACCACAAACCGAGTCGTAAGCTTTTACGATGTAACCGTACGTCCGTCCAACCGCCCGCGTCCTAAAATTAGGTTTGTGACTAAACTGTTTGACGCATTGAATGCCTGGAACGCGAGAGTCTATACTTTCAATGTACACCTAAATCTAAGGCCATAAACATTTACAAGTAAGTCTGGGAAACGATAAAAAAAAACCCCCGAGACACCTAGAAAATGACCGATCATCCTCAATAACTGGTGTCTGGTTTGCTTGATTTATTGCTATAATTAACAGTATCGGTTCACCCGTTTAAAGCCAAGTATCATCATCATCTGCACGTGTAGCATAACTGTGACACGCTGCTCTTTGTCGCGCGACAAAGATTACATTGTCACTTTCCTTTCAATAACGTGTGAGCAAGACAGGTGACGCTGACTATAGGGCGACAAGCGAAGTCACGGTAAGCTATGCTATGCTAGTAGCTAGTAAATCGTTTTATTTAAATGTGTGACAGTCGTGGAATCCGAAAATGCTAAATACCTACCAAATCAAAAATTAGATACTGTAGGTATTACACCCATACGTCTTTGAAAACGAGTTAAATTAATTAAAAATCTTATGTAACCTAAAGATTAGCGTATGTAATGAATAAATAAACAATCCCAATTCGTTTCGCTTTCAGTCCCTTAAGTAACCACACGTTCGAGAAAGTTTTACATTATAATTAATTTCTCGCATCACACTTTAATTTTATTTTATATTGAACTTTTTAACAAAATTAAGTTAAGGTGAGGTAATACAATCATCGGGGGAATGACTGCCGCAGTCCAATAACTAACCAAATTGTTGGTCTTACCCCATTAAACAATAAACTATGTTAGTCTTAGGCCTTATCCCACCTAACGTTAGTTTATAAAGTCATTACCTACGAGGAATATACATAAATATAACGTTTTAAATTTTGGAATAATCGTTCATCTTCTCTGATCTTAAAGAATTAGGTCGAGATCGAAAAGCAGTCCTCTAAATATTGTATTTTTTGACGATGCAGTTTGGTCCGTGGTAGTGCAGCTTATGAATCGAATGGTCCTGGGGTTCGAATTCCGGCAAGGGTAAATAAAACATGATGACCTGACGACGCGCCTATGATGCGCTGCATATATCACGTGATAAATAAGTGACAAAGCATCTGTCTCTCACAATCAGTTGCTAAAACGTGACGGACGCTTTGTCACTTATTTATCGCGTGATAAAAGCAACTATCTAATGCCCGCAGATTCAAATATACATAGGTAAGTACGAGTGCCTAGAACAATAAATTTCAATAATAAATTCTTTTAGACTTTTACAGCCGAAATCAAGGCACAGAAAGTTTAATTCACAATCATAAATTCTCAAAGACTTTTACTGCCGAAACCTAGACGCCACAAATGACACAATGGTGAGAGTTACCCAAAAGATTGACGCCGTTCTGGGTGGTTATCTGTTACAGTTAATTGCGAAACGAGATCTTGTTACCGTGAGACAGTATAATCGATCTTTGATGAGGTTGTCTGACTTGTAGTTGCGAAATTAATGCATATCGAGGATGAAAAATACCTAGTTGCGTTGATGAGAATCACGCTGGTGGGCCGTAATTAAGGAATATTTACAGATTCCTAGGTTATGCAATTCTACTTATTCCTATTTCCGCGATTACGGCTCCTAACAATTGTACAAGTTCTTATCATACTCGTATGTCACAATTTTCCTAAATAACACACGATGCATAGTTTTACGGATTACTAATAAGTATCTCTGTAGATCTGAAAACATTTAGTTTTTACTCTTCCAGTGTCCATTTTATCAACACGATATAGGTATCGATAGTTGTGTGGACCCACCCGGTGTACACATTTTTATTAGGTAGGCCTGATAAAAAAAAATGTGTACCAGTCTGACCAAAAAGAGTAGAAATTAAAAAGTGGCAATAATGTTAGTGTCCTTCCTTTCTAATCAATATAAGAAAACGGGGAAGACACTACCAGTATTGCTACTTTTTAATTTCTACTATTTTTGGTCGCACTGTACACCGGGTCTACACTACTTGCAATGTTGACCGACGTTGGGCGAATATGACAGTGGCACTTCGCTGGAGGAAGTCATACTTCAGTCAAACTTTGCCTTGGTCAACTTTGCTATAGTGTGGAGCCGCGTGTAGAATCGTGATTAATCTTTAAATCATACCTTAGAAGAGCAAGACAACCCAGAGTGACACGACTCCACATCTCTCTCGTCATCCGTCGAAGAACTAACGTCATCCTCCTTCCCATCCTTCACAATCGCATACAGCTCGTCCAAACGGTTCTTTAGCAACTTAATTTCCGATCTCAGTTTCTTTTTATCAATCGACGATTCCTCTAACACGCCTATCTTCTCAGAAAACTGCGTAAAAGTCTTTCTAAGCTCATCAACATTTTTCGTTAACACATCGAATTTTGCCGCGATATGGTCTTGGTTTGACACTAGCTTCTGGATTTGGTCGTGAAGCGACTGTCCTTCTGCGTATGTATCGCTCATTTTCCCGATTAAAAGTGCATTATATGATAAATTATTGTTTTAAACTAAAAAGTGTAGATTTTTGATTGTTGATGACATATGATGTCGGTTTTTGACTTTTGCGGTGCTGGCCAGTGTGTAAGAGTTTATAGTATTATTAGATATAGTTTTATAGTTTAGAAATTTATCTATAGTTATTAACCGAGCCAGCGAAGTGTCTCTTTTTCTCCTCCTGAGTTTCAAAAGACGACGCGGTTGGCGCAGTGGTTAAGCAACTGCCTACTGAGCCGACGGCCCCGGGTTCGAATCCCGGCAAGGGCAAATATTTGTGTGATGAACACGAATATTTGTGCCTGGGTCATGGATGTTCTATGTATTTAAGTTAAGTATTCATTATTTATCTAAGTATATAAGTATGTATATCGTCGCCTAGTACCCATAACACAAACCTTCTTGAGCTTAATTTGGGACTAGGTTGATTTGTTTGAGGTTGTCTGATATTTATTTATTTATAAAAAATATATATATATTTATTGTTATTTATTTTAATATTATTTGTTTATTTATTATTTGACGTCGCGATTAGCGTAGTGGTCAATAGCTGCCTACTGAGCCGGTCCCCGGTTCGAATCCCGGCCTGGGCAAATATTTGTGTGATGAACTCGGCTCAAGACAGACAGGTGTCTACGAACTCCGCCAAACGCGTCGTCAAAATTCCGCTGTAAACGGACGTCTGGTACATCATCCTCATCCTAGGATGACTATATCCTCTTAAATAACTTAAGTAGCGGTTGGGAATGACTCTTTTCCGATTTTTTTGAACAATTGAACACGGGTCACACTTGAAGCTCGTGAGATAATTTGCATCATGGATGTGAAGTTGTGAAGTGGAATGTGAACATGGGAACTAGGTGCGGAACATTTTATTTTACACCGTAGAGTCTAACGTTTTTATGGCTAAAGGTGCGACCACACGGCCGCTCGAAAAAGGGTGCGTTTACGCATTGACGTGTCGTATCGTATCCGTATCGTTTTTACCGCAAGCTCTCCACATCGCTGCTCGAAAAACGGCGAAGCGCCGTAATCGAAATCAAATGTATGAAAAACAATAGACGCGTGACGCTTGCGTCACGTCTATTTCATACATATAAAGTGCGTCAGCGTATTTTACCCGTACTTGTGCCACCTGATCGAAGCAAGGTGGTTTTGAACCATTAATACAAAGATGAAAGAGAATTTATACATCTCAACGGGATTAAATTATTTTATTAATTAATTATACCTATCTATCTATATTGAATATAATTTGTACGCGTTTTTATCTATTCTTTAGTAAGATTTATTGACTAAGAATTTTGGTATTCAAAATACCTCTCTCAAAGCCTGAGATACAGGATTTTCCTAGTTCAGGCACAAGAATTAGTAAGACTTTTTATGCAAATTGTTATTCTTATGTTATTTATTAATAAAGATTTATTATTATTATTTAGTATTATTATTGCGTGTCGTGACGCCTAGAGACCTTCTACATCTCTGAAAAAATCACTTAGTTTATATAATTTTTAGTGTAAACATTGATTTGGAGAATCTTGTACTGCTTGTACATCTCCTCTAACATATATGTATCAATTACCTAGTTATAATATAATTGTATTAGTTTTTAGGGTTCCGTAGTCAACTAGGAACCCTTACTTTCGCCATGTCCGTCTGTCTGTCTGTCCGTCCGCGGCTTAGCTCCGTGATAATTAGTACTAGAAATCTGAAATTTGGTATGAGTATATGTATTTATCACGCCGACAAAACGGTAATATAAAAACTAAAAAAAAACTTTTTTTTTCGGGTATCTCGAACACCTAATGTAGGGGTGATTTTTTTTTTTTCGTTTCAACACAAGTGTGTGGGGTGTCGTTAAATAGGTCTTTTAAAAATAATAGGGGTCTTGAAACATTATTTTTTGATAAAGTCAGCAGTTTTGTAAACATTAAAAAATAGCATCCCCCCTCTAACTTTTCAACCACGGGTCAAAAAATTATGGGAAAATTCATGAAAATGAGGCCTTATAAGTACTTTCAATGAAAACTATATTGAACAAAATCGGTCGAGCCGTTTTTGAGTTAGCGCAAAATTTCATAATTTTCTTAAAAGGAAGTAAATTGACTTCCAGAAGGTAATAAGTAACCACAGTCACTTTGGCGTTTACGACCTTTTCATAGAGCTTGAAATCTTTCTCGTAACTTAAGTCTATTGTGAAGAATGAGCAACTACGGAACCCTACACTGAGCGTGCCCCGACATGCTCTTGGCCGGTTTTATGGCTAATGGTTCGACCACACGGCCGCTCGAAAAATAGTGCGTTTACGCATTTACGTGTCGTATCCGTATCGTTTTTACCGCAAGCTCTCCACATCGCTGCTCGAAAAACGCTAATCGAAATCAAATGTATGAAAAACAATAGACGCGTGACGCTTGCGTCACGTCTTTTTCATACATTCTTCTTTCTAGTCGTCTCACTCTTGTCAGAGTGGTCGACGACCACTGGTCGTGGTCTCGATGATGATGTGTTTGTACACGGGTGATCTTCGTCCGCGGTCTTCTCGGGTCGGGTGGCGGCCTTCGCTATTTGTCTCCACTTTACTCTATTAGCAGCATTTCGAGAGCACTCTGAAATGCTGGTGTCTGTCGCTGTCTTTATCAAATCCGTCCATCGGGTTGGGGACCGCCCTCTAGACCTTTTGCCCTCAATCTGTCCTTGTACCACTAAATGCTCCATGGATTGCTGGTTTCGAGAGATATGTCCAAAGAATCTTAGAATTCGCAATTGTACAGTCGACGAAAGCCTCTCATTGATTCTTTACTCCCTTAAGATGGATACGTTTGTTCGAAAAGCGGTCCAAGGAATTTTCAGCATACGCCTCCAGCACCACATTTCTAGTGCATCAATTTTACGACGGTCTTTCAACCTTAGGGTCCACGTCTCTGCTCCGTAGAGAAATATTGGAAAGACAAGACTTTTCATTAGTCGGACCTTGGTATTCCTGGTTATTCGCCTGTCCTTCCAAATCTTATCTAACTTCCCCACGGCAGATCTCGTGATGGCGCAACGTCTCTTGATCTCTTCCTCGCACCCTCCAACGTCTCTTGATCTCTTCCTCGCACCCTCCAACGTCTCTTGATCTCTTCCTCGCACCCTCCAACGCTTGATACGGACGAGCCGAGATATATGTAACTGTGTACAACTTCACAGTTGGCAATTTTGGGTTGGTTTGCTGTCACATGCCTTGCTCTATCTACTATCATAATCTTCGTTTTTAGGGTTCCGTACCTCAAAAGGAAAAAACGGAACCCTTATAGGATCACTTTGTTGTCCGTCTGTCCGTCCGTCCGTCCGTCTGTCAAGACCCTTTTTCTCAGGAACGCGTGGAGGTATGAAGCTGAAATTTATATCAATTACTCAGGTCTACTGTCCCTTGAAGCTGTGAAAAAATCAAACTTCTAAGCCAACGCAATCAAAAGATACAGCCGTTTATGCCGCAAATTTTCGACACTTGCAAGGGAATCAAAACCTACAGGGTGCTTCCCGTGAACTCAGAATCTTGAAATTTGGTACGAAGCAACGTCTTATAGCATAGATAAAGGAAAAATTACGAAAACCATATTTTTTTAGTTACATCACATAATATATTTTTTTTTGAATAATTTTAAACTTACTACCCATTTCCTCATAAACGCGTAGAGGTATTAAATTGAAATTCATACCAAATACTCAGGTCTATAATACCTTTAAGCTGTAACAAAATCAAACTTCTATGTCAACGCAATCAAAAGAAACAGCAATTTAAGCTGCATATTTTGAAACTCGCAAGTACTCGCAAGGGAATCAAAACCTAAAGGGTACTTCCAGTCGACCTAGAATCTTGAAATTTGGCATGAAGCAACGTTTTATAGCACACATAAAGGAAAAATTCCGAAAACCTTAAATTTTTAGTTACATTACAAAATATACATTTTTTAATAAATATAAACTTATTACTTTTTTCCTCATGAACGCGTAGAGCTATCAAGTTGAAATTCATATCAAATACTTAGATCTAATTGCCTTTAACCCGTGAAAAAAAAAATATATAAGTCAACGCAAAAACGCAAAACGCAAAAGTACAACCATTGATACCGGTAAACCTTGCAGGTTTGTACGGAACCCTCGGTGCGCGAGTCCGACTCGCACTTGGCCGGTTTTTATCTATTGATAGCGAGTCCAAAACTGAGACTAGTGGTTTCAAGACGATAAAGAAGAGTCTTTATCTCCTCTTCATTTCTAGCGAAATCTTCATACATATGAACTGCGTAATGACGACTTGTTGTTTGTTGTGGTTGTTGTTGTTTTATGTGTTTTTCTGTGGGTGGATTATTTACCCGTAGGTACTTGTGCCCCTTATCGAAGCAATGTGGTTGTGAACCATTGATACAAAGATCAAAGCTCAAAGAAATTTGTAATGCGTAACCTCTGGATTACCGCCAGGTTTCGCATTTCAAATTTTCTTTGTACTTTGATCTTTGTATCAATGGTTTAATATATAAATTGTGGTGTACCCACATTAAAAAATATAGACATTACAAATTTCATAAATTTATAATGTGGTTTGGTTCGGTTGGTCATCACCAAAAAATCTAATCACGGCTTTTGACTTCTATTTCATTAATGTAATTATGTCTCTTGCTCACGAATAAGTAAACGTGTTTGTTTCTTTCTTTCTTATTTACGCCCTACTTTTTAGGGTTCCGTAGTCAACTAGGAACCCTTATAGTTTCGCCATATCCGTCTGTCCGTTTGTCCGTCTGTTCATGAAAATGAGGCCTTATAAATACTTTCAATGAAAACTATATTGAATAAAATCGGGCGAGCCGTTTTTGAGTTACCGCAAAAAATCATAATTTTCTTCTAAAATGACGTAAGTGCCGCGCGGTGTCCCTACACTTCGAACGTTACACATATTGGTTAAGTATTGGCCATACTATACCTATTTAAACTTTTGCTCAATCTGGCGCGTATAATCGATAACTTCCAGAAGGTAATAAGTAATTACTGCTCCTTTGGCGTTTACGACCTTTTTATAGAGCTTGAAATCTTTCTCGTAATTTTCGTCTATTGTGAAAGATGGGCAACTACGGAACCCTACACTGAGCGTGGCCCGACATGCTCTTGGCCGGTTTTATTTCTAACCCCTGTAAGAACTTTCGTCTGTCACTATCGATTTCCAGACTGGCACTGATTTATCCTTAGCTTCAAAGCTACCCCTTTGAAGGGTAGCTAGCCGAAATTCGAGGGCGGTAAGCACGACACTTGAAAGAGGGTGGAAATATACACTAAGACAAAGATTCCAAAACTTTGCGACACGGCGCGGCGACCTGGTGGCGAGTCATTAGTTATGGTTATGGATCATTTCGATCACCCCTATCGGCCTCCAAGTAAAAACACGTTCAATTTCCCAGGAAAATTATTTGTAGAAAAGGGGAGTTTCGCAAAAAAACATAATTAAGTTTAGATTGATTGATTTCACCCGCGCTTAGCTTTTAAATATCCATCACTCAATGTCACACGTTTCGACTTAGAATCTTACCCCTCCCTCACGGGCCTCACGGCATGTAGAGATTGGATTGTGATAGAAATGGGCTACTGTTGACAATTTTTTTACAGTGCGATACAAAGTCTACTTACTAAACCTGAACGCAGTGCGAGCTAGAAACTTTGAGAACCCCTGCAATAGGAAACATGGAAAAGTTTTCCGTCTGCCGACAGGACTAAGTTTTTGCGGTTCGGTTTAAAGTGCGTACAGTCCTTTGTTTATGTAGATAGTATATGGAGTATAGTATTATATAATCTGTGGTATATGGCATACGACAAGTTGCTTTTCGTGCCTCGCCATTTTGCGGGTTAATTTTGCTTTGGCAGAGAAAATTTTATTTTTCTCAGTCAACTTTTGACAACGGTTATTGGAAAGGAAAGGCTCAAATCGTTTTATTTGTAATGTGTGACAATCGCGAAAACCGAAAAATATATATACCGTAGTCCCGTAGTCATCACTCAGCTATGGTCCAAAACAAAACTCATTCAATTCTATCAAGATCCATATTCGATCAGTGATTTTATACGTTTTATTTCAATATGTTTACTTGATTTGATCATCAATAATTTTCATATATATTTAACGAGTAATTCTCGAATTAATTTGGATCATTGTTGTGTGGATTGGACTATAGTCACCTATGTATAGTTGGGTAGTCTTACAGTAAGCTCGCGGCAAATTCGCTGCGCACGCGCCCTTCCAACTCGCTCGCACATCGCATCGCCAAGTAACGAAATAAATAAATATTAAGGGATAATCTTACACTAATCGACCTAGTCCCAAAATAAGCAATGCTCGTACTATGGGTACCAGACAACGTTATACATAATATATAAATACGTATATAGATAACATCCATGACCCAGGAACGATTATTCGAGTTCATCACACAAATATTTGTCCTTGCCGGAATGCCATTCCGTTGGCTCAGTAGGCAGGTCTTTACAAACTGCACCAACCGCGTCATCAAATGAAATCAATGATTAGGAACAGCCACAAAAAGTGAGTTTCAGAAGACGAAGTAAAAAACGCGCTCACTTTCCTCTGCGGAGCGCAGAAAGTAGAGCGCGGGCCAAGTCACTAGAAGCGTACGGTTTTTCAGTTATAAAATAATAAAATAAATAAATATCAGACAACCTCACACAAATCGATCTAGTCCCAAATTAAGCTCAAGAAGGCTTGTTTTATGGGTACTAGACAACGATATACATACTTTACTTATATAGATAAATATATACTTAAATACATAGAATAACCATGACCCAAGCACAAATATTCGAGTTCATCACACAAATATTTGCCCTGGCCGGGATTGATAGCACTTTTGCACTTTTTTAGCAGTTGGCGATAGATAGCACTTTTCTTTTATTTTGATTTGCACACTCGACCCTGGCTTTGCACTGACTCAGCAGAGATAGAAAGTAAATCAAATCAACAAACATGCTACAGGTAATTTAGTGAAAACTGTGTTCAAATTAAAACGTATACTTTTCTCATTTTTTTCAATAGTCGACCATGATTCTTATCACCTCTCCGTCCACCCTCACGACCTCTTGGTCGGTATTCCAAACAACTATTTAGTTATTATGTGCACATACTTATTTGTGCAAAAGACGATTTTATTTTAAGAACATAGAATAACTTGTTCAAAATTGAGAAATTGTAAGATCAAATATTGTTAGAAATAAATAAATAAGATAATAAATAAATATTAAGGGACAATTTAATCTTACACAAATCGATCTAGTCCCAAACTAAGCAAAGCTATGGGTACTAGACGGCGATAATGTATAAATACATACATAGATAACATCCATGACCCAGGAACAAATATTCGAGTTCATCAGACAAATATTTGCCCTGGCCGGGATTCGAACCCAATGACCGTCGGCTCAGAAGGCAAACTGTGCCAACCGCGTCGTCAAAAAGAAAATGTCATTAGTTTATAACTTACACCCTCAAAAGAAGAGTTGCTCACAATTACAGATATAATTGTGTTATTTATGCACGTATCACATCGGTGCGTTCCGCCACGCATGCGCACATCTCATAATTCATAATTACATTGTATAATTTACATTCGTTTCGGCGTCCAAACTTCATAAAAGGAACTAATGGACTTTTTTGCGTAAATATACATAATGTTTTTATGTAACGCGTTTTGATAATTTTGGTGTTAACATTCTTTTTTATAACTGACAAACGAGATAGCTTAGTAGTTAGATAGATTTATACTTAATTTTGTTTTGTAACTTGTAAAAAAACCCGCCAAGTGCGAGTCTTACTTGCGCACCGAGGGTTCCGTACAAACTTTCACTTATCCCATTTTAATTGGCCTGGTTGAGTTAAGATTGTACCTTAAATGTATGGCACCGCATACAAACGAGGTGTTAACTTAACGCAACCGAGTTCTCCAAATATGATTTTTGAAAAGGACTATATTTTTTATGATTTTGTTACAAATATATAGTTTTCAGATTTTTATAAGTATTTGTAGTATGTGACGATATTAATCGCCAAATTTCATAGTTCCAGGTCATCGGGAAGTACCCTATCATTTTGATTCCCTTGAGTGTCGAAATGTACATTTTTTGCGACATAAACGGCCTTATGTTTTGTTCACGTTAACGTAGAAGTTTGACTTTTTCACAGATTTAAAGGACCGTAGACTTAAGTTATGGTTTAAATTTCAACGCGATATACCTCCACGCGTTATCGAGATAAATTGTCTTGACAGAGAGACGGACGGACGGACAACAAAGTGATCCGGTACGGAACCCTAAAAATGGCTTTAATTTAATTCTAAACGTTGCATTTCATACAAAAAACAACTGATAAGTATTTGAATTCCAAAAGCACTTTAATCACGCATGCCAAAGTTTGTGACATTTTGTTACTTCTTCACGCTCAAACGGCTGGACCAATTTTGATAAAATTTGGTATGGAGGTAGCTGACGGATTAATACTTAGGTTTTTATTGTGACAAAATGTAGTGTTCCAGTGGGATGAGCGGGTAACACCGCAGGCTATCATCACTACATAGTATAAATGTAGTGTTCCAGTGGGATGAGCGGGTAACACCGCAGGCTATCATCACTACATAGTATAAATGTAGTGTTCCAGTGTGATGAGCGGGTAACACCGCAGGCTATCATCACTACATAGTATAAATGTAGTGTTCCAGTGTGATGAGCGGGTAACACCGCAGGCTATCATCACTACATAGTATAAATGTAGTGTTCCAGTGGGATGAGCGGGTAACACCGCAGGCTATCATCACTACATAGTATAAATGTAGTGTTCCAGTGTGATGAGCGGGTAACACCGCAGGCTATCATCACTACATAGTATAAATGTAGTGTTCCAGTGGGATGAGCGGGTAACACCGCAGGCTATCATCACTACATAGTATAAATGTAGTGTTCCAGTGGGATGAGCGGGTAACACCGCAGGCTATCATCACTACATAGTATAAATGTAGTGTTCCAGTGGGATGAGCGGGTAACACCGCAGGCTATCATCACTACATAGTATAAATGTAGTGTTCCAGTGGGATGAGCGGGTAACACCGCAGGCTATCATCACTACATAGTATAAATGTAGTGTTCCAGTGTGATGAGCGGGTAACACCGCAGGCTATCATCACCACATAGTATAAATGTAGTGTTCCAGTGTGATGAGCGGGTAACACCGCAGGCTATCATCACCACATAGTATAAATGTAGTGTTCCAGTGTGATGAGCGGGTAACACCGCAGGCTATCATCACCACATAGTATAAATGTAGTGTTCCAGTGGGATGAGCGGGTAACACCGCAGGCTATCATCACCACATAGTATAAATGTAGTGTTCCAGTGGGATGAGCGGGTAACACCGCAGGCTATCATCACCACATAGTATAAATGTAGTGTTCCAGTGGGATGAGCGGGTAACACCGCAGGCTATCATCACTACATAGTATAAATGTAGTGTTCCAGTGTGATGAGCGGGTAACACCGCAGGCTATCATCACCACATAGTATAAATGTAGTGTTCCAGTGTGATGAGCGGGTAACACCGCAGGCTATCATCACTACATAGTATAAATGTAGTGTTCCAGTGGGATGAGCGGGTAACACCGCAGGCTATCATCACCACATAGTATAAATGTAGTGTTCCAGTGTGATGAGCGGGTAACACCGCAGGCTATCATCACCACATAGTATAAATGTAGTGTTCCAGTGTGATGAGCGGGTAACACCGCAGGCTATCATCACTACATAGTATAAATGTAGTGTTCCAGTGGGATGAGCGGGTAACACCGCAGGCTATCATCACTACATAGTATAAATGTAGTGTTCCAGTGTGATGAGCGGGTAACACCGCAGGCTATCATCACTACATAGTATAAATGTAGTGTTCCAGTATGATGAGCGGGTAACACCGCAGGCTATCATCACTACATAGTATAAATGTAGTGTTCCAGTATGATGAGCGGGTAACACCGCAGGCTATCATCACTACATAGTATAAATGTAGTGTTCCAGTGGGATGAGCGGGTAACACCGCAGGCTATCATCACCACATAGTATAAATGTAGTGTTCCAGTGTGATGAGCGGGTAACACCGCAGGCTATCATCACCACATAGTATAAATGTAGTGTTCCAGTGTGATGAGCGGGTAACACCGCAGGCTATCATCACTACATAGTATAAATGTAGTGTTCCAGTGTGATGAGCGGGTAACACCGCAGGCTATCATCACTACATAGTATAAATGTAGTGTTCCAGTGTGATGAGCGGGTAACACCGCAGGCTATCATCACTACATAGTATAAATGTAGTGTTCCAGTGTGATGAGCGGGTAACACCGCAGGCTATCATCACTACATAGTATAAATGTAGTGTTCCAGTGTGATGAGCGGGTAACACCGCAGGCTATCATCACTACATAGTATAAATGTAGTGTTCCAGTATGATGAGCGGGTAACACCGCAGGCTATCATCACTACATAGTATAAATGTAGTGTTCCAGTGGGATGAGCGGGTAACACCGCAGGCTATCATCACTACATAGTATAAATGTAGTGTTCCAGTGTGATGAGCGGGTAACACCGCAGGCTATCATCACTACATAGTATAAATGTAGTGTTCCAGTGTGATGAGCGGGTAACACCGCAGGCTATCATCACTACATAGTATAAATGTAGTGTTCCAGTGTGATGAGCGGGTAACACCGCAGGCTATCATCACCACATAGTATAAATGTAGTGTTCCAGTGTGATGAGCGGGTAACACCGCAGGCTATCATCACCACATAGTATAAATGTAGTGTTCCAGTGGGATGAGCGGGTAACACCGCAGGCTATCATCACCACATAGTATAAAACAAAGTCGGTTCCTGCTGTCTGTCTGTCTGTCTGTCCCTATGTATGCTTAGATCTTTAAAACTACGCAACGGGTTTTGATGCGGTTTTTTAGGGTTCCGTACCCAAAGGGTAAAAACGGGACTCTATTATTGAGACTTCGCTGTCCGTCCGTCCGTCCGTCTGTCACCAGGCTGTATCTCAAGAACGGTGATAGCTAGACAGTTGAAATTTTCACAGATGATGTATTTCTATTGCCGCTATAACAACAAATACTAAAAATAAAATAAAATAAATATTTAAGGGGGGTAAAATACAACAAACTTGTTATAGATTATGGTACGGGACCCTTCATGCGCGAGTCGGACTCGCACTTGCCCATTTTTTTAATAGAGAGTGACTCAAGAGCAACTCAATAGGAAGGTTTATACGTGTAATACATGCATAATTTATACAGCATTGCACCCGTGCGAAGCCGGGGCGGGTCGCTAGTTCTTAATAAAAAACAGTTTTGACAAATTCACACTTCGTAAAAAAATGCCTTTCAAGATATCACCGAATTTATTTCTGAAATTAATAGATCATCTATTTTAGTGATATCGCCTGGTGACAGTGGTGACAACCAAAACCTCGTATCTAATAAGTACATTGACACTGAGATACGACCTTTGTTTCAAGTAGGTATTTTCTACTTAGTGAGTTTTGTTTGACAACAGACGATATACAAACAGTAGCCGCATTGAACCAATTGGCTCATCAGGCAAATTTTGTTGTAAATATGGAACTTACTATAATTATTTGTAAACATCAACTTCCTTTGTTTGACTGATAGATGTTGTATTCAATTCTGATGAGCTAAGCGTCTATCATATGATGCTAACTTACACAAACAAATTCGATATAGCATTGCGATATCCTTAATTTAGCGATATTTCGGCATTATCGTAGTTTGCTCCAGGTTGCCATACGCTCTGTCTTAAAATTTTAAAATAATTTGTTTACTTTTAGCTATTTGTGACAAATTTTTTTTAATGTGACATACTTTTTCCTGAGTTCTAGATAGTTACATAACTATTTCATGATTTCATTGCGTGCAGTCGATAAAACAGTTTTCTGCATGAGTTTTGTCAATATTGTGTGTTGTTTATGAAACAATAATGATCAACTACTCAACAGACGTTATAATAATATTGATATTTTCGATAGATGATATTACAAACATTGAATTAAGTCGGCGCCTCAATATTACGTTGAGCTTTTTATTCCATTGGGCAGTTAATTTGACATAAATTAATTGAATAACATGTGTAGATGTGGCGTCGATTGATTCACCGTCATTATTCACAATAACGCTGAATTGAGGGCACAAGTATGTAGGTCGTCGTCTTAAAAGAATCCCTTGACAAACGTCAAAAATCGGAGCGGACACGTTTAGGTTTTAAGTGACAATTTTATTTTATGACTTTTCAGTATTCCGCTTAGAAAGAGGAAATAAGCACTGTTTTTAATTTTTTCCTGAGATTACTAGTTATTACAAGCTTTTATTTAACTTGCATTGTATGCATGTAAGTATGTTTGTTCGGGTGGAATCTTGCAACTCAATTTTGAAGCAGATACCTATCGTCAACCGATTGAGCAGAAATTTTGCATACTTCAAGGTTTGAATCTGATGATGGAGCCGGAAGGTGGCCATAGAAACTCTATAATAGAAAAAGCAATCCTACCGAGTTTGGGCTCTTTAGAAACGTCTCAGTGAGCATTTGATGGATATCCAAGATGGATAAGAAAAGTACAGTCGGCTATGCCAGCTTGTCACTAAAATGATTTTTTTGATAGAAACTTATTTTTTTATTTATTAAGACGTGTGGAACCTCAGTTGAAATCTTGCATCTGATGATGGAGCCGGAAGGTGGCCATAGAAACTCTATAATAGAAAAAGCAATCCTACCGAGTTTGGGCTCTTTAGAAACGTCTCAGTGAGCATTTGATGGATATCCAAGATGGATAAGAAAAGTACAGTCGGCTATGCCAGCTTGTCACTAAAATGATTTTTTTGATAGAAACTTATTTTATTATTTATTAAGACGTGTGGAACCTCAGTTGAAATCTGTATCTCAGCTCCGCATCACTTTTGCGATGGACGACTCCGCACGTCTCCGCTCCGCTCACAGACAACCCCCACTAGACGGAGCATGTAAGGCGACCCGCGCGCACCAACGATATGGTACGGCAGAACATTAAAGTATCAACACGGCGGCCACCGTTTAGTTGCGTCCTTGTTTAAGATCCATGCGTACTTCAACGAAAAAAGAATTTAAATAAATAACATGGTAAATTGTAGTGTTAAGTGGTGTAGAGAGACCTCATAAACATGGACGCAACTAAACGGTGGCCGCCGTGTTGATACTTTAATGTTCTGCCGTACCATATCGTTGGTGCGCGCGGGTCGTTTACGGGTCGCCTTACATGCTCCGTCTAGTGGGGGTGGTCTGTGGCTCCGCTCCACTCCGCTCCAGAGGAGACACACCCGTCTGAATCCTAAAAAAAGCCCACGTTATGCTACCAATAATTATGTTTTTAAAACTCCAAGTGAAATGAAAGCATTTTTAATTCAACTTAACTAAGTAAAGTTGCATAGGCCGACCTCGAACCCGGGCCGCTGCAGTTGGCAGCCCGCCAGGCCGGATTTAGCGCAGTTAAGTGGGGTCACTTATATTAGGATTGCGCGTACACATACCAGTCTAGACATAATATAACGGCAGGATGAAATATGCAAGCTCAAATGAATTCAATCCTATATACGTATTGACAATACATATTACACTAATTTTTGTATCCCATTTGTAAAATTTCGCCAAATTTTCATATGTCCGAAATACACTTTGTTTTCTAAAACTGTTATTTTTTCAGAATAATTATAAAATAACCCTAACCCAACCTAATGGGTATTTTAAAACGATGTTTATTATCCTGAAAATATGAACTACGGATTACAGGATTTTATTTTTCTTACCTATTTATACGCTACGTTGAAGGAAACTTCAATCATTTATTTTTCTGAAAATCGCATTTCTATACCAAATAGACACTATAAACACGAAAGACCGCTCTTTTTGCACCAGGAGTGAAAAATGTGTAATGATTGGCAACAAGGTTTTTTTTAACAAAACTTTTTTTAGCCGCCTTGGCGTTGCCACCACCGTGTCCCTAGGTCCCCGTAAATACACGAGAGCTCTCAGCGAGATTCCTTCCATCTTGTACATCCGGAAATTGGACGCGTACATGTGGCGGACAAACCGGACAATGAGCGCTTTGTCTGTCGCGGACATCGACCGACGGACAGACAACACACTCCTTAGGTCATATTTATAATGTGTACAGTTCGCTGGGAATTTTAGATTTGCTAAAATAAGTTGCTTGAGAAAAAAAAAACTAGGTAATCTAAGTATAATGAAATAATAATGGTTGATTTTTTTTGTTTACGTTTTCAACCTTTCGTTATTTCTCCGCCATTTTGACAAATTTCGAAAAATTAATCGACAAAAAAACTATGTACTTATCTAGCCCGCTCACAATTTTTCATAAGAATCGGTCGAGAAACGCGACCTCTATGCGAGAACAACCGGAAATCCGGCCATCCAGACATCCGGACATGTATACGAATGAAATTTTGGCCAAGCTGAAATGGAGACTCTTCGCTCGCTCGGTCAACTATTAAATATTGTTTATATGTTAAATTTACAAATTGCATACTTAAATTGTCAGCTAACTTTGATGCTGACCGTACAACGCCTTTATCCACACCGTATCGTCGAAAAAAATGTTGCCCCGTAGTTCCTTCAAATAAAATTACATTGTCACGCAGAAATTCAATATTCCACAGTAATTACTTCATCCACCGCGCAAACGCTCCGGACAAGATTGATCTATTGAATCTACCTCTAGCACAACTGTTTCTCGCGCGAGATATACTATCTCTTTTTGTACAATACTGTTAGAGAGTGACGGGTGATACTATGTCGCGCAAGAGCGCGATGAGTTGTGTTACACGGGCTGCTGTAATTAGTGAGCTGCGCACGCGACGAGATGATTCGAAAGCGAAATTCCAGCGACTGTCAAGCTCTAGGGCTGTCGATTATTTATTTGATTACTACAAATTCTATATTTGTAATGAAAATCTGTTCAGCTGTCTCCGTGGCGCCACCTATGGTCCCACCGGAAGATCAGCGATGGCTCGCGAGCTAGCATTCTTGCTGAGGTGGGACCTTTTCGTGGCACAGCCAAAAAAATAGTTACTTATTTTATTTTATTTTCTTATAATTTCTGTCACACCTTTTAGTTTAGTTATGTTTTATCTTCTTTCTTTCTTTATTTTAAACATGTCGGGCCGTTCCTGACAATATATGTGAGTGTAAACCGCTTAATAGAATAATTGGATTGAAAAACTTTTATTTTATATTTTACGGCGTAATTTAGTTAACCTCTATCTGAAAAATGCCCAGTTATTGTGATTATAGGCCTTTATTTCGATATAAATGATAACTAATTGACTACATCGTACCGGACACCATTTTAAATAATTATGGGTCATAATCAGACTTAGGTTCGAGTCTTTCCTGTGGACATACGCTAAATTAAGGAGGAAGGCCTAATTTTCTGACAAAACTCGTATGAGAATAAAGAATGGTCCCTCAATATTTATAACCTGGATCCATACAAGCTCTTAACTTTTGACCACCGGAGAGATGACTTTTGTTTCTTGCACTATGACTCTCAAATACTTTTGACAGCCCTATGTATAGTCTGCATAGCGTACATTTCTATCAATAAACTTAGTCATTTTTTGTCGTCGCCGGCTGAAGTGTTAGAAACTCAAAATAACATCAAACTACAATTTCACGGAAGACGTCGTAGATATTGTCACTTCAGAGTAGTATTATTCACTGAGCGAGCGAAGCGAGTCCGTTTCAGCTTGGTCAAAAATTCAAAAAAAACTCAACCGATTCTCATGGAATTTACAAGGTTTTATTTACATGCAATGTAATGTATTTCCGATTGAGCTGAAATTTTGCATACCTACTTTGATGACAATAGTAGGTACAATAATATGGTACTATCCCAAGTAACACAAAAGCTCCATAAACGCTTATACAGCCCCTACACAGCAAATATTAGCTGAATAAAGGCGGTACAAGCGCTTAATATGCAGCCTATTATGTGCTTGGGATGGGGCCGGTCTGGTCGAAACTTGAAGCTGGAAGGGGGCGCTTGCTACTCTGTATAGATAAATTCAAATTCAAAATTTCTTTATTCAAGACAACAGTGGTCCATGATAGTTAGTAAGCTTAAAACTAGGTTAGTTAACTATATAATTACTTATACTCCACTAATACCTACACTGTACCTAATTGACATAATAAACCTGCTCAGAATGAGGGTTTATTAATCCCGATATCCAGTACCTCTGCAGAGGACTGTCGGCTCTGACAACTAATATACTTAGAATAGGTACTGTTAGAACTACCCTGTATTCTGATTTTAATGGATGCTATTTTTTGCGCATTATGGCGTGAAAATCATCTACGCGAGCATCGGCAAACATATACCTGATGCACTGCAGAATCTGGGTAGTCCCATCAACATTCTAAATATATTATTAATTATAGAGAACACGGAAGGAGTTGAGGGCTCTTTGGGTGTAACTTACCCACAGGCCACTCCTACCGAGTTTATTAGGCTCTTTAGAATCGTCTCAGAGAGTTGATGGATGTTCAAAGAAAAGTACAGTCGGATATAAAAGCTTTTTTTTGCAAAAATTGTCGATTCCAGTAAAATAAATTAGTACCACTAAAAATGCGAAATATTACGTGGGTTATAAAACATCCTGTTGGGTTACACATATACAAATTATACAATACTTATTTAGCCAACCGTGGCTTTACCTCGGTTAGGCAGGTAGTAGGTAGGTATAGGCTTCACTAGAACTAATTGCGAGTATGTTTGGCATCCTTATCGGCGTTATCGTAGTCATACATGTGGAGTGTTTGGACTTACGATTATTGTATTGATATCTGGCGTAGAAACAAATAGTACCTAGAGAGTAAATTCCCTGAACATGGACCACCATATCGATGAATAAATCACATATTTTGTATTTACAATACAATACAAATACAACGCTATTTCAGCCTATCAGGAAACTACAGGCGTCAGTCCGGAAGGCGGAAAACCGTGTGGACTGTGTGGATTGGAGAGCTTTGGTGCAAGGGATAACGGCCTCAAATGGTCACGACCCTCCGTCACGAGGAAGATAGGAAGAAGAAGAAAACAATACTATTTATTAATTACACTATAGTTATACATGTCAATCATACTTACCGGCTCGTCAACACCACTGGTGACCAAAGGGCCTCCTCGCTCAGCGTTTGAGTATAGCAATACAGCGAGATAATGCTGCCAGCGTCTATGGTACAATGCCACGGGGCCCAGTTTTAGATAGTTTAGTTTTAGATTTAGTTTAATAAAAGGTACAATACACGTACTAACAATATTATACAGTAATACATGTGTATTTAAGAGACATGTAATTATTGATTGACAAAAATTATAGGACAATATCGAGAGGATGCTTGTAACCATTTTGTTTTTTTTCGAAAAGCTGAATCGACAAATAAAATCTATATAATCAATGAACCTACTCATAAAATTTCATGAAAATCGGTCCAGAAATGCGACTGGTAGGTGAGAACAGCCGGAAATCCGGATAAATGGATATCAAGCACCCGGACATAGAGGTACGAAATAATTTTGAGCCAAACTGAAACGGAGACTTATCGCTCGCTCGGTCAAAAATTGTTACATTATTATGGACCATTTTACTCGGCCCCATAAAAAATGGTGTCATCTTACCCCGGCCACACACAGTCGGAATTCCGATCCGGTTTCAGATCGGAATGACGTCAGAAAGCGTCTCTGTCTCTGTCTGTCATATGGCGATGTCTTGCTTGTTGATGTCATTGTGATCTGAAACCGGATCGGAATTTAGATTGTGTGTGCCGGGGTTACGTTATTTTATGACCCGTCGTTCCTTCTAGGTACCAAAACCTATAACAGTAGCATGAAATTATATGTTGTCGGTATAATAGGTATAGGTACATGAATTATATTACCTAAAGGACAAAGTGTATATGTATATTTAATATTAATATGTATTTAATTCCAACTTCTCTATTTTCCTCTATACTCATTACTCATTACACCTACTTGTAATGGACGAAATTCTGAAAACAACATCGCTAATTTTAGCAACGAGGATACAAAGTTGTTTATGAGCAAGGTGAACGACACACGACACACGATAAACCACATCACACACGTCATTTACTAAAGGAAAGTGTGCACTGTCCGCAATAATTCAATAAAACTTCACTATAATAGTTGTCGGTCCGTCCGTTGGCCTTCCACTAGTCCGTCTGTCCGTCAGTCCTTCCGCCCGTCCGTCCGGCCTTCCGTCTGTCCATCCGCCCTGCCGTCTGACCTTCGTCCGTCTGTCTGTCTGCCTGTCCGTCTGTCCGTCCGTCCGTAAAATGTCTTATGAACTGTCCTCAATAATTAAATAAACATATATATGTATGACAAGCTTTATTTGCGAGTATCTAGATTATAAAAGGAGTCCGCAATTTCAACCGCTCGGAAGAAAAAGTAATAATCTTTTGCTGTTTCTTATCGTGTTTTCGATATTTTATGTCTATAAAGTAATGTAATGCCATTGGTTTGTAGGTACGCCGTTCATTTGTTTTTTTCTAGAACTTGAATGGCGAGTATAGACAAAAACGGACAATAGTGGTTTAAATGTAAATAGAGCCCATCACTAAAGTAGACATATAGCGGTGATATTTCGGACAGAATGCCACCTGTGCCCTGCAGTATTAGTATATCTGGTCGCGAATTAGATCGTCGCTCGACTCAGCGTCACCTGTCTTACTCGCACATTATTGAAAGGAAAGTGACAGGTAATATATTCACGAGAAAGAGTCGCGTGTCGTGTCACAGTTATGCTAGAGGTGCTGCTCTGCTGACAGTGGTAAGAAAACTACTTAGGATTGTTCGATTTGTTCGAAAACCAAGATCGTTTTGTGACCTACCGTTACAGCGAGACAGCCGAGCCAAGGTCAACATTCGACACCGTGACGTCATGTGCGGTGTGCGCCGCGAGTGGGGGTTCAACGCTCCGTCTGTTTATAAAAGGACGCGCACGCTGACTGCTGAGTCAGCGTGTGACGGTCATCGAAAATCTAAATATTAATACCTAAATCTAAATAAATATTAAAGGACAATCTTACACAGAACGACCTAGTCCCAAACTAAGCAATGCTTGTACATACGACATATGTACAAGCTTTGCTTAGTTTGCATTAAAAACTGCGCTAACTGCGGCGTATATGACATAGAATGATAATGTGATATCTGATATAGAAGTATTTTTACAAGTGTGACGTTTTCAACCAAAAGAGTTGTCCATTATCATAAGAACGTTTGGATGCATCTTTATACCTACCAACCTGACAACGCGTCCTTATGTATATATTTATAGTCGCACATGCGTATTGAGGATACAGATTAATAATTCAATATGTTTTATTCCATTTGGCCCATTTGGGTCACTCCATCGGTATTTTTAGACTAATTAAAAATGGGCAGGGCCGGCCTCGCCTGTCAAAACGAAACCCATCGCAACCCACTACTGTCGGCAATGTGCCTACCCTTATTATCTTTTCAACGATTGTTTTTTAGTAATGTGTAATGTTTTAATACTGGACCAATTGATTTTACTTTGTTTATTTAATCAGGTTTTTTTCGGATGAAATATAGAGAAACGTAAAACGGCGACCACGTAGGGAACTTTTGGCACTACAATTTTCCATCCCCTGTCGAAGATCCAGAGGCACATCCAAAGCGAGGTGGAAAGATGTAGTGCAAAAGAATATGAGTGTCTCCGACTGTGGTCTTCGAAGATGATGTCGAGGACAGGGCGAAGTGGGGAAGCAAAATATGGAAAGCTGATCCCACCACCACGTGGTATAATGGCTAGGAAGAGATAGCTAGAGAAATCAGACAGAGAAAAAACCCGATGAAATATCTACATAATTGAAACATTTTACTTGTGTTTCAAATTGTATTGAAAATCAATATTGTATATGGGCAGAGATTAGATTTCAGAAAAAACAGCCCGATGGATTTAACGACTTTTATGTAGGTAGGTAGGTACATACAAGGATGTTAAACGATAAACGACGGAGGATACTTTTTACCAGCAACACCGTCTTTAGATACGAAGAGTTTTACTCGGCAACGGTAAAGAAAATGAGATTACGCGGACGAAGTACAGAGTTCTAGTCTAAAGAACTGAATTGTTACATTATAATTCTAAATCACAAATATCACAATGCTTAATTTACTTGGTATTTTAGAGTACAGAGGGGAAGCTATGTTTATCCTGCTAACGCGTAGAAACGTTAAAATACTATATTTAGTACGAATGATTTGTATTTGTACCTACCGCCATGGAGTCACTTCGGCGGATCGTTATTTTGGAGCTAATTTTATAACAACAGTTGTAAAAATGTTGGGGTGGTTGGAAATACAACTGTTTATAGATATCAGAGGGACTTTTCATTGTTGGCGTCGCTTTGTTTTTGTAGGTAATTATGTACATTTTTTATTTCTATAATTGCTTAATTTCCCAACTGCTTCATTTCTGTAGTTAAATTTTCTCAGAAATAAAACTTTTTCGAGAACACAAAGCCATAAGTATAGATGTAAGGTATAAAATGCAAGTGAAAGCATTGCTAACTCATGGGGTTTCTAAAATAGACAAAGACGAAGGTCGCAGAGTCGAAACCTATAATGTATGAAATGGATAGAATACTTAAGTATCTTTTATAATAATAAAACTGGTTTAGTCACGTAAAATATGTCAGGAACGGCCCGACAATTCGGAACGCCGAACCCGAGCCGTACCGTTGATGTCTCACGATAGTTTTAATAATATTACTTATCTTTCAAGTATTCTTTCTCATAACATAACGTAACTTGATGACTGGTCCTACTTGAACTTCTCCCAAATTTGGCAACGAAGGTAACTCTCCTTATTGGGTTACATTTACCTATACGAATTACGAATGAAGGTAAAATGTCTTGGCCACGCAAAGAAAGATAATAAACATTTATGTGTGTCCCAATTCCGTAAAAGGTATTGCGAAATAAATAAGCAAAGAGATAAGCTTTACATACTTATTAAGTGGTCAAATACTTATGGTAACAATATAATAGAATACGTTTATTGGCACACCTCAACTGGTAATAAAGACTAGTTAGGTCGATGCAGAGTCAGCCACCGGCACAGCTTGCACCATAGATTGGAGGTTTTTTTTTTTTCGTAATTATCTCTTCGTCACGACCTAGCGAAATTTATTTTATTTTATTTGTGCATTTTAAAACAAAAATTTCTAAAATCGGTTGAGAACTCGCTGAGATCTGCGCATTGTTACAAAGTCCATTCGAGTCGATCCATGGGAGCTTCGCTCGCTCCGCTCCAATAAATACATATGACACTTAGCATTAGAAATACTAGGCGATCCCTTCCAGACAACCATTGGGGTAGCAGATTAATAAATGAAATGAGATGAGTAGGTGATGCAAAAAGTAAACAAGATAATATTTATAACGCTTCAATTCATATCGCGCGTAGTTTTGATTTTTTTAATTTTATTACACACATGCAATGAAAAGTATTTGGCGTAAAGTACATACAAATATTTCTTATATTTACTACACAATAAATAGTTTGTTGCTAAAATTTCGTAATGATTGGTTAAATTTTCGAGGAGGAAATAGATGAGAACGAAAACTCGATTTGTATGTAAAAATGAACGGTGCTATTTCATCTAAACATTTATTAAAATTGCTTAATCACCAGTTGGCTGTAATAAAACGTAGAAGTCCAAAAAAAGTTAATAAAAATATGAATGTCTTAACGCGTAGGTGTGGGTCAACGACCGCGATAATCCATTAGTAAGGCTTCGGCAGATGAGTCGATTTTAGATGAATCGCCATATTGGATTTCAATATGTTTCTAGAATCAAGTCGCTGTAACTTTTTGGATTCTCAGAGAAAATTAGCATACTTAATACCTTTTACTTGGGTAGGTACACTAAGTGGCTCTTTGAGCAGTAGACGTCACTAACATTTCTTGAAATGGCTGAATATATTTTTATACTTTTCCAACCCACATACCTCCGCCATTTAAAAAAAAATCGATACAAAATTTCAGGAAAAACAATTGAGAAAATGTGGCCTATAGACGGAAACAGGCGGAAATTAGGCTGGACATACGAAACTAATTTTGACGAAATTGAAACAGACGCGCTCGCTCGGTCAAAAGTCAGTGCCAAAAGTTTTTTTTGTTATCTTTTAATTTAGATGCTTAGACCATTTTGCCGTACATGTGAGCTAGTGTGTAGTATAATTCAAACATGACCTTAACTTCCCGAACTTCCTAACGGACCCATTGTCTCGTTTCACCGCTACCGGCCGATTCCCATGCTTTTAATTACGGTAATGTCGGTAATGTAGTGCACTACCTAAATATCTGTTTAACTTGATCTAATCCAGTTATGAGTTTTGCCACTTTACCAGTAATACCAGTATTTCTAGATTCTAGTACAGTTATCAAAAATAGCTTAATAGTATTATCATCACGTCACATAATCACATTTACATGATTATAAGTAGAACTCGGTAATGGCTATGTGAGCTGTGAACCTGGCGAGATTGTTTTCAAAACAGCAGAAATTTGTGATTGTTTACCTTTTTAAACCCCATTTAAAAAAAAAAACAAACAAAAATTTATTTAACCTAACCTACTCATAAATTTCATGAGATTCGGTTGAGGAATGTGACATCCATCCATGTGGCAGCCATGCGAAAGACAATTTGACGAAACTGAAACAGAGACTTTTAGCTCGTTCGGTCAATTAATATTTTTACGTAGTCACGTTTAGTAGGCATTTATTTTCAGTATGAAAGCGTGTTCGGCCTTCTGAGTCCATTGTAAGGGTTCCGAAGCCAGACAGTTTCATTTCACAACCAACGTTTACGCAAAATTATGACTATTTAACGAATACAACGCTGTTTCCATGCCGATTTTTAACGAACTCCAATAACATTTCTTATATATATATATTTTATTATGTATTATAATTCTTTTTTCATTTATTTTATATATGCGACGTCTTTGATGCCACGTACTTGTTATCATAGCCGATCTGATCAGGTTGGTTTGTTTTTATATCCGTATCTAGTAGGTATGTAGCTGACCAAGCAAGTATTATTTTTAAATATATATAAATTATTATATCTAGTTTCTATTTAAGCCCTAGGGACTAAAACGAGCACTTTAGCCTCTCTTTGGACCTAAACCTACTGACGTACTTTTTAAGCAGAAGAGAAGCGAAAAAAATATTTTTGAATGTGAATTGTACTGGAAAATAGCAAGCATATTGCGGCATAAGAGTCCTATTTCCAGAAATCCCATTTTATACTTAGCCTAATACGGCATTTGACTACCTATAAGTAGTGATAATACTCGTAAGTTGTATTATTGAAACACACAAAATAAACGGAACAAAATACTGTTTTCGACATTATGTTTATTTTTAATTGGCCAAAAACCAAAAGAAGGTGTTTTTATACTTATTATTTTGATGACGTCACAAGCCAGTATTTTCATTGAAACTTCATCAACAGATCGCTTTTCACATTTCATAAAGAGTAGCCGATTTGAGCTGTCATCAAATACTGGCTGAAAGCAGCAAGAAGTGAAAGCCATATGAAAAACAACCGAATTGCAAAAACAAAACACCAAACGCATTTTACAAAGAGCCCTCTCGATTCGTTGTTCATACGAATCGTGCTTTATCGGGCGGAACAAAATGCGTGAAAAATTACAGCCTCTCGACTGTACAGTTTTGGATTGGCATAGGCGCGGATTTAGGGGGGAGGTTGAGGAATGGGGGGGGTGGAGGCAATTGTCCACCCCTGCTGGCCCTAAAACTTGATGCTGGATGATGTTTGAGGTATTCTTGTATTGATTGGCATCAGGTAAGCGAGGTTGCGTGTCTACCCTACACAGGCTAGCGCAGGCTACTCATTTTTCTCAAGATCATGAAATTTTATGAGCATAGTCTAGATTATTAAATTATTATTATAAATGTCTAAATTTATCGATTCTATTTTTCGAATTTTTTCAACGAATACGACAAATTTGGCGTAAACATCATCATCATATCAGCCGATAGACGTCCACTGCCGGACAAAGGCCTCCCTCAAAGTTCTCCATAACGATTGGTCTTGCGCCGTCCTCATCATAACCTAGCAAGTATATTATTATAAATATATGCCCAGTATTTAAACACACGACGACGCGGTTGGCGCAGTTTGTAGTGCACCTGACTACTGAGCCGGCGGTCCGGGGTTCGAATCCCGGGTCATGGACGTTATTTATATGTATTTTTACATTATGTAGATTGTAGATCGTCGTTCAGTAGCTTTGGGACTAGGTCGCTTTGTGTAAGATTGTCCCTTAATATTTATTTATTTTATTTAAACTAACATATACCTAGTAGACTAGACCCAACCTTAAACTTTCTGTGTTAGCCATATCCATTAAAACAAGTATTCCTTCGTCACTAAGCCTGCAATTTCTTTAAAAAAGTACACACGCGCGATCTACCTAAACCAGTTCTAAAAAGTCTTATATCCGTAAGTAATTAGTGTATTTACGACCTTTGCATGTAGTGTGGAGTGAGTTTCTAGCTTAAGAAACTGGTGTGTCACATTGGCATGAATTTCTCTCAAATTCCTAATTAACTTAGATGTTACACGATTTAGACATGACAATAGGTATGCTTCAAGTAAGTTCCAGTAGCTAAGTTTATAATAGTAGCTCTGTGAGCTGTAGACTTACAGCGTTTGTTTCGAAATGGCTGAAATCTGTCTTTTTAGCGTTCCGTACACAAAGGGTAGAAACGGGACCCTATTAATGAGACTTCGCTGTCCGTCCGTCCGTCTGTCACCAGGCTGTATCTCAAGAACGGTGATAGCTAGACAGTTGAAATTTTCACAGGTGATGTATTTCTATTGCCAATATTGCCGCTATAACAAAAAATACTTACTAAAAATTAAATAATATAAATATTTAAAGGGGGGCTCCCATACAACAAACTTACAGATAATGGTACGGAACCCTTCGTGCGCGAGTCCCACTCGCACTTGGCCGATATATTTTTTTTCGTTTTCGACCCCACATCTCCGCACTTTTGGAAAATTGAAAAAAAAAAACGAAAACAGAATTGGGTACCTTTATATATATATTTTATCGAACCCTCTCACAAATTTTATGAGACTGTTGAGAAATGCGTGCAGTAGGCGAGAACAGCCGGAAATCCGAGTATCCGAAACGTCATTCAACTTAATCGCGTGCGCAAAAAGTGTCTATTTAATTACCTCGACGGTTCGAACTTGATGTTACGTTCATCGGTATCAGAGGGACTCAACGCGATTAAGTCCCGTTTTTTTTCATAAAAACAACTCGGTCTTAACCTAGCTATAATATTCAAAGATAAATAATACAATAAAAACAAACAATGAGTAAGTGGACAAGGAAAAAAATAATGAGTAGGTACTATTACTAATCACTATTGTTAGTGAACTAATCAATTTACTATAAACATGTACAATTTATATAAACACTAAGATTTTTTCACATATTTTAGTATAACGTACGTTGACGTCATAAAGTGTCCAATTAAAAGAAAGGACACAGCAATTTCCCGCCAACCTCATCCTCTTTAACTGCATTCAGGAAATACCATTACTCTGCATTCACAAACCTACCTACCAGAGCCAGACAGTTCTATAGGACACCCGAGCATCCCCCCTCTAGACCTAACTCCGTCTACCTATACCACCTCACGCTGTGGCAGGCTAAATATACAGCCTTTATCTCCCAAGTCCTAAGTCTGCGAAGATTAAAAAAAAAAGATAAACTTACTTTTTTCGGTCCATTCTGGACGATGGTCTCGTACTCTAATCCTTCTGCCGACATCATGGTGGTAACACAATTCATTCACAAAATCACACAAAAATTAAACTAAAAGTATCTTTACTTTTATAAATTAAAGCACTCGTTTTATGACTGTTAAAATTGTTAACCGATTTAGAGCTATCACTTCGTTTAAATGAATCACTGCCTGTTAAAGAATTTGTAGGGATTGGGCTGAATTAACAATTTGTCGTGCCGGCCGGCACTGCACTGATATCACGCCCACAGCCTCCCGAAGTACCGCGAATACAGCAACGTATCGTATCTCGGGCGGGTACCTATAGTAGAAAGTATAACCATAAGTATAAAATACCTACTTGATTAAATGTAAAGTGCGGCTTGTACGTGACGATTTAGTATTTTAAATACGTTGAGACTGCTTATTTTATATGCAGTCTATGGCATTAATTGTACCAATGATTATTTTATGAATAAGTTATTAGTTTTAATAATATCTGTAAAAGAATTGCGTAACAACTAAATTGGTTATTTTACGGTAAACCTAAGAAAATATCGACATCTAAATATACAAAACGCAACTTTTGACACTGACACTGACAAGACAAACTGTCAGTGTCAAATCAAAACAAAAAGGCTCCAAAATTCAGCTAGGCTAGTGGGGCTGGGGCAATGGTTCAATGAATTGTAAACAAATACCTACATTGTGTATATTTTATTTATTAAACATTCTGCTTAGACGAAAAATTTATTTTAAAGAGGTTCAAACAGTGCTGAACAATCCAGTTATTTTTAGGTTAAGTGTGATTTGGTTAAAAATATCAAAACATGAGTGTTGATTTGAAGGTATTCAAGCAAGGCGCTGAAGCGAAGCTTTACATCTGCAACTACCTCGGCAAGCCGACGCTCATCAAGGAGCGATTCGAGAAGAAATACCGACAGCCAGAACTCGACACCGCCATAACCAAAGAGCGAATTAAAAATGAAGCGAGGGCCATAGTGCGCTGTAAAACAGCCGATGTCAAAACTCCAGCACTTTATCTAGTAGATTTCGAACGTAGGCGCATATATATGCAGCATTTTGAGTGCAGTATTACAGTCAAGGACTTTATCATTGATATTTTTACAAAACATGCACCTATTGGCTCAGGCGATATACCAAACAGTCTCGATAAAATTGCGCTGTTAATAGGACAAACTGTGCGAAAATTGCACGAAAATAATATAATTCATGGAGATTTGACTACATCAAATATGTTACTAGTTGAGAAAGACAGAAATTCAGGTAATAGTGATTCAAAATGGCTAGATGTTGGTAATTTAGAATTGGTCATGATTGATTTTGGCTTATCATCCTTTGATTCAAGCACAGAAGACAAGGGAGTGGACCTCTATGTGCTAGAGAGAGCCCTTATAAGCACCCATAATGACTATCCGGATATTTTCAATAGAATACTTGAAGCATATAAAAATTACAGCAAGAATAATGTTAAGGAGATTTTGAATAAGTTTGACGAGGTCAGGGCAAGAGGACGGAAGAGGACTATGGTTGGTTAATCAAAATGGTTGTAAAAGTTATAAATAAACATTTTTTAAATTTCAGTGTTTATTTTTGTTATACATGCTTTAAATTACTATTATTAACTAAATTTAAATTATTAACTAATTCAATGAAATGCTTAATCTTTTCCAATAATTACAAAATCAAACTTAATTCTTATCCTTACAATGAGATAATACAAAAATATAGTTAAAGAAAAGACCTATTGAGATTTTGAACAGAAAATAATATTAGGAATGACCAGAATTAATTGATAAATTGGATACTAATAATTGAACTGGACCAATGGGATACCTCCGTATTTGCTTTTAATGCATTTCTTTCATCTGTTAAAAACAAATCTATTAAAAGTTATTCAGACATAGAGTCAGACTCGTTAGGGCCACTCTCGTCACTCTCGCATGTATCTGAATCTGAGTTAGGATCCTTTTCGTACCGTCCTTTCATATCATCAATAATATCATCTAGTTTGTATTTGTAGTCAAAATATTCATTCTCTCTATTTTTGACTTGATCATCCCATTTCTTCCATTCAACAGCTGGGTATTCCAAATATAGTTTCTCCCATATTTGCCTCTTTTCATTAGGTGAAGCATTTGCATGGTTTTGTGCTTCTTTTGTGATCTTTTTCTTAATATCAGCCCAGACAAACTCAAGCGCATTAAGTTCAGGATGCTGAGGAGGTACCCGCAGAGCAGTGTGTCCGAGTCCTTTCAAAACTTCATCAAATACATAAACAGGTTTTATTCGTGCTTTTCTGGCAAGTTCCAGGAGAGATGCTTTTCCCGAATCCTCATCAAATTCCAGATTATGACGCCTCAACCAACCCTGTACATCACTTTTAAGTGCAAACATATCTCTTGGCATCATATCTTTTTGAATGCTGTGGTATGGTGCACTGCTCACAACAATCACAGAATTTGGTAGTAACTTACCCTTTAAGTATTCATTCACCCACTTTACAAATTTTGGCTGATTCACTTCAGCAAAGTGGTCCCCTGATTCGGAGTCAGATTTAATTGTTGTGAATGTACCTTTCATTAAGCCACTTGGGCCCCCAAAATGAACTATCACCAAGCGTTCCTTTTTATCAATCTTGGCGGGTATTTCAGCTCGAAGATACCGATCTGCATTTTGAACATCATCGGCTTCCATGTAAGTTTCGTGCATGAAATATACATTTCAGTTCTGAGTTCTATATTCCCTGATTTGTTCTATATACTTGAGTTGCTTATATCCAAGATCATGCTTTTCTGTAAGAAAATGCCTTCGCGATGGTGATTGGCATCGTATGTAGCAAAAACCCATTTTGTTTAAAAGTTCTTTGAAGTATTGCCGAGAAAAAATTAAACGATCTTCTTCTTGTAAAATTTCCAGTAGCCGGGTCCACACAGGGCGAGCGGCCTCGCGAGGCAATTGCCGCGCGCGGCATTCGGCGCATGCCTCGGGCGTTGGATGAAATTACGCTCACCGAATGCCGCGCGCGGCAAGCCCGAGCCGTCTTGTTCGCCCATTTGACAGATAAAACAATATGGCGCCGCCGCACGCAATCAGCTTTTGATTTTTGACTTGTTGCTACGTTCATACAAAGAATTTTCCAAAAAAAGCTAATTCAATATTTTTTTATGTTTAAAACAAACAAATAGCACATAATATTTAGTTACGATTATTCCGTTTCGCGTAATACGTAAGTGTCGCACGCCATTTTGTTTTATCTGTCATAATTTGACCGAAGCAAACACGTGTACGTCCACACTGCGCGCGGCAAACGACCGAGGCACCTTTGAGCACGGACAAAAACCGACAGCGCGCGGCTCGGCCGCGGCAGCGCTCGGCCGAGGCAAAGCGTGCGGGCGCCGCGGGCGAGGCGCGTACACACAGAGCGCGCCGCCGCGCGCGGCAATTGCCGCGCGAGGCGGCTCGCCCAGTGTGGACGCGGCTAGTAGTAGTAACGTGCTGATGGTTGGAGATTCATTTTCCTCTACATAGTACTGATAGATCTTTTTTCTGATGACTCCTATATCAGTACGCTCGGTTGTATTTATCTTTCGGCTCCGGGATTTTCCCGACGAATTGGATTTGTAATTTTCCTCGACAGAAAGTTCTTTCCCGTATTTTTCTTTCTTCTTACCATTGCCGTTAGTTTTATGTTCTATTTCCATAGTTTTATGTGGCACAAATCTATTTATGTATAACCAACGGCCTTTATTTTAAATTAAATTTAGTTTAGAGTAGAGTGGCTTAGCGGGTAGCTCTCAGTATGTATAATTTACTCTATGTAGCTCACCAAAGAATATAATACTCAACTCACAAGGTAGCTCACAGACTAATACAGTGTCTCCAACTCATAAAATAAAATTACGGTGTTACCAGGGAAAAAATTACGGTGTCCCCATAGAAAATGACCATTTTTTTTTTAATTACGGTGTTGTATGAAAATTTTGATTCCAAAATTACGGTGTATGTCTGAAAACTCAAAATTCATTACGGTAGACGAAGCAAAAATACGGTAGACACCGTAATTACGGTGCAGTTGGAGACACTGGACTAATAAGAGATACTAATACTACCAAGGAATATAATACTCACAAGGAGGATACTACGTATGGGTCGATCAACTCGATCATGAAAAGCAGCAAAAATGATGATGGAATCGCTAAAAACCCAAATTAGTAATCGAAATAAAACGAGTAAGATTTAATTTTCGGAAAATAACGTTTTGACCAACACTTCAAATGCCAGCCAAACTGTTTAAGTCGCACTAAAAAAAGCTGATCAACATAATTATATCAAATCCAAATTTAGAGTAGAGTTTCATTAGTATCATATTTATCTAAAATAAATCAGTCTTTACAATGAAATTTTCATAACTTCTTTCAAAACATTCTTGTTTTACCACTTATACGACAATACTTTTAGCCTTTCCATATATCAAGCACTGTCAAAATCGATATTATCATGAAAGTTTTGACTTTCACTAACAAGAATGTCAATTTTCAGTTTATCTAAAACCCACCCTAAAATATAACCTCAAATCGTAGCACTAGTTTCATTTATATTTAATAAATAATAACTTTAAATTAAATTTATAATGAAGCGTCAATTAACGCGACTGTCTCGAAATATACTGATACATAATGGCCACAATATAGTATCACTGAGTGAGTAAAAATACAAAGTTCAAAATAGAATGGGCTTAAAAACAAATAATATTTTACGTATATTTTCAGGATGTTTAAGTACACAAGAGGCTATAGAACGTCGGCACCATCTATTCGCACTGGAAAAGAAGCGTCAGCAGGAGAATGTGGGCCGAATTGAGAAGATTGAAGTCCGATACAAGGGGGTCCCTAAAGATTCCACTTTCATTATGAATAAGGACATTTCGACACCCCATGACTGTGCTAAACGTAAGTACATCAATAGAATGATAGCCTTTTGTTTGAACTACGTAATTCTCACTATATCTTTTCAAACTCTCAGCTTTGACAAAATGATAATAGGTACTTACTGACAAGTCATTTCATACTAAGAAGCCTACTTCTCAAGTACGGGAGCACTTAAAGTATTATAATAAATATAATAATAATAATATACATAAATATCAGACAACCTCACACAAATCGATCTAGTCCCAAATTAAGGTCAAGAAGGCTTACATCATCATCATCACATACAAAACCTATCTAGATAAATTATATACTTAAATACATTGAACAACCATGATCCAAGCACAAATTTAATATTTGTGTTTATCACACAAATATTTGCCCTGGCCGGGATTCGAACCAGGGATCTCTGGCTCAGTAGGCAGGTGTCTACAAACCGTGCCACCTGCGTTGTCGAATTATGCTTCTCGAGTACGGAATTGTGGAATAAAATAGGAAATATAAGTGGGTACCTATTAATTATTTGCGTATAAAAATAATTCTTGTGTCTAGACAATGTCATGCTTAAACTGGAGAATATATAAAAATACTGATATGACAGATGTATGTGTGATATAATGGTAAATTATTCTGTTACAGATTTAAGCGAGTGGCATGCCGACAGCAGTGCGCTGGCCCTCATTGATGGTGCTGTCCACTGGGACATGCACAGGCCTCTGGGCGAAAACTGCACATTAGAAGTAAGGTTATAGTTCTCTTCCTGTTTTATAATAGTAGTCAAATTTAGTAAAATAAATAAATAAATAAATATTAAGCGACAATCATACACAAATCGACCTAGTCCCAAACTAAGCAAAACTTGTACGGGTACTAGACGACGATATACATAATATATAAATACATATATAGATAACATCCATGACCCAAAAACAAATATTTGCACAAATATTTGCCCCGGCGGGGATTCGAACCCGGGACCGCCGACTCAGTAGGCAGGTGTCTACAAACCGAGCCAAACGCGTTGTCGAAGTAGGAATATCGGAAATTATTTGGTGATTGTGCATTGATGTCACGTCATCGTCGTCGGATGGCTCCCAACAAGAACATTGCCCATCCTAGAATATTGTTTGGCTACGTAAAAAAAAATTAAATTGTATCTAATTGGTATCTCATTTCAGTTCCAGTCATACTCATCCCCGGAGCCCCAGCAAGTGAACAAGGCGTTCTGGAGAACATGTTCCCTGCTCCTTGGGGCAGTGGCCACCCGAGCCTTCAAAGACAATGTTGATGTTAAGCTGCACAGCTTCCCAGGGCCAGACAGTGAGTACCCCAACTTTATACTCTAGCCAAAGATTTATACTGCTTACCGTCTAAAGCATTTTTATCCTTGCGGGGTTCTTAAAAGGATTTTCCACAGTCAGTCCAGATATTTCAAATTGTACCGCTACACTCGGTTTGATGTCAGAGTTCTTTCTGCTATTGCTCTTTTAGAGGGTGTTTGTACCTTTTTAGCTTTTTTTGTGTATGATTGTCCCTTAATATTTTTTTATTTATATTTATTTATTTATTTAAGCTTCCGATACCCTCTTTCAGCCTTAAAATGAATGTTGACTACCCTCGAAATCTCCTCCGAATCCACGGGCAAATTAACAGGCGGTCCGTGGACTGCAATTCTTTATTACTCGTACTTTAGCAAAACACTGTAAATGCGTGTAAGTGCTATGTTAAATGCACAAACTTGCAGCGTTATCCCTTCTTCTTCAATTGGGAGGACGCCAGTGTTGGCCCGGAAAGCCGTTGGAAACGCAGGTTCGAATCCTGTCCGAATCATTAAATTTTTCAATTTTCGCTTCATTTGTAAACATTTAGTTTACGTTAGCAGACGTTACTGCTTTAATAAAAATAAGTAATTCGGGTGTAGCACATCGTTACTATCGATTCTCAACAAATTTGAGACGATGGTGCCGACGATAAAGTCTAAATCTTTACGGTAGATGGCGCTACGATGCCACCCTAAGGCATGTCGAAGCAACTGGTTGAAAAATTCAATGGCTCTGACATCTGATTCGGTGGTCCAATTGGGGACGCCAGTGTTGGCCCGGAAAGCCGTTGGAAACGCAGGTTCGAATCCTGTCCGAATCATTAAATTTTTCAATTTTCGCTTCATTTGTAAACATTTAGTTATCCCTTCTCTCAGGTAGAGGTTTTATTGCCGCACAACTAGTGTAAACGTGTCGTGTCAGTCCGCAGCGGCTCGTTCATATACGACGTGTCGCTGTCGCTGCCGGCGTGGCGGCCCTGCCCGCGCGAGCTGCACACGCTGGGCGCGGAGCTGGTCGCTTTGTGTCGCCGCGCCGCGCCGCTCGAGCGCCTCGAGGTGTCCGAGGAGCTCGCGCTAGAGATGTTCACGGAGAACGAACATAAGGTCAAGCAGATACCGAGCATCGCGAGGACTCACGGTCAGTCGAACCACACATAATTGACAACATTTCATATTTATAACAGGTGGAAATTAATATAGAGATCGACAGGGCTTTATGTCGTGTACCTTAAAAAAAAACTTTGAATTTATTTTTCTGTATTTAAAGAATTATAAGAAAATACATCAAATAACTGCAATCTAAGACAATACGGGCTGAATAGGGTTGTTGTCTAAACCAAAGAGCGAAAAAAAAAAATATATTTTTAAGGTTCCGTAGCCAAATGGCAAAAAACGGAACCCTTATAGATTCGTCATGTCTGTCTGTCTGTCTGTCTGTCTGTCTGTCTGTCTGTCCGTCTGTCCGTCCGTATGTCACAGCCATTTTTTTCCGAAAATATAAGAGCTATACTGTTGAAACTTGGTAGGTAGATGTATTCTGTGAACCGCATTAAGACTTTGATGCAAAAAAAAAAAAAAAAAAAATTACCATACGTGTGGGGTATCTATAGATAGGTCTTCAAAAATGATATCGAGGTTTCTAAAATATTTTTTTTCTAAACCGAATAGTTTGCGTGACAGACGCTTCCAACCAAAGTGGAAAAAAGTTGGTCCCCCCCCCCCCCCTCTAACTTCTAAAATAAGAAAATGAAAAATCTAAAAAAAACATATGATGTACATTAACATTACTATAAAAACTACCAACGAAAATTGTTTTGAACGATATCAAGGAAGTAGTTTTTTTAAAACCTAACTTTGCACCTAATTTATATGCGGCGCTATACATACCAGGTGCAAACTTAACTTAACCACTTAGGGATGGAAAGTGTTTGTACGGAACCCTCGGTGCGCGAGTCCGACTCGCACTTGGCCGGTTTTTTTTATTTGACGTTGACAGATGACAGATGCATACCGAGTTTTATTAAGTTTTTTTTTAATAAGAATACCGACTAAAGTAACCGTTCCATTAAGTTCTGGTTTTGGTGTTGCCACATTTTAAAATGAGTATGTTTTTATAAATTAATAATAAAATAAATAATCATCTCAGAAAATAAATAAAAACAGAGATTACTTCATCTTTTTAAGCAGAATTCAGAAAAGTAATAAAATGATAGTCTTAAAAATATGAAATGTTGTCAATTATGTTTACGGAGTACGATTTCAGAGGGTACATAACCCCGAAGTATCTTATACCCTTTTAGTAGCGTTTTCTATATTAATCATTCAATGAGGGTCTCATACTGACCGGATACTTGTGTCGGGGGCTTTAAATTTTTAATGCAGGTTTTTTTAAGTATGAAATATATTATTTTTCTCAAGCATGTAATGAAATGTCGTCATAATGTGGGTTATAACAGGCTTCGAACTCTTCGAAGTATTACGTTTCAGGCGACACAACAACTCGCGAGAAAGAACTGTAAAGGAATTTCATACAAAATCGAAGGCCTAGCCAGCTAAGTATTTTTTTTTAAACATGGCGTCTGTGTTCATGAACAGACTGCTGAAATTGATTTGAGTGGTGTAGTTTTTTATTTCATTGCATGCTTGAGAAAAGCACTAGCCTGCATACTGCCTGTAGCATGCCTAGCCGTAAAGGGCTTTCCGACTATACCTTTACCTACTCACCCGGCAAGCCCTTATCGCCCGGCGTCTGCAGTAATGTAATATTGTGTGCAGGAAAAGTGACTCTGTACCGAGTAGAGAAGCACGTGGACATCTCGAAAGGCCCGCTCATCAACCACGCGGCGCACGTGGGCCGCGCCGCCGTCACCGCCGTGCACAGGCTCGAAGGTGAGAGCGGACAATACTGACGACGCGGTTGGCGCAGTGGTTAAGCAACTGCCTACTGAGCCGACGGTCCCGGGTTCGAATCCCGGCAAGGGCAAATATTTGTGTGATGAACACGAATATTTGTGCCTGGGTCATGGATGTTCTATGTATTTAAGTATATATTTATCTATATAAGTATGTATATCGTCGCCTAGTACCCATAACACAAGCCTTCTTGAGCTTAATTTGGGACTAGGTTGATTTGTGTGAGGTTGTCTGATATTTATAATACTAGTCCGTGGTGTGCTGCTCTGTGGCGGCGCCACCATTATGAAAATCAATGAATTATATGGTGAAATGATGTACCTTAAACGTACACCATGTACATATCATGTTTTTGGCTGTACCAGGGAACGAAGGTACTCTGCAGCGGCGCCACAGAGAACTCGTAGATAGAAATGACATTAGCTATTATTTTCTTATGGAAATTGATGTACTAGTGCTATTTATTGTGTACCACCATATAATTCATTGATTTTCATTATGGTGGCGCCGCCACAGAGCAGCACACAGTCCGTGAGCTCTTACATTGGGGTTTGGGTTTGGGTAAAATCGTAATTTTTTTGAGAATGTCTGTCGATTCCATTTTTTATTGGGGTTAAATGTCTATATGAGACTAACTACACTAAGACTGCTCTAAAAGTCAGATATGACCGTCAAAGTTCAATATTCCTACGGAGCGCTAAAAACGTCAACGTGTGACATCATTTTGTGGGTTGGGTGCCAATACTACGTATTGTTAAGTTCAAATTACTGTAATAGTTAAGTAGGTACTTATCTTTTCTGAAAAAATGACTATCTGTTGAGTTTCTTTCGGCGTTTCTTCTCAACCTCTTGACCAACCAGTCTCCTCTTGCGAAATGCCGGTAGGCTCAGACATGTAAAAGTGCCCTTGTGGTCTACTTGCAGAATAAAGTTCATTATTTCATTAATATTTAATAATTGAGCTAAACTATGATTGACTATAGCGAAAATCTTCTGTCTTCTATCTTTCTTCTATATTTATAAAAGAAAGTCGTGTTAGTTACACTATTTATAACTCAAGAACGGCTGAACTGATTTGGCTGAAAATTGGTGGGGAGGTAGCTTAAAACCAGGAGAAAGACATAGGATAGGTACTTCTTCTTTTTAGGGTTCCGTAGCCAAATGGCAAAAAACGGAACCCTTATAGATTCGTCATGTCTGTCTGTCCGTCTGTCTGTCCGTCCGTATGTCACAACCATTTTTTTCCGAAACTATAAGAGCTATACTGTTGAAACTTGGTAAGTAGATGTATCCTGTGAACCGCATTAAGATTTTGATGCAAAAATAAAAAAATAATAATAAATATTGGGGGCTCCCCATACTTAGAACTGAAACTCAATTTTTTTTTCATCAAACACATACGTGTGGTGTATCTATGGATAGGTCTTCAAAAATGATATCGAGGTTTCTAAAATATTTTTTTTCTAAACCGAATAGTTTGCGTGACAGACGCTTCCAAAGTGGAAAAAAGTTGGTCCCCCCCCCTCTAACTTCTAAAATAAGAAAATGAAAAATCTAAAAAAAAACATATGATGTACATTACTATAAAAACTACCAACGAAAATTGTTTTGAACGAGATCTAGTAAGTAGTTTTTGTAATACCTAACTTTGCACCTTATTTATATGGGGCGCTATACATACCAGGTGCAAACTTAACTTAACCACTTAGGGATGGAAAGTGTTTGTTCGGAACCCTCGGTGCGCGAGTCCGACTCGCACTTGGCCGGTTTTTTTTTCTACATTTATCGACTTTCAGGCGGTTCAAAGTTCGCCGGGTCAGCTAGTAAATTGTATAATTAAAACCACTTAACACACATTCAAAAATGCACGGAACCAAATAGTCTACCGCTAGTTTATGAACATTATACTATTTACAACTGGAGAAAAATTTAAAAGAAGACTCGTTTTGACTACTGATTTTATGACATCACAGCCAGCCAGCGTCTTCATAGAAACTTCATACTAACAGAACGTTTGTCATTTCATAAAGAGCAGCTGATTTGAGCTGTCATCAAATACTAGGGCTTGAGATCTGGTCCGTCCGGCACGTGTAATTAGGATACGTGTAATTAAGATACGTAGCTCCGTGTTACACGGAGATGCGTTTTTTAAGTGACCTAATTACAGGCGGATCCTATAGTCGGTTTGACACAAGCTTTCATTCAATACCCGAGCGGAGCCGAGATCCGCCGATCCGTAGCCGAACGCAGACACGGCAACGTGTCTTTGACGTGTCCGTGTAGTACGGGATCATAGTACCGCCGATGCTAAGAACACGGAGCTACGGTTCCGCGTATAACTCAGATATCAGAAGCCCTATCGAATACCGTATACTGTGTCCAGGTTCAGAGGGTTCCGCGCCGCTGTACCGGTTCCAGGGCGTGGCGCTGCCGGCCGGCGTCATCCTCAACCACTTCGCGTTCAACATCCTCACCGAGAGGGCGAAGAAACTGGTACGTGTTGAGTCAAAGAGAAGTAAAATTTTAACAAAAAATAGAACCGACTTTAGTAAAAATAATAATTTACCGAAAGCGCCGTACATGCCCCTTTAACATTTGAAGAGTTCCAATTCGAAGAATTCCATCATCAGATCCCGACTTAGTGCCAACGGGACCAACTCGGAGTTATACCCTTTCGATTTAAAAAAAAAATTGAACATCGGTTCACGGTTCTCGGAGATATCGAGTAACATACACAAAAAAAAAAAAAAAAGTTCGAATTGAGAACCTCCTCCTTTTTTGAAGTCTGTTAAAAATGAGGCGATTTTGCTCTACAATAGGATAAAGTTTTTGAAAACATTTTAACCAATTTGTTTTGTCCATAGTCTGCTAAAACGACCAACAAACTGCTGCTTTAAATTTTTTCCTCACCATGGTTTTTGCAATATCATGTTTAAACTTTTCGATATCACAGTTTCTCATTCCAATGACTGAAGGGCTTTCTGCCACCTAAAAATATACTGTTAAATTGACAACATTTCATATTTCTAATAAGTGGACTTAATTTAGGGATCGAGATCTCTCTCGAACTAAACATCTCTCCTAAACACACTCACGAACTTTCGCCTTTATAATATTGGTGTGATGACTTATTTTTCAGAATCCGGCGCGGTCTCCGCTGAGCCCTTGGGACGACTCGAGAGAGGCGACGGCGGCGACGGCGTAGATTTCTTCACATCACTAAGTTTGCCCCTAAGGTTGTACTTGTACATGAAGCCATACAGAACGGATGAAGACGACGATGGGATAGGCTTTATACTGTTTAGATAGATTTGTTAAGAACACATAGAACAATATATTGATTTAAGTTAGTAAAGAGTTTCATTCTACTTCAATTATATCATGCAATGCATACAAATCTCAAACCCAAAGGATATTTCAAAATGACTTCATTCGGACTCTGATGAGAAATAGCCCAGGACCAAGGCACGCGGAAGAATGAGAGAGAGCCTTTACCTAGAACCATATTTCGCCCCAAAATTTTTATAGGTAATTACGGCTGCCTCTGCGGAGTTGTATGGACCGGACCAATCACATTGCATTTAAAGCTGAAGCCGGCTCGGCCTGATCGGTTCTAGGTTTGAAGGTACGGTAGCAAATGAAACAAACAAAAATGCCAAGACATCATTTCATTGCTTAAAACAAATTTACGACTTAGATTTCTTCGGATCCGAAGGCCCATCCTCTTCTCCATTCTGGAAGATCGGTTTCGGCTGAGTCTTCTTGTATGCCGGCGCCACCCAGAAGGGATTCTCTTCCGCATCCTTCGCGTATTTCAAGATGGCTTCCCTCGGGTCCTGGTCGTCATCTACCCTCTTACTCAACCCCAGATTTCTGATCACGAAGGAACTTAGAGTGCTACCAGAAGCGGCAACTCTACCGCCTTGTCCTGAAGTGATCGGTAGGTCAGGTCGGTGAGATTTGACAGGATCGAGTCGTTCTTTCTCCATTTTCTTCTTACTAGTTCTTAGTTTCTCTTGTCTGAAGAGCGGTAAAGCGTGAGGAGTGATAATCTGCTGCGAACTAACAACTTCTACGGAATGCCTCTTTCTATGTGTCTTGACTATGCATAACTTCGCGCCGCGTAGACTCCTTTTCTGGTCATAATAGCACTTAACTACGCCATTCCCGCAACTGACGAAGATCTGATTCAGCTTCGCATGCCAAATACCTTTGATCACATGGGATTTGGTCACCCCGATTTCGGTTACTTTCTCAAAAGTTTTCGTATTGAAGAATATCAGTCTCCCGACGTCTTGGTTCCTTTGCAGGGATTCTCCGGTAAACACCATAGTGTCATCTGGACTAAAACAGCAGTCAGTCTGTTCGTATCTTGAAAACAGATTGTAGAAGACGTTTAGAGGTTTTTTGAAGTTCCTCAAATCCCAGAGTTTTAAAGTTTCGTCGTTGCCCCTGCTGGCTAAGTATGACCCTAAATACGAGTAAGCTATGCTGGATATTTCTGTTTGTTTCTCATGAGCGCCTCGTAGTAACGCTGAAGTATTCACAAAATTCTTCCGATGGTCCCACATCTGAATTGAGCCATCGAAACAGCCGCAAGCGACAGTGTTGCCATCTCTGGAGAAAGCGCAGGCTGTTGGGTTTGTCTTCAGGCCTCCCTGTTGCCGAGGCTTGATGACGGCCTGGTGTTGTTTAGGGTTCTCCGTGCGCCAGAGACGAAGGGTTCCGTCCTGGGAGCAGGTCATGAACTCTTCGCGTATGTGAGGGTGCCAGCAGCCGCTGTTTAGAGATGCGGTGTGGCCTTTGGTTCTGAAATGATTTAAGTTACTTAATAAACATTTTGAGATAGCAGATTTGCTTTGACAGACATGAATTGAGAAAAAATTGTCGGGTTAAAAGGGTCTAAACGACGCTATGACCTTCCAACCTTCAAAAATGAGCGTACTCCCATCTGAAAGGCCAGCGTCGCACTTTGTGGGTTACAAAGACTGCCCATCTAGCACAACTAAGCTTCGCGACTCTTTTCGGGCGACATAGCGCTACCTGTCCCTCTCTCACATTACTGAACAGAAAGAGACGGGTAATTATCTCGCGCGAGAAATAGTCTTGTATGACAGTTATTCTAGAGGTGCTAGTGTTGCAAGTTTATGGACGACGGCAATCGTTTACCATCAGACGATCCCTCTGCTTGTTTACCATATTAAGGGGCTCCCCGCTCTCAATGACCTTCGATCTGTTGCGATAGATTTTCCCATATTATAAATAGCTAATCATAATAACATAGTTTTTCCACAACAAAATACCGTATCAAGTACCTTTCACATGTCACTGACTTTGAGATACAGGCCGTCAAAGTTTACGATTTTTTCGGGGAAAAAGTTGTGGAAACGGTTTTTTGCGTTTTTCTCGAAAAGTATTGAGAAAAATAGAAAAAGCTTCACAACAAATTTTGTGGAATATGGTTTAGAACAATAGAATGTAAGATATTTTCTACATATACACCGGGGATAAAAGTAGAAACGAGATTAGTGTATTTTTGGTCTTCACCGAATATTTTTTTATAAAATACACAGTCGTTAAATCAAAATTCGGGTCACTACAAAGTGTTAAGCATAGACCATACTACAATATATATTAAATAGGACATTATAACTCTATAATCCACAAACTAGATACGATGTAAAAATCATCAAATTGGCTGATTTCTGTAGGGAGCCCCTTAATAAGAAACCCTTGGGACAGAATAGAATAGGACATCCAATTGTTACCGGGATTTTTAGTAGGTACTATCGGCAGCAAAAGTGCATACCCCTTTTTAAACGCGAATGCTTTGAAGCCAGTCAAGACGGTTGAGCTATGTCACGTACTTCATTAGTTTAATAAGATCCCACTAGATGGCACTGATAAAAACCAAATATAAAATAAAATATGTTTTCTCCCGCAAATCCAATATTTAACTGACATGATATTATTATTATGGTCGTTCTTTCTTGTCCAACATCCAGAAATTATAGAATGCTATACTTCGGCCATTTATGTTATTTTGTAAGGATGAATAAATACAAATCATATTTTAATCTACCAACGAAGATTCACACAACATCCAAAAACATTGTATTTCTTCATAATTATTGCGAAGATTTGAACATGGACCCTCCGACATCGAGACAGATGTATTCAACCTCCAAGCCAGCGAGACTTAATGAAAGCTGACGAAATTCATTACCATACTCAGAATAACTTTAGTTTACAAGAAAAACAAGAATTTTGTTTAGTACTAATACTTTTTTAATGTAAATAACAATTTGTAATAGCAAAGGAAAAGCTTAAATAAAGCCTTAAAGTAAAAATTAAAAACTAAGACTTAAAATAAACAATAGATAAAGAAATCTTATCTATTTTTTAGTGTTATCAAAAAATAATTGCAATTTTAAACAAATACAAATTAAATGAATAGTAAGTAAATTCATTTGGTATTCTTGTTGAAATGGGCAACTATTATCTATTGGCATACTTACACTCATAGTTACTTAGAGGGTAGATTTAGAACATCAAATATATACCGTTCCAGTTTTTATTACAAAACAGTTCGTCCGCTAACAGTAGCTAGTTCCGTTGATTTGATTGTCTTTTATTATTGCTTTTTATTACTTATCGAATATTAAAATGAGTTCTCATTGCAATATCGATTTAGTGAAAAGGTCACAGATCATTGCCTTGCATAATGAAGGCAAAAATATGGCAGAAATTGCCAGAGAAACCGGTGTAAATGTAAGTAGTTGTTTTAAGGTTCGAAGTATATTTTTATATATAATACAAACATAATAATTATATTTGAACGATATCTGTTTTATATTTTATCAATTATTATAATATATTCCTAAATTTTGTTGCAGAAAAAAACGGTAGCTTTATGGGTGCGGAGATTCGGAGAAGAAGGGTCATTATTGCACCGCCAAAGAAGTGGTCGACCACGGCTGATTGATGCACAGCAGCGTGAAATGTTAGTACGGGAGTATGAAGCAAACGGCTTTCAACCAATAAGACATTACGCCCGTTTATGTGACTCAAGTGTGGATACTATTCGTCGTGTCCTTCATAGTGAAGGATTGCATCATCGTAGGCATGCAGTCAAACCTTTGCTAACCCCACATCACAAAGAAGAGAGATTAAAGTTCGCCCGGGAGCACTTAAATGATGATTGGAGCAATGTCATCTTTACCGATGAAAAAACATTTAAATCGAGTCAACATGGACGTCTAAGCTTATGGCGTCGCGACAACACTCGGTATGACGCTGACCACGTAGTGCCTAATATGGAATCAGGTCGTATAACTGTGAACATGTGGGGTTGGATGAGTGCGGCTGATCCGGGAGAATTGGTCCGAGTGCCGAGTAGGGCGAAAAGTGGTGACTATTTAAATGTGCTGGAAGAAATCATGTTACCAACTGTTAGGAATGTCTATCCAGAAGGAGAATTACCACTAATTACGTTTGTTCAAGATAACTGTCCTATACATCGTTCGCAAAATGTGCGTGAGTGGTTTCGCCAGCACAAAGATATAAATGTCGTGTCGTGGCCCGCTAGATCACCTGATTTAAATCCCATAGAAAATTTATGGGGTGTTATCGTTCAACGTTGGGATAACCGAAATGAGCGAACCTCAGAAATATTGGAGACGCACTGTGCTACAATATGGGATAGTATTCGTGGTTCGGGACTGTGTGAACATTTAATAGAATCGATGCCTTCCCGCTTGCAAGCCGTTATAGACAAAAATGGTGGCTATACTAGTTATTAATGCAAAAGATGGCAATTAGCGGAGACCGGGTTACATTAGTAAATAAAACAATATTTTTTTAATTCTGCAACATGCTACATTATTCATTATTGTTTGAAATCGAAAAATATATATATATATATATATATATATATATATATTTTTAGTATTTATTATGAACATGAACATGATAATTGCTTCTAATATAACAAAAAGAGTGAAAAACCATGTTTAATATTTTTACACCATTTTGTGATAGGTATTGAGTTTATTACAATATTTTTACATCACGAGAATTTTCTATAGCTAATTGATAAATGACAAGCAAAAGCGTTTAAAACACTAAAATCGAAATATAACTATTTATATAACCCGGTCTCAGTTTTGTCTTTAAAATTGATTCACTAATAAAATAAACAAATGTTGTTTTGATTAAGGTGAAGCTTCAATCCTCTTTCTGATTTCAGAAACGAATAATTAAGCTTTTTACCTTCAACAAAACGTTAAGTAGTGGTATTGTTTTTCCCTTGAATTACATGAAACAAAAAACATGCTGTGTAAGTAATAAAGAAACTATGATTTTTAGTTGTTTTATTATTGTAGATCTATTAGTCCTGTTTAGTTAATTTTATAGTAACAAAAATCGCGCCCGTTCTGGTGGGGTTTTCTGTAAATGTAACTAACATATTATGGACCACTGTCTGAAATAAATTATTTTGACTTTGCGACTATAAACCCCAGTGATTAAAAAGTTTGTTTAACTGTTTAGAGTTTGACATGAGTTTAAGGCTATATTATACAATTAGATTGATCCCTATACCTATGAATTCAGGTCATGTTTTAAATTGTTGATTGTAGAATCCTAACTGATTTAACACTCAATATTTTCATACGAATATCTGCATAAATATCGTGTTATGTTTTTATATTAAAAATGATGATGTAACATAACATTTTGATTTCCACATTTGTATTATTCCAATTGTAGTGTTCCAAACATCTTAAGCACAAACATAAATTACCTAGGTATATGTTTAATTTGAGAGCCTATGTTTTCTTTTTGATAAAAACCTCATAACCATGAAATTGGTAGGTATTATTTGGTTTGAAAGCTTTATACAAATAAATGACACGAATTAGTGTCTATTACTCATGTCGTGTCTTTTTTTAAGACAAGAGTAATGATAAACATGACTTACTCTTACGATAACCCCGCATATTGCCTAAATAATTAAATTTCCTTTACATTTAATTTTCTGTGATTTAATTGAAGTTTTATTAAATCACACCTCTTGTGTATAAACTACGTAAACTTCATATTCATTCCTGATAATTTTTTGGCATATGTTTATAAAACCGTGAAACCGTGGATAAAAACATTCGTAATTTTATAATTACGAACTTACTTTGTATAAAATGGCGTCAAAAGAATCTGTAACGATGGGTTTCTTTGAAATAACGCGAGCGGTTTTAGAAGGGCAACATAGTTAAACGAACTGGGTTGCCAGTTAAAAAGACGGGTGGACGGACGGTTTCGGTGTAAGCTATTTTCAATTTGATGATAAATGTATATTTTAATTTGTCCGGTTAGATTATTAAATAGTAGAAGATTTTTATTGACTATAAGCCTATTATATTCAATTATGCCATTAAAATCGACAGCTTTGGACACAAAGACGCCATCTAGTTTGTTAACTGCAAACCTTGCCTACAGCCGTCCAAGCCATTATCGCCTCAAGGGGGTCCATGCAATTTTGCAGCCGATAGTACGAGTAATCAATCACGGGTAAGCAAGAGTTGGAGTTATAGAAAGGAGGTTAATGTTATTGTGGAGATTTAACAAAAATCGTTATCTTGAGTAGCATTTTAATCCTTTTAGTCATTGTCAGTTCATAAAACAATATTTGTCCCTTCGGTGGTCAAAAATTAAGAGCTTGTATGAATCTAGGTTATGTTCCTATTACATCGGATTATAGAAGAGGGAACGTTCTTTATTCTCACAGGCATTTTATCATAAAATATGGCCCTGGAATCCTTAATTTCGCAAATGTCCACCGGAAACACGCGCACCTAAATCTGACAATGACCCATATATCCAAAGACGAATTTTCGACGTTCAGCGACAGCAACTTACTTAGCCATGTCGGCGATGTATTGGTCTCCCTTCACGCACTCCAGCATTTCGAAGCCGTCGCGATCCAAGACCTTTGCTTGTGCGGCGCCCGACACCACGAGCAGGGAGTCGCCGGTGGCGGAGTACTGGAGCGCCCGCACTGGATGGCTTTCACACGGCTGGAGGGTGCGGAACGAGCGCATTGACGAGTCCATTCCTGTAATAGTACATTACATCAGAGGCCGGGAAAATGAGGATTTCCGGCCAAGTAGGTATATATACGGATAGTGATACGAGGCTTGGAATCTGTTTTCACGACGAGGCATGTATAGTGCTTTTCTCAAACATACAATGAAATAAAAAAATATACTTCAAAGAACAACATTTTATTAATTGACAAATAGGAAATTTTAGTCTAACAACCAACCTTTAAAAACAAAACCTGCTTTTTGTCAAACCAGCCAGCCAGCTGTGTGAATGACCTTGTTGTTGAAACAAAAAAAAAAGTTACTTTGCAGGCCTAGGCCTGAAAAGCAGTATGAAATCCCTTTACAGTCCTCTCGAGTTGTTGCGCCCAAAAAGCGATACTTCCGAGCCTATATAAGGAACGTAAAGACAATATTTCATTGCATGTTTGAGAAATAGTACATTACTGCTGACGCCGGGAAAGAAGGGTTTGCCGGGTGAGTAGGTATAGACGGCCGACCGTAGTGAGGCCGGATAGTGATACGAAGCCGGCAAGCCCTTTTCACGGCTAAAGCATGTATTTGTATAGCGCTTTTCTCAAACATATGCATTGAAATAAAAAAAATACACCACTCAAGAAATTATAATTCAGCTGTTCATGAACACAGACGCTATGTTTAAAAAAACGTTACTTCCCGGCCTAGGTCTTCAATTTTGTATGAAATTCCTAAACAGTTCTCTTGAATGGTTCCGCCCGAAACGTGACACTTCAAAGCCTATTTTAACGCACGCTATGACGATATTTCAATGCATGTTTGAGAAAAATAAATAAATAAGGTTAATAATAAGGGTAATAAGTAAGGTTACCGGAGCAGAGGCAAACTGAAAAGATGGCAGGATGACTTGGATGCATTTAGTTACGAGTGGAGGGAGTATGCAGCCAACAGAGACGAGTGGCGGAGTGGGGAGGCCTTTGCCCAGCAGTGGGACACAAATATAGGCTAGACAAAAAATAATAATTACAAATCGACCTAGTCCCAAACTAAGCAAGCTTGTACTATGGATACTAGACGACGATATACATAATATGTAAATACAATAAGTATCCATGATCCAGGAACAAAATACTCGACATCACAGAAATGGTTGCCCTGGCTGGGATTCGAACTTAGGACCGCCGGCTCAGTAGGCAGATGTACTACAAACTGCGCCAACCGCGTCGTCAAATGTATAGTACTGGTAGAATAATACTGCTCCATCTTTAGGACGATAATATTGCACCTGTCACCAAAATGTAATAGCTAGAGATGTGGCCTTTGTCTAGTTGAGTAAGAAAGGCCGAAAGATTTGAGGAAACATCAAATGCAATTAGTAGGCTTTTAGAAATTTCTTTGCTTTACTAGAGATATTAAAGAAAAGTGTGCCAACAAAAATAGAAATTAAATTCAAACATTACAAGTGTTTAAGCACATTTAATTTTCCTTTCACCGAGACTGGTGGGAGATTGCTCGGGACAGGGACGCAGGAAGAATGAGAGGGAGGCCTTTGCCCAGCAGTGGGACAATATAGGCTCTTAATAATAATTAATAAGCACATTTATTTCACAATTAAGTTCTGAATCATCCTTCAAAGCCAAGTAGACCTAAATTTAGCTAGCAGAGTAACACCTAATCAATAACAGTGAAGATATTGATACCTTAGACTCTTAGAGCACAATCATACTAAATTTTAGGAAAAGGTTGTTGCAATTAGGGCAGGAATCTATGAGGTTTTAGTTTCATTGGCAAAATTATTGTAATTAGTATGAGTGTGAACTAAGGTATCGATATTATGGCTCAGCATTGACAGTAGTATGGAAACCACTGTTTAAGCAGTAATATTGTACCTGCAAAATCCCAGAAAGACACATCGTAGTCAACAGAGCCTGTAGCTAACCGAGCCCCAGACGGATCCACAGCCAACGCCACCACAGCTTTGGTCCCATGAAGCATCTCCACCTATAATATAATGAGAAATAGTAAGGGAATTGCAGTGCAAATATTATTTTGCTATGTCACATCAAGAACAATTTTTATGACAAGATAAAGTATGAAGTGCTTTGGTAAAGGACTCTCTGTGCCATTTATAATCATAACCCGGGGTTTTTGGTGCACAAATGATTTAAGGCTAGGCTCACAGTACAGTAGGCGTCAAATCAATTGTCCATTCATAACCCCGAGTAGGGCACAGGACAGAAATGTATGGAGATCTCAATCAATTTAGTCAATCATGAAGTGTCTAAACTTAGTTCTGTACAGCATTTATTGTCTAAATTTGTAGAATTGTTTCTCACCTTACTAAGAAATAATGGCTTTTTTATTTTATTTATTATTTATTTATTAACCCCGAGTAGGTTCATAATCCTGCCACTCTTCTCAAAATACCTCTAAGTTCCAAACTTTTATTTTCAGTGTGCGTCTATTATGCCCGTAAAATTGTATAGTTAATTATAATTGGATATTGCTATCATTTATTCAGTAAGTTTCCTTTGAGTTTTGGTTGTTTAAGACCAGGTTGACAGGAGACAAAAGTAAAAAAAAAACTGCTTATACTTGCTTATGGTCAGGATTCATGTTGTCAATGCTATTGTAAGAGATATAAATCTGTTTATTGTAAACTTGTCATTTAACAAAAATCATTTCCTCAAGAATGTACCTCATGAGTATTTGGTATCCGTTTCTCCAAGCTCAGTTCCTCTTCATCCTCTGAACTGCTAAGTTCATTGTAGCTGTCATCATCGTCATCATTCCTCTTCTTTCCTTTACTTTTCTCTGGTGCCGGTGGACTGATCTCCCTAATAGGCGGCGGTAAGGGACCGATGATGTCTTCCTCATCCTCGTCTTCATCTGGAGGTGATTCTTCCGGAGCTGGAGGCTCAGCTGCTGCTTTAGCTGCTTCTTCTTCTAGTTTCTTTTTGCTAACCTGTTGATGTAGTTAGTTTGAGAAATATTAATGAAAATGTTAACTTGAATTCAGATCTAGTCTAGTAAGGCAAAACTGTGCCTATTCAAGTAAATGGTGGTTTTGTGACTTTTGTATACAATCTTCTAAATAACAGTGAAAGGAAACATCAACATAGTGGGATAAAAATTTTAAATCTCAAATTAATCCTTGTGATCATGCTGTATTTCAAGGTAAGGTAAGAGAGTTTAAAATCTGCATCAATGCACTTATGTTTTATTGTTTTATTGAGCAGCCCGTTTAGCACAACTGTGCTTCACATCTCTTGTTGCTTGACATAGTATCACCCATCACTCTCACAGTACTGTACAGAAAGGGATAGGTACTATATCTCGTGAGAAAGAGTCCCTTGTCACAGTTGCGCTAGAGTTGCAGTATATATTTTCCATAGATAAATAATAATATAGTGTCAAATCATTGCCCTATCAAAACCAAAATCAGATTCTGCAGTGATACCGGCACAGTTAATAGCACTGAACAGCATACTTGCTGTTACAAACCTCTTGCGCAGTTTTCCTGGCTTGTTCCAACATCTCCTCCACATTGAAGTTCTTGGCTTTCTTCCCAAAGTTCTTGATGCCCATCACTTGTTGCACATGCTGGTTTTCCAAGTCGTCAGCTATTTCTTCAATTTCCTTCTGTTCTTGTATAGGAGTGCGCCCAAACGTCCCAAAACCGGAGGTCGAGGTGTCGTTGTTTTCTTCATTATTTGTGCTTTCTGGTGCTTTGGCTAGGTTAAAACTAATTTTTCCGAAGGATATAGGCTTCTTACTCATTTTTGAACAGTTATAAACAAGTTATATACGGTATATTATGTGTTTATTGCGATTTAGCGGGTTTTGGTTATGGTAAACAAATTTAAATTATGTATATGATAAGAACACAATTAATATTATTGTTTATTATGATATACCAATGTTTATAATAGAGGAAATTGTTACAATCTGATAAACACAAAATCAATTGCAAGAATAATCATTTTATTATAGTCTGTCATACAATATGTCATTACTGACACGAAGTGAAAGAGCTGTTGAAAAATATAAGCTTTTTTTACAAATATCTCAGATAGCTTAACACTGCTGTCAAAGAATTTGAGTATTGTACTTATATTACCGGTTTTTTTAAATCGATATCAATCCTAATTTGTTTAATCGAATTCTAGGTTTAATTTTTAGTATTACATCTCAAGAATCGACGAAAACGTAAAAAGAAGAAGTTAAATTGAGTTTCTTAGTGTACTATTGTGATGAATATACCTCAAATACTTTAATTTTATATCCATGGTGGATACTAAGCGCGATAAGATTGTCATGAAATGAAATGTCATCGGTATTCGTTTAAAATAGTATAGTATCTCTTCTTTCTTAGTCTCTGGTTTAAAGCCAAACCAAACTTCAAATCCGATACGATATTAATAACAAAAATGTTTTCGAGATTACTCAGAAAGTAAATAAACTCAACAACTGTTTTCTAAAGAAACCATCATAACAAAGGAATAAGGTAAATTGCATAGTTTTCTTAAGTTTCACTAAATCAACATGATTTTCGTTAAGCCGGTAGTTTACGACGCTTATTATTCCGCAGTTACAATTTATTTAAACTGCATTGTTCATATTTTATTTTAAAATAATTTTATTTCTTTACCTCACCATAAATATACCTACAAAGTTTTTAACGTGGTAATTCAAATTAATGGTGTATTTTTTTTATTTAGATGTATAAGGTTCGCATTTTCATTTACTTACGAGTATTCTATAATATAAGCCAGATTTTTACTTTCTTCAGTATTGTCTCCTGAATTGTATTTCTTCGCTTATGTAGAGAACTTTAACTATTTTAGGATATAAGCTCTTGATCAGCAATATAGGTAGACATAAAAACATAATTGGTAGGTATGTTTAGATTTTTCCTCCCACCATTTTGTTTTAATTCGACAATTCAAGGTGGAATCCATAACTTTAAAGTTGTTCATTTGTAATTTAATTGCTCACATTTACTTCATTGGCAGAAATATTATGATATTCATAATACTAGGAACCCAAGGCGCTATTTGGTAATTTGGAAATTAAAAGTTTTAAGCCCTAATATAATATATTCCCATCGCAATATTTGGAATAAATGTCTTATACCTTTAAACATGTATGTCACTATTATTTCAATGGTAAAAGACATGGGTGTTTAAAATCAGCGTAGATAGGTAGAAGGTAGCTATGGTAAAACATTTATTAATTGTGTTCATTCAATACTTAATTGTTTTATTACCCTCCACTTAAAAAGAAAATTATGTCCTTTAATTTAGCAGCATACCTACATGCCATATAACAAATTAATGAGCCTAGATAAAGAAAAACATAAAACCATTTGTCACATAATATGGTTACATGTGTACAGTCCATGCAATTTGGGTTTGGGTGAAGACTGAGATGTTTATATCTGTATCACTTAAGAGCGAGCGAGACAAGTATAACACTCGAATGGCATTTGGACAGCTCACGCACTGTACTGGTTTGTAATAGTTGAAATATTTTCAACCACATGTAGGTAATTATTATTGCATATATTGATAAGCCTGCATATTAGCTGAAACTATTGGCTATGGGGTTCCTGAGAATGAGTTGAAGTGGGCTAATTAATGTTTTCCAACTATTATGCTGAAGAGGAAGACAATCAATGACTGTTAACAAAGGCTTATAATAAAATAAAAAACTACTTCATTCCAACTTTCATTTTACCATTATTTTATCTCTGACCCCTTTAACTTTTCAGTCCTATAATGTACTATCGGCTGCAAAATTGCATGGACCCCCTTGAGGCGATAATGGCTTGGACGGCTGTAGGCAAGGTTTGCAGTTAACAAACTAGATGGCGTCTTTGTGTCCAAAGCTGTCGATTTTAATGGCATAATTGAATATAATAGGCTTATAGTCAATAAAAATCTTCTACTATTTAATAATCTAACCGGACAAATTAAAATATACATTTATCATCAAATTGAAAATAGCTTACACCGAAACCGTCCGTCCACCCGTCTTTTTAACTGGCAACCCAGTTCATTTTAACTATGTTGCCCTTCTAAAACCGCTCGCGTTATTTCAAAGAAACCCATCGTTACAGATTCTTTTGACGCCATTTTATACAAAGTAAGTTCGTAATTATAAAATTACGAATGTTTTTATCCACGGTTTCACGGTTTTATAAACATATGCCAAAAAATTATCAGGAATGAATATGAAGTTTACGTAGTTTATACACAAGAGGTGTGATTTAATAAAACTTCAATTAAATCACAGAAAATTAAATGTAAAGGAAATTTAATTATTTAGGCAATATGCGGGGTTATCGTAAGAGTAAGTCATGTTTATCATTACTCTTGTCTTTAAAAAAAACGAGGATATGAGTAATAGACACTAATTCGTGTCATTTATTTGTATAAAGCTTTCAAACCAAATAATACCTACCAATTTCATGGTTATGAGGTTTTTATCAAAAAGAAAACATAGGCTCTCAAATTAAACATATACCTAGGTAATTTATGTTTGTGCTTAAGATGTTTGGAACACTACAATTGGAATAATACAAATGTGGAAATCAAAATGTTATGTTACATCATCATTTTTAATATAAAAACATAACACGATATTTATGCAGATATTCGTATGAAAATATTGAGTGTTAAATCAGTTAGGATTCTACAATCAACAATTTAAAACATGACCTGAATTCATAGGTATAGGGATCAATCTAATTGTATAATATAGCCTTAAACTCATGTCAAACTCTAAACAGTTAAACAAACTTTTTAATCACTGGGGTTTATAGTCGCAAAGTCAAAATAATTTATTTCAGACAGTCCATAATATGTTAGTTACATTTACAGAAAACCCCACCAGAACGGGCGCGATTTTTGTTACTATAAAATTAACTAAACAGGACTAATAGATCTACAATAATAAAACAACTAAAAATCATAGTTTCTTTATTACTTACACAGCATGTTTTTTGTTTCATGTAATTCAAGGGAAAAACAATACCACTACCTACTTAACGTTTTGTTGAAGGTAAAAAGCTTAATTATTCGTTTCTGAAATCAGAAAGAGGATTGAAGCTTCACCTTAATCAAAACAACATTTGTTTATTTTATTAGTGAATCAATTTTAAAGACAAAACTGAGACCGGGTTATATAAATAGTTATATTTCGATTTTAGTGTTTTAAACGCTTTTGCTTGTCATTTATCAATTAGCTATAGAAAATTCTCGTGATGTAAAAATATTGTAATAAACTCAATACCTATCACAAAATGGTGTAAAAATATTAAACATGGTTTTTCACTCTTTTTGTTATATTAGAAGCAATTATCATGTTCATGTTCATAATAAATACTAAAAAAATATATATATATATATTTTTCGATTTCAAACAATAATGAATAATGTAGCATGTTGCAGAATTAAAAAAATATTGTTTTATTTACTAATGTAACCCGGTCTCCGCTAATTGCCATCTTTTGCATTAATAACTAGTATAGCCACCATTTTTGTCTATAACGGCTTGCAAGCGGGAAGGCATCGATTCTATTAAATGTTCACACAGTCCCGAACCACGAATACTATCCCATATTGTAGCACAGTGCGTCTCCAATATTTCTGAGGTTCGCTCATTTCGGTTATCCCAACGTTGAACGATAACACCCCATAAATTTTCTATGGGATTTAAATCAGGTGATCTAGCGGGCCACGACACGACATTTATATCTTTGTGCTGGCGAAACCACTCACGCACATTTTGCGAACGATGTATAGGACAGTTATCTTGAACAAACGTAATTAGTGGTAATTCTCCTTCTGGATAGACATTCCTAACAGTTGGTAACATGATTTCTTCCAGCACATTTAAATAGTCACCACTTTTCGCCCTACTCGGCACTCGGACCAATTCTCCCGGATCAGCCGCACTCATCCAACCCCACATGTTCACAGTTATACGACCTGATTCCATATTAGGCACTACGTGGTCAGCGTCATACCGAGTGTTGTCGCGACGCCATAAGCTTAGACGTCCATGTTGACTCGATTTAAATGTTTTTTCATCGGTAAAGATGACATTGCTCCAATCATCATTTAAGTGCTCCCGGGCGAACTTTAATCTCTCTTCTTTGTGATGTGGGGTTAGCAAAGGTTTGACTGCATGCCTACGATGATGCAATCCTTCACTATGAAGGACACGACGAATAGTATCCACACTTGAGTCACATAAACGGGCGTAATGTCTTATTGGTTGAAAGCCGTTTGCTTCATACTCCCGTACTAACATTTCACGCTGCTGTGCATCAATCAGCCGTGGTCGACCACTTCTTTGGCGGTGCAATAATGACCCTTCTTCTCCGAATCTCCGCACCCATAAAGCTACCGTTTTTTTCTGCAACAAAATTTAGGAATATATAATAATTGATAAAATATAAAACAGATATCGTTCAAATATAATTATTATGTTTGTATTATATATAAAAATATACTTCGAACCTTAAAACAACTACTTACATTTACACCGGTTTCTCTGGCAATTTCTGCCATATTTTTGCCTTCATTATGCAAGGCAATGATCTGTGACCTTTTCACTAAATCGATATTGCAATGAGAACTCATTTTAATATTCGATAAGTAATAAAAAGCAATAATAAAAGACAATCAAATCAACGGAACTAGCTACTGTTAGCGGACGAACTGTTTTGTAATAAAAACTGGAACGGTATATATTTGATGTTCTAAATCTACCCTCTAAGTAACTATGAGTGTAAGTATGCCAATAGATAATAGTTGCCCATTTCAACAAGAATACCAAATGAATTTACTTACTATTCATTTAATTTGTATTTGTTTAAAATTGCAATTATTTTTTGATAACACTAAAAAATAGATAAGATTTCTTTATCTATTGTTTATTTTACGTCTTAGTTTTTAATTTTTACTTTAAGGCTTTATTTAAGCTTTTCCTTTGCTATTACAAATTGTTATTTACATTAAAAAAGTATTAGTACTAAACAAAATTCTTGTTTTTCTTGTAAACTAAAGTTATTCTGAGTATGGTAATGAATTTCGTCAGCTTTCGTTAAGTCTCGCTGGCTTGGAGGTTGAATACATCTGTCTCGATGTCGGAGGGTCCATGTTCAAATCTTCGCAATAATTATGAAGAAATACAATGTTTTTGGATGTTGTGTGAATCTTCGTTGGTAGATTAAAATATGATTTGTATTTATTCATCCTTACAAAATAACATAAATGGCCGAAGTATAGCATTCTATAATTTCTGGATGTTGGACAAGAACGACCATAATAATAATATCATGTCAGTTAAATATTGGATTTGCGGGAGAAAACATATTTTATTTTATATTTGGTTGTTATCAGTGCCATCTAGTGGGATCTTATTAAACTAATGAAGTACGTGACATAGCTCAACCGTCTTGACTGGCTTCAAAGCATTCGCGTTTAAAAAGGGGTATGCACTTTTGCTGCCGATAGTACATAAGGGTTTACAAAAATAGTAGTTTATGCAAGTGTAACATAATGAAAACAGGAAGGGGGGTTTTTATTTATCATATTATGTCCTATACCTATCTATAGGATCACACAAATATTTTAAGGCCTAATTATTTAGAGTACACACATATTCATCATCATATCCTAGGAAACCAGTATTAAAAAAAAAATGTGATGTAAGAACTTATATTAACTGAGTATCAAAGCAAAAATACCTTTTTAACCGACTTCAAAAAAGGAGGAGGTTCTCAATATGAACAATTTTTTTTTTTTGTATGTTTGTTACTCGATATCTCCGAGAACCGTGAACCGATTTTCAAGAATTTTTTTTTAATCGAAAGGGTATAACTCCGAGTTGGTCCCGTTGGCACTAAGTCGGGATCTGATGATGGAATCTTGGAGAAATCGAGGGAACTCTTCTAATATTATAGGGACATGTACGGCGCTTTCGGTAATTTATTGATAAGGTCAAGAATTTACATTCAGTAAATAGGATTTGGTGTAAGGAAACTGATGATGAACACATACGAATCACTAAGAAGTAAAAAAAAAAAAGTCGGTGCCAAACCTCGCGTAGGTAAACTATAATATATAAATATAAGAACTGGTTTGGGATCGACTTCGAAGGGTGAGTCAAATGTAATCTGTACTTGAACGGGTTATTGTTGGCTTTTTTAGTTTTACTGAAGTCGGTTCTTTTTTTTGTTATGTGTTTACCTAGAGCATGCCTAAGATAAACCACTCATTGTCCTTATTTCATGTGTGTTAAGATATTCAATTTTAAGATGTATTTTTTTCATATTATGTATGACAAATATATTAATAATTTCAACCAACTTTTTAAGGTGAATATTACTTTTAGCTGTATTCCAGATAGTAGCAGCTATTTCATGCTTTTATTCCGTGCAATCGAAAATAAGTTGAAAAAAAAAACAGAATTCTGTGTGGAATTTGACAATTTCGAGTCGTTTTTGAAACAAAAATTATCAATGAAAAATACAAACTGTAGGTTTTAAGTACCTATATACCAATAAATCGCAATAGCCCTGTTCTAAGTAGTTACATTGATAATATGTTAAGAAACATGTTTGATCATAGAGGAAAATGTTTAAAGCAATCAGCATTTTCGAACGGATAAGGAGCCTTAAGGAAATAAATGTTGTATTTCAGAATATGCCAATTGTTTAAATTGTTTTCGTTAAATAAACATAATCTACTAATGCCTCCTCTACAGAGCGGCGCTCGACCGGGTCCACCGACATTCCGCGTGACCCCGCCGCGCGCGACAGACATGTTGGTGTGCGCTGTGCTCTGCCTCGCGGCCGTAGCCGCCGGCTTCGTCGAAAAACGTAAGTCATTGTTATTAACCGAGTTTAGAAAAGGAGGTCAGCAAATCGAGTGTATGTTAGTTAATTGTGAGATATCTTCGCCAATTTGTGTCTCTTATATTGTATAAGTATTAGTGTTTTTTTTTTACCTTTTTAAATAGTTGCACTATAGCTTTTACAAAGATTTTTTTTGTCTACCCAGCAGGGCTAGCATATTATCTTGCCGCGACTTCGTTTGTCGCGCGACTTAGCGTCTCATGTCTTGCTCGCACGGTATTGAAAGGAAAGTGGCGGGTAGTATTTGTCGCGCGAGAAAGAGTCGCGTTTCACTGTTATGATAGATGTACTTCTTTAACGTACTGTACATATGTATGTGAAAATCACTGGTTTATTGATTCTCTCTTCTTCTTCGTTTCGCTCTTGTCAGAGCGGTCGTGGTCATCATGAGGGAGGCTTGGGGGCTGCTGTCGCCCGCCTAACGATGTCCCGCCATCTCGTCCGGTTCGCAGCACTTCTGGTACATTCATGCAATGGTTTGCCCAGAGCAGATTTTATCTGGTCAGGTTTATTGATTAGGATAGATATATATGTTATTTACTATACGTTTATATAAAATTCGTCTCTAAGCAGAGTAAATTAGAAGTTTTTTTTTAATCAGCCGTACAGTATAGCCGCATGCACGGAGCCGAAAAATAGTCATAAGAACGTTGTGGTAAGATGATGCAATGCTAAGTTTGGGCTCTTTAGAATCGTCTCGGTGAGTATTTAACAGATGTTCTAAGAAAATACAGTCTGCAAATAAGTTTCTGTCAAAAATTTCATTTTAGTGACAAGCTTTTATAGCCGACTTTACTTTTCTTTGGATATCAATCAAATTCTCACAGACGATTCTAAAGAGCCCAAGCTCGGTAGGATTGATTTTTTCTATTATAGAGTTCCTATGGCCACCTTCCGGCTCCATCATCAGATCAGCCCCATGGTACCATATTATTGTATTGTCATCAAAGTTAAGTAAGTATGCAAAACTTCAGCTCAATCGGTTGACGATATCTGCTTCAAAATTCCACCCGAACTAATAGATACATACATACGATGCAAGTTAAATATAAGCTTGTAAAAATGCTTGCCACAAAAGTGAATTTATATCAAACACTTTTTCTTTAATAAATAGGAATTTTCTGGAACCACTTTTGCATCGTCATTGAATACATAGATGTTACATTAATTAATACAATAGTAATAAACTAATAACATTAACACATAAAAAGCACACATTGACCGGAATATGCGTTCACTGGGTACACAACATTTCCAAACATGTGCATGATTTCCGCGGTAATCCTTCTTATTGTTATATACCGCAGTCTTGTATGTCGCCCCCTATTTGTAAATACTCGATGATTCACCAATGAGCTGATACCCTGCAGTCTAAATTCAGTTTTCAACTGAAACGGAAATGCTAGACTATTGTTTTTTGATACAATGGTTCGTTCGGATTGCGAGAATATTAGTCATATTTGCACGGTTATTAAGGTCAGTCGGGGTAAGGTAAGATCAAGCATATAATATCGAAAAATACAGATGTTAGATGCATGGTTGCAAGAATGTGTTAGTAGCAGATATGGGAAAAATGTAATCGATTTACGATTAAGATTAACCTAGTTGTTCGCGATTAACGATTAAAAACGTCGATTTATTAATTTTAATCGTACGAGTTCCGATTAATTTTGTCGGGATTGATTAATCGGATTAATATGAAGCGATTACATTTTTAATCGATTACCTAATTAATTTGTTTCATTTTCATTCGATTAGGTAATATCAGGAATCTAATTTTCATCTCCTAAATGTAACATATTCTTTTACCGCATTAAAACCGGTTCAGTCAAACGCGAGATTATCGCGGACAAACATATATGTACATACATACAAGTCAAACTAAGAGCCTCCTTTTTTTGTAGTCGGTTAATAATATAAGAGTCGTTTTCAAAAAACATGTCCGTTAAGTTAGGGGCTTTAATTAAAACAAAATTTAATTGATTCCTTTGTGTAACGATAGTTACCTACCCATATCTTTTGTATGAGTAACTTTCGTTACACAAAAGACGCGATCGTAATTTGGGTCAATCAACTATTTTCTGCCACTCGTTGCCATTGGTGATGTACCCTGGGTCACTTTTTAAAACTACGATTTTTCCGAGGTTATCTATATTCAGCAAAAGCTTATTAATTTAAGCAGTTATAAGCCCATTCGTATGTAGACACAATAACAATAACAGTAATATAAATAATAATACTAATATCAACACTTTTCTTAGAAGTTTAATCACTATTGTCCCCTGGGTCACGGGACAGAATAACAGCAAGAAAAGTTATCCACCCATTTTGTTTTTATTAAGCCTTTATCTGTGTAACACATGTTTTTCGTAAAATTACTCATAATGGAATATGTATTGTCTAAGAGTCTAAGATATTATGTACTTTTAAAAATTGTTTTAAGTTAGTTGCACCGCCCACAATTTATCTGCTTATCTCAATGGTTGACTGGTAGAGAATGCCCTATGGCATTAAGTCCGCTTTTTGTACGATTTGTTCTTTCATTCGTGCAATAAATATTGAATACATACATATTTTATTATTTTACCTTGGAGGAGGCCTTTACCCGTACGGGGGTTCTTGCAGACTAACTCCTAGTTTAAGATATAGCTTAGTTAACTAACAGTTTAATTATAAAGTACTACTAACCAACATGTGTAATATTATAATTTTTTGTTCTTGCAAGAAATAAAAGGCTTTTTTATTTTTTATTTTTATTTTATTTTACATACATATTTGCCCCGGCCGGGATTCGAACGCAGGAGCGCCGGCTCAGTAAGGCAGGTGCACTAAAAAACTTCGCCAACCGCGTCGTCATAGTATTTTTTCTACTCCAGTACTTTTTTCTGTCATTTATATAGTTACTAACTCTAATATAAAGACATAAATTATGAAAGTCTGTAAAAGTCTATACTCTATTGCCCAAAAACATACTGCTAAACGATGTTATAATGTCGCAAAAAAAGCATCACTTAGTACCCCAGATTACAAGATAAACAGCTGCATTCACACAACTTGGAATTAAAAAAAAACCTTATTGTACTAAGGCATTGCTGCCAACTTAAAAAAAAGTTTTATCTTCAGTGCATGGATGTTTAGTATAGTGAACGTATACCTTTATGTATAAGTTCATATTTTTTTGACAGATGGACGTCAATAAACAAAAAGTTTATCAGAGACTATTTTTTTTTAATGTTGTTGATTCCGAGCGGGAACATGTAATAATAGTACATTACTGCAGAGGCCGCGAAATAGGGAATTGTTGGCCGAGTAGTAATAGATGGCCGAGTGATAACGAGGCCATCTACAGATACGAGGCCGACAATCCCTGTTCGCGCCGAGGCTTGTATAGTGCTTTCTCAAATAAATCCAAGGAAATAATACAAATGTTCAACTTATATAATCTATAATTCTTACTATTCCAGCCAACTTTTTACCTTTTTCAAAATTTATTTTTTAAGCTGTTCGGGTTAATGTTTTTGCCACCAAATGTTAAGATGATTCTATTTATTCAAAAATTACAACACCGTATTAATTAGATATTGTTATATTTTTAACATATATATATAACAACAAACGTGATTCCTTGTTTATTTTATTGAATATCTGTTTTAATATAATTGAATGATCTAGTTAAATATAAGAAATAAAACGTAAATATACATGCACAAACTACGTTTTTTTTTATTGGCAGTATGCCATAGATTATCAATAAAAGAAATAAACCCCGCTGAAACAAAAGACGATCTCTTTGTTGGCCACGGCCAATAATGTTGTATGAAATTCCTTTATTGACCTCTAATTTGAAATTAGAACGAATCTTCAACAAGTGCTATACAAAGACGTATTTCGCGTTCTATTACCACGACCATAAGAACGACATTTCCTTGGATGTTTGAGAAATATACTATTATGCAACCGTTGTATAAGAGGGGGCAAAAAACGCGAGTGGCATGGGTTACGATGTGAGCGCAGCGAACATCGTAAGAAAGATGCCACGAGCGTTTTTTGACCTACTTATACAACGTTGCATACAATACTTTTTCTACGACTCGATATTTCATAAATAAAATGCAAATAAACAACAAAGAAAATAATTACATGTTCCCGCTCGGAATCAACAAAATTAAAAAAAATAATAATCTGATAAACTTTTTTTTATTGACGTCCATCTGTCAAAAAAATATGAACTTATACATAAAGGTATACGTTCACTATACTAAACATCCATGCACTGAAGATAAAACTTTTTTTTTAAGTTGGCAGCATTGCCTTTGTACAATAAGTTTTTTTAAAATTGCGAATTGTGTGAATGCAGCTGTTTATCTTGCAATCTGTGGTACTAAGTGATGCTTTTTCGGCGACATTATAACATCGTTATCAGTGTTTTTTTGGACAGTAGAGTATAGGCCTTTACAGACTTTCATAATTTATGTCTTTATATTAGAGTTAGTAACTATATAAGTGACAGCAAAAAGCACTGGAGTAGAAAAAAATATTTGTTTATAGAACGTATGATTGTTGCAGAACCCCCTCCGGTATGGAACCCCGTGTACACAGTGAAGGGTATCCTGCTGATACCTTACGCTGAGCTGCATGAACCGTTCTACGCCTGGTGAGTGCATTAATTCCAATAGATTCTTAGAATAAATATAAATAAATATTAGACAACCTCACACAAATAGTCCCAAATTAAGCTCAAGAAGGCTGGTGTTATGGTTACTAGGCGACGATATACCTACATGCGTATATAGATAAATAAATACTTAACCCTTTGAGCGCACACATACATAGAACATCCATGACCCAGACACAAATATTCGTGTTTATCACACATAAATAAGTAAAAGAAAAATCTGTTTATACAAAAATTAATACATGTATTTAACAAAACAGTAATAACACACAAATGTAAGTAAAATTTGCATAAACACAAAACATTTTTAATAGTTATGAGTTATGATTAAGTCAACATTTTTGGTAATGGGTATGGGTATACCAACCTCAGCATGTGCTCGGCTAGCAGCCCAGCGCTGATTTTCAGACTGGCGCCTTTACCAGATTTGTTCGAATAAGAATAAACTTTATTACTTTCGGAATATGCTACTTGCCCAATATTAATAATTTAATTATTATCTAGAGTTAAAAAGCTAAATTTTATCAGTTGAAAATTCAGATTACAGTACAGACAAAGACGCCGTCCGCCATTTTTGTCTTTAGCTAATCTGTGGCGTAACATAGGCGATCCTAAATAATAAATGTTATAGTTATAATTATAACAAAGAAAAAATATACTTAACTAGCTGCGCTCCTACCATGGAAACACAACTTTTTTTGTGATAAAAAGGAGCCTTGACATGTAAGTAAATAAAATCTAATTTAAATTATAGGAAGTTAAGTTTTTACGAATAAGAATTGATTTTCGATTACTGTATTTTCGATAATAACTGAACGAGTTATTATAATAACAAAACTTTCGGTCTTATCCGACCTAAGTATAATATTTAAAGAATTATTCCCTAACTCTATCCCTAACCTTCCACGATCAGCTCAGCATAATGTGATGACGACTACCAAACGCAAATACAGGTATTTGCGTTTGGTAGTCGTCATCACATTATGCTGAGCTGATCGTATTCCCTCGCCCTCGATTTTCTCGAAAACCCTCCCATTATCAGATCCTGACTTGGTGACAATGGGACCTCAGGGTATACTACTGAGGTGGTCCCATTTCAAATAAAATAAGAATTTTGAGAATCGGTTTACAATTGGTGGAATGTTCTCGTAACATACACACAGAAAAATAAATAAAAAAATGGGCAAGTGCGAGTCCGACTCGCGCATGAAGGGTTCCGTACCATTATCTATAACAAGTTTGTTGTATGGGAGCCCCCCTTAAATATTTATTTTATTTTTAGTATTTGTTGTTATAGCGGCAATAGAAATACATCATCCCACCAAAACATTTCATGTAAAATTGGCGGCCAAGACTCACATGCTCATAACGCTTTCGCTGTAAAAAGTTATCAGATCCCAGGAAAAGCCAAGCCCCTAAGCCCTGACTTTACTAACCCTACACCTTGGTTTCAAAAGTATGGCTTGGCTGTTTCATAGGTTACCGTAAATATATAAACCGTAATGGGCCAAACGGTCCGTTGGACTTATTTAAGGTACTATGAAACGGCCAAGCCATACTTTTGAAACCAAGGTGTAGGGTGAATATATTCACTCACTTTTAAATCTTTTTCGGTATAATAAATAGTAAATAGAAATATATTTCTGTTGGAGTGCGGTGACCCTGTAGGAAATGTAATTATTAGACCGAAAGCACAATTGCTCTTACATTTGCTTAGGCGCTTTTAATAATCCCTTTTATCAAGTTCCATACGCGTACGTAGTCGCGGGCAAAAGCTAGTTTTTCTATAAATATGGGGTCAACCACGTCAAAAGTAAAGTTTGCCCTTGTCCTAAATGCTCAACGACGCCGTATTGGTTGAACTAAATATTCTTCATCGCTGTTGCTACAAATGTGTCCATGTTAGCACCATTTCACTGGTAATAAGTAATTAGTTAGTGAGAAGTAGCCGCTGACATTGGGTGAGGTCGCCTGTCAGAAATCTTCGACAGATCTACAAATTTGTCAACTTGTAATTACAATTTTGTGTTTCATAAAACAAATATGTCAAGTTTTTCGCGACAAATTGTCACCTGTCGCCCGTCAAGGGAAAATGTTTATGAAACAGAAATATGTCAAAATGTCGCGACAATTTGACATAATTGTAATTTTTCCACCACGACTTATTTGTCATAGGTAATGTTTATGAAACGAAAAATTGTCAAAATGTCGAATTGTCACCTGTCACCTGTCGCCTGTCATTGTCACGTATATGAAACAGGGCCCTGGTGTCTCAAGTCACGCTTATGAGACAGAGAAGCAAACCAGGCTTCATCATGTTCTACCACACCGTTGCACAGAGTCCTCCTTTACCAATCACGGTTTTAGACTCATTTTCCCAGTTTTGGATGTTGAATTGTTGATGTTGATATAATTACATGTAGCATATGAATATGAGTAGGTATAGTCATACATTTACTCATGCTAATGCTGCACAGACACAGTAGCAAAAAATCTATCTAAATAAATCTAATTTGATAGGAAAATATAGACTTGTTAGCTAAAAGTGAAGTGGCAGGTTAGTATTTTGTTGTAAATAAATTACTTTATACAATAAAATTACAGATTAACACATTTGACGGTTAACGACGATTGACGGGTTAGCACATAATGCTGCTACGGCTTTTGAACCCGAACAGAATGTACTGTTCCCGTGAGATGAGGGGGTAACACCGAGGGGCCAGCTAGTAAGCATATAACTACAGAAAATCTGTCGAGACTGTTAAATGTATTGCAATACTCAATATCTGTGTATTCGCTTGTTATCAGAGACCTATGACCTGAAGATAAAGTTCACGTAGCGCAAACAAATCTCTAGAGAAACAGTTCTTTGTTTGAAATAGTATCTAGGACTGCCAATACCAATTGACGCAGATAAACAGTAGATTTGTATTATAAACTGATTCCCAACGATGAACTTATACATTAACTACCTGCGCCCCGTGGTGATAACCGCTCATCCCACGGGAACACTAAATTATTCGGGATGAAAAGTAGCCTATTTGTTAATCAGGTTGTCAGCTACCTTAATACTAAAATTTAGCAAAATTTGTCCAGCCGTTTGAGCGCGAAGAAGTAACATACACATGAACTCACTCAAAAACTTTCGCCTTTATAATTTTAGTGTGATAGGTATTATTAAGACAAAAGTTTAACAGCGTGTTTGTAATCTGTTACGTCAAAAAAAAATACGCGCATGAAGCATAATGGAATGGGACATTATTTTCGAAGCGAGTGAAGTAGGCAATTGCTGGCCGAGTATTCATTTTAAACGGACGAGCTTGGGAGTAGCAGCTCGAAGGCAGCAAATGCCCTTCCGGTTGAGACAAATACAAATATAGTACCTTTCTCAAAAATGGTACAAGAAAACAAATAGCCACTATATTATGCCTACATTGGCGCCTTTTTTTAAATTAGAAGGGTTTTTTCTTTCGAAAATGCCAAATAATGGAATTTCATACAACATTATTGTCATACAACCGAGCCGGCAAGTCTTTTTTTTTCATTTATTTTTAGACTGGCAATGACGTCTGACGTTTTATCAATAAAGTCAACATTCCCGACCAGATGTACGACCAACTATGTGACTATGTTTGTTCGGGCGGAATCCTGCAACTCAATTTTGAAGCAAATATCTTCAACCGATTGAGCTGAAAATTTGCAAACCTACTTTGATGACAATATAATAATATGGTACATACCTTGTGATAGTATCGGGCTGGTCTGATGTTGGAGCCGAAGTTGTTCCTAGAAACGTTGTATCAGATAAAGCAATCCTACCGAGTTTGGGGTCTTTAGAATCATCTCAGCGACCAAGTTCATTTGTGAAAGGTCAATATTTCGCAGTCAATAATAATGTAAACCTTAGTAGAGTTTCATGCTTTTTATTATGTTTACATTGCTCAGCGTCGCGGTCAATATACTTTACTTGAGATAACGATACCTTAATAAAAACCGGCCAAGTGTGAGTCTGACCCGCGTACCGAGGGTTCCCGTACAAACACTTATCCCATCTTAACTGGCCGGGTTAAGTTGAATTTGGTATGTATGGCGCCGGATACAAATGAGGTGCTTAGTTAACGCAACCGATCAAAATTGTTGGATGGGAATGGGAGCCCCACTCAAATATTTATTTTATTCTGTTTTTAGTATATGTTGTTATAGCGGCAACAGGAATACATCATCTGAGAAAATTTTACCTGTAGCTATCACCGTTCATGAGATACAGCCTGGTGACAGACAGACAGACAGACAGACAGACGGACGAACGCACAGCGGAGGCTTAGTATAGGGTCTCGCTTTTACCCTTTGGGTACGGAACCTTAAAAAAACAACAATTAAGTGTAAATACCCTTGGATATGTTCTATGTATGATTGTCATTTACTGGTTGTATTTATTTATATGGCTCAATTCTGATATCAAGTGTCGTTTCAAATTTTTTTTAATAGGCCAGTTGACTCATGTCAAATTGTAAACTAATGTTTAGTCGGTTTTGGATTTAGCAAAGGAAACCAAAGTTATATTCTTCAATTCATAAAAGTGAAAATGGCTGAAAAAATTGAATTGAATTTTTAATCTGTATTTTCGAAATGCTTAAAACGCTGTCCGCCATTTTCGCTTATAATAGTGACGTCATCGGTCCTGTAAAGAAAACTGAAAGTCTACTTTGACGACTTCTAATATAGCCGTCCCTCTCGATCTCCTGTCAAAGTATATTGGAGTGAGCGGAATTGCACTATGCGACGGTCGAAATTCGAATATTTACGCTTAATTCTACCTCACGCCACAAATTAGTAAAAGGCAAAAATGGCGGACGGCGTTTTTGACTGTTCATGATATGTTTAATTTTCAACTGATAAAATTTAGCTTTCTAGCATGGACGAAGTCGTTGCTTTCTAGCTTTCACAAAAGTACAAGACATTTTTTTTAAAGCAGTAAGATCATTATTAACCATTTCAAATATATTTCAGAACTGGGTCTACTAGCCTATTATCGTCATGACAGTTTGCTTTCTTTTTGCCTGAAAAGATCCCCGCCTTCAAAATCCAACTAAAAAATAAAAAGAATAGTCGATGGTCGGCACTTGTCAATGTCAAACCGTTAAAATTTTGACATTGACAAGTGTCCAAAAAGAAAGCTACTGTCATGACGAAAATTAAAAAAAAAGTGTGGGAAAAGACATCATTGATGACTCATCAATGTTGACCAACAAATTAAAGTGCTGCAGTTTGTAGATCCTTATACCAAGGTTTATCGAAAAGAGTTGTTTGTCTTCAAAAAACGATACTTCCCTCAAGACCCTAGAAATATTTAATTTATTATGTTATTATTATCAAGACAGTTGTTTAGTCTGTATGGTTGGATTGGTTGGTCTTATGGTCTAAGGAAGTAAGTTCTTCATAAACTATTCAAATAGTTCTGCAACTAATCTGACATTGTATTGACAGGTTCGACAGCAAGAATAGCAAGTCGCGCATCGACTACTACGGCACGATGGTCAAAACCTACCAGTTGGAGCCGTCGGTGTACCCTCAATATGGTACAATGATCAAGGTTAGTGAGTGTGAATGAATGAATGAATTAGGGAGAGAATCTCTTTTCAGGCTTTATTTCTTACTAGCGACCCGCCCCGGCTTCGCACAGCATTGTACGTGCTGATAAATTATGCATGTATTAAACCTTCATAAACCTTCCTCTTGAATCACTCTATTTATAAAAAAAACCGCATCAAAATCCGTTGTGTTGTTTTAAAGATCTAAGCATACGCAGACAGACAGACAGGAAGCGACTTTTATACTATATAGTGACTAGCTGCTCCGTGCGGCGTTACCCGATCATCCCACGGGACACTAAAATTTTCGGGATAAAAAGTAGCCTATGTGTAAATCCAGTGTCAACTACTTTCATACCAAAATTTATCAGAATTGGTCCAACCGTTTGAGCGTGAAGAAGTAACAAACATACACATAAACATACTCACAAACTTATAATACAAGTGTGATTTAATCTTCATTGCACGATAAAAAAAAGTAAAAATGGCGGACTTAATGCCTAAGGGCATTAGTGTAAGGTGGGATAAGACTATCACCGAGAGATGACTACCACAGTCCAATAACTAACTATGCCAGTAGTAAAATTGTCAGCTGCTTTTGAAGCTAGCTGTACATAGGGCTGCCATCTCTAAATTCGCTGAACCCGGAAAATACTTCAAAAACCCGGACATTTGGCGTTCATCGTATTATTTCCCCGGACTTGTCCGAAAATACTAAAATAAAAGGATACTTTTTGCAACCCCGGGACGGCCTCCAAACTAGGACAATTCCGGGGAAAACCCGAACGCAGGGCAGCCCTAACTGTACACATGTTTTCGCCAAACTGTCGACAGTACAACTATTTGTGATACATACAGATAGCGCCGGTGACGACAGAGTCGGTGCTGAACAAGCAGACGTGCCTGCAGGTGAACGGGACCGACGCGGCGTCTGTTAACATCCAGAGCGTGCTGCCCAACATGACGGACTTCAAGTTCGTGGGTCAGTGCTTGGTTAACTCTTGACTCTTTTATTTCTATAATGTTGTTTTGTTTTTTTATTTTATTTTTAGTATAAGTTTATCAATAAATTGCTCTACTCCCTGTAACTGACGATTCGAAAGTGCTTGTAGCTAGGCCTACTTGAATATTGAATAAAGAATATTTTGACTTTGACTTTGACTAACCTCGTGAGGCCCAATGTGCCTCTCAATGAAAGAAAGAAAGAATTAAATTTATTCGTGACGTGCCCCACATAATAAAAAAATTAATAAAACAATAGGCAACTATAATATTATTATAGACAGATAGCATGATTAGACGTGTGCGCCGCGCCGGTTTTGTACCGACGCCGCAGTATACGCCGCCGCGGCGTGAAATCGGCGTGGCCTTTGTGTGCTTTGTATTTATGCGCATACAGACGGGTACACAAAAATAGTACAGGTTACATTACTTGTATACGCATACATACAAAGTACACAAGGCCACGCCGATTTCACGCCGATCGGCGCGGCGCACACGTCTAAGCATGATGGTAGCTCGAGAGCAGATGGTAAATCCATAAGATTTAGGATGCGTTAACCTGAACTGAACGCAGACAAGCGCTGTCAGTGTCACGTCAAGACTGAAGTCAAGAGGCATAAATTAAATATAAAACAATGTACAAAGTAACACTAACTCGACCCGAGATCGTTTGTGTTATACGCACGCGTAAACGCCCAGTGTACAATACAATGTACAAGATTCATTGAGTGCATTATATTCATCTAGACTAGACTTCTAGAGCATCTTGAAAAAAAATAAAAATAAATCCTATTCGAACTCTTCACAAAAAAAAACAAGTCTTGGCCCGCAGCTACATTGGAATGTACATAGGGCGTTTATGCCTTATGGTTTAACACGTTCGGTGCCAGTGACACAACATCTGTGATCAAAAAGTTTTAACTCCTATGCCAGTGACACGCTTACGTGATTTTGAGTGTGTGTCCTTTTCTCGGCGAATTCGTTGTAATATTTGTACAGTATTATTCGTGCAGTATAATTATACAAATATGAATTCAGTTTCACCTTGGTTTCAAATTTGGTAAATTTTTGAAATGTTACTAAAAATGACTCCTCTACAGTGCCGATGACACGCAACCGTGTCATTTTTATACACACTTCAGAGATTCTCAACCTTTGATTTACTTTAACACTAGGAAATAAAATTTTACCTTTTTTAGGGTTCCGTAGTAAACTAGGAACCCTTATAGTTTCGCCATGTCCGTCTGTCCGTGCGCGGCTTATAGCTCCGTGATCATTAGTACTAGAAAGCTGAAATTCGGTATGTGTATGTATCACGCCGACAAAACTGTAAAATAAAAACTAAAAAACTTTTTTTTCGGGTACCTCTCGAAAACCTAAAGTGAGGTGATTTATTTTTTTGTTTCAACACTAGTGTGTGGGGTGTCGTTGAATAGGTCTTTTAAAAATAATAGGGGTACCCAAACATTTTTTTATTTGATAAAGTCAGCAGTTTTGTAAATATTCGCTCCAAAAATAAAAAATAGCGTCCCCCCCCCTTCTAACTTTTCAACCACGGGCAACTATTATATTAATCTGTGCCACGGGTCAAAAAATATGAAAAAATTCATGCAAATGAGGCCTTATAATTACTTTATATGAAAACTATATTGAACAAAATCGGTTGAGCCGTTTTTGAGTTATGGCAAAATTTTATAATTTGCTTAAAAGGACGTAAGTTGACTTCCAGAAGGTAATAAGTAATTACAGTTACTTTGGCGTTTACGACCTTTTTATAGAGCTTGAAATCTTTCTCGTAGTCTATTGCGAAGGATGACCAACTACGGAACCCTACACTGAGCGTGGCCCGTCATGCTCTTGGCCGGTTTTTGATCAATCAAAATACAAATTAATAACATCATTACATCAGCCGTTAGACGTCCACTGCTGGACAAAGGCCTCCCCCAAAGTTCTCCACGACGATCGATCTTGCGCCGCCATCATACAATTTCTACCCGCGATCTTAATCAGGTCGTCGGTCCACCTTGTTGGAGGTCTTCCAACGCTGCGTCTTCCGGTCCGCGGTCGCCACTCAAGAACCTTTCTGCCCCAACGGCCATCGATTCTACGAGCGATGTGCCCCGCCCACTGCCACTTAAGTTTGGCGACTGTCTGAGCTATACAACCTTAGTTCTCTTGCGTATCTCATCTTTCGAATTCGATCTCGCAAGGAAATTCCCAGCATAGCTCGCTCTATTGCACTTTGAGTAACTGTGAGCCTTCTTATGAGGCCCATTGTAAGCGACCACGTTTCAGTACCGTATGTCATCACTAGCAACACACATTGGTTAAAAACCTTCGTCTTAAGACACTGCGGTATTTGAGACGAGAAGACATTCCGCAGCTTCCCGAAAGCTGCCCATCCGAGGTGGATTCGACGACTGACCTCTTTTTCGAAATTCAACCTACCCAACTGGATCGTTTGTCCGAGGTAGATATAGTCGTCTACAGTTTCGAGCGCAGTCTCCAACTTTAAGTGGAGTGGGTGCCACATGGGAGTTAAACATAATTTTCGTTTTCTCCATGTTCATTTTAAGACCCATTTGTTGAGAGACCCTACTGAGGTCGATGAGCATTTTGCCGAGGTCTTCCAGGGTCTCAGCCATGACCACGATATCATCGGCAAAGCGGAGGTTGGTGATGTATTCGCCCTTTATGTTGATGCCAAGTCCGTCCCAATCCAGAAGCTTGAATACGTCTTCCAATGCAGCTGTGAACAATTTAGGAGATATGACATCTCCTTGCCTCACACCACGCTGCAATTGGATAGGTTTCGAGTCTTGGTTTTGGACGCGGACTGACATAGTGGCATTCTCATACAAACACCTTAGTACCTCGATATACCTGTAGTCAATTTGGCACCGCTGGAGAGACTGCAGCACTGCCCAGGTCTCGACTGAATCGAAAGCCTTCTCATAGTCCACAAACGCTAAGCATAATGGCTGGTTATACTCTTCGGTCTTCTGTATAACCTGCCGCAGCGTATGGATGTGGTCTATGGTACTAAAAGCTTTACGGAAGCTGGCTTGTTCGGGAGGCTGGAAGTCGTCAAACCTGCATGCGAGACGGTTCGTGATGAATCTCGAAAACAGCTTATAAAAAACATGACTCAGAAGCGAGATGGGTCTGTAGTTCTTTAAAAGGGTCTTATCGCCTTTCTTAAAGAACAGTACCACTACGCTTCTGTGCCATGCCTGTGGCGTTTTCCCCTCGAGTATGACGGAGTTAAATAACTTTTGTAAGGCTTTTAAGACCAGTTTTCCAGCTGCTTTTAGAAGCTCTGAGGTAACTCCGTCATCACCTGCCGCCTTATTATTTTTAAGCTGTTTGAGAGCCATACTAATCTCGTACAGGCTGACGTCCGGGATCTCTTCTGTGTAGTGTCGGGTCAACCTAGCTCTTGGATCTTTGGCTAGGTTCATGACAGGTGTCCGGGTTGTCGTGTATAACTGTCCGTAGAACGCCTCTATCTCCCCCAGCAGCTCAGGCCTAGACGACACGATTCTACCATCCCGTCTTCAGCTTTGTCAGCTGGCTCTGTCCCATTGACAAATCTCGTGCGATCACTTTGGAGCCTTTGTTCCGCTCAATAGCCTCTTCAATACAATTTGTATTGAATTGGCGCAGGTCGCGAGTCAGAGACTTTGAGATCTGCTTGTTAAGCCTTCGGTACCGAGAAGCGTCATCAGGGGAATGCAGAACCATACCGCGCCTCTCCTTCATGAGCTCGAGAGTGTGATCAGAGATCTTTTTGGTTCTCTTTGAACGGTGGTTCTTAAAGAACTTAGATCCCACCGTTAGGACAGTTTCCACAACCCTGTCGTTAAATTCGTCCACGTCTTCGCAATCACCCAGGCATTCGAAGCGATTCTGCAATTCTAGCTGAAAGAGCTCGGGGTTTTGGATTTGTATCGGTGTTGGCCGGAGCATAGACTTCATAAGCCGATAACGATCAAGCTGAAAATTAATGTCTAATGTGCCTCTTACCATCCGGTGGTCGCTCCTGGTTTTAACGACATTGATCACAAAGACATCATTAAACACTTCCCTCCTAGTCGACATTCTGAAGTCTATCCCGTTATTTGTGACACCATCGGGACTAATCCAGGTCCATTTGCGGTGAAGGCGCTTCTTGAAGAAGGAGTTCATCATATACAGTCCTTCCTTCTCCATGAAGTCCGCAAGCATTTGACCCCGTGCGTTCCGATTCCCAAATCCAAAAGGTCCCACTTTCAGCTCACCATCGCTTCGTCTGCCCAGTTTTGCGTTGAAGTCCCCCATGACAACGGTGTAGTGAGTTTTGGAGGTATGTAGGGCTTTAGAGATATCCTCATACATAACCTCCACCTCATCATCAGGGTGTGTCGATGTTGGTGCGTATACCAGTATGACCTTCAGCGAATACCGTTTGGTGATTCTGAGTATCAAGTACGCTACCCTTGTGGACACACTCTCGATCTTGACAACGTTGTTCACGAGGGACCTGTGGACGATAAACCCGACACCACTGCTTAATTCTTCCTCGAGTGCAGTGATCTTCTCGTCAGTACACAGTGTGCGCGTATTGTATGTTGCCAGGGCCAGAGGTCGTCGGTAGGAATTAATAACATGATCACTTAATACTTTCAATTCTCGGCATTTAAATATCACTTTTTGCTTATTGCATAATTATTGCACAGAAAATTCGCTGACAATGCTGATGACATTTTGTTCCACAGAGGAAAACGTCACTATCGTTTGAGCAAAGAGCGTAGTCATTAAATTTCGAGTAAAAAACATTGATATAACGGCGTACCAACATGACGTCAAAAATGATCCAACCCACAAAAAACTTTTTTCTTCAACCATTCGTATTAGCAACCAAGTTCTTATTTTGAATTTTATTTTGCACGGATTTTATCCTTTTCGCTAATCTACGTCCAAGTAATTTTGCCATGTTGTTAATATTAGCACCAAAGGTTGAGAAACACTGAATGATTCATAAATTACTCACTGATTTTTTCCACCTATAAACAATGCCAGATGACACGTATATGTGTCCACGAAATTCGTAGTCCTATGCCAGTGACACTCCTTCGTGATTGGGATAATTCCAGCCGGCATAGCGTAAGGGCTTAGTGAAACGTTGCCGGTGCCGAACGTGTTAAGTAGCTTTTTGGATAATTGATATTTTACTGTATTAAAAAATTAGTGAAATTTCCAAGCACGCGTCCTCAGAAGATGCCTATTCACCGTTCCAGGTACTGAGAACATGCGCGACTCCGACACCTCAAAATGGCAGATGACCAGCACCATCGGAGACAAGATCAACAAGTACACTATGTGGGTGAAATACAAGAAGAACCAGAAGGGCGCCGCGCTGCCCATACCGGTCAGGTGAGCAACACGGACAGGAACTTTATATACCATGGTTCATTAAAAAAACTACATCGAGAGAGTTATGATGACGATTACTTTTAACCGACTTCAAAAAAGGAGGAGGTTATCAATTCTAACAAATTTTTTTTTTTTTTTTTTTGTATGTTTCTTACTCGATATCTCCGAGAACCGTGAACCGATTTTCAATTTTTTTTTTATCGAAAGGGTATAACTCCGAGTTGGTCCCGTTGGCACTAAGTCGGGATCTGATGATGGAATCTTGGAGAAATCGAGGGAACTCTTCAAATGTTATAGGGACATGTACGGCGCTTTCGGTAATTTATTGATAAGGTCAAGAATTTACATTCAGTAAATAGGATTTGGTGTAAGGAAACTGATGATGAACACATACGAATCACTAAAAAGCAAAAAAAAAAAAATTTTACAAAAAAAAAGAACCGACTTCAGTAAAACTAAAAAAGCCAACAAGCCAACAAACTATAATATATAAATATAAGAACTGGTTTGGGATCGACTTGGAAGGGTGAGTCAAATGTAATCTGTACTTGAACGGGTTATTGTTGGCTTATTTAGTTTTACTGAAGTCGGTTCTTTTTTTTGTTAAAAATTTTTGAGGTTTCAAAATATAAGATATATTTCGAAATTGATTCATAAACTACGGAAATGTAACGATATAAAGGGGCTTCTAATCGGGCCATGTTTTGCTGCAATTTGTGGCCGGCAACTATAGCCGTCCCTCTCTAACACCCTACGCTAGAGCAAGATGCAAATAATGGCCGCGCCACAAATTGCAGCAAAACATGGCCCTTTTAGGAGGCCCTTAAGGCAAGGACATAAAAAATATAAATATTAAAACATTACTGCAGACGCCGATTTAAAATACCTCATATAATTGCATGAAAAAAGGTATGTCGGTAAAGTCTCCCTTTTTACGCGACGCTTTATACCAATAAGTGAGTAATGGTTATTACTTTCGACGTAGTACAGTCGAGTTCATTTACATCTACACACTTACGAGAACAAAAATATCTGAACACGACCCTATTGTCAGGAGCATAAAGTCGTGTTCAGATATTATTGTTCTCGTAAGTGTGTAGATGTAAATGAGTTCGACTGTACGAGAGGCGCTAGTAAGATGCCACTGCATACTTGACGCCGCAAAAACCGTAAAATCGTACGAGCTAGTGGGAATAAAAGAAAAATTCTAATGACCAAAGTCATTAAGGCGGGCTACGTCTTTCATGCGCGAATAAACCAAACTACTGATAAAGTACTGTAAATCCAGGGACCTAATTAAAGATTGACATTTGAGTGATCGCCAAACGTCAAATCTCTATTAGATAACAGTTATATCGCCATTGAACTGTCATTTAAATGCGATGAGCTTAAAAGTGACATATCTCATCTCAATTTTGGAAATACGAAGGCGATAATGATTGTCAAAAATGTTATTCATGTATATACATTTCTGTTTTTAACGAAACGTAACGGACTAATTTCACGTACTACGCGGTCAATTTAAAGTATGCGCCTGTTATTTATGCCGTCACATACAAAGGAAACGAAAATTTTGCGCGTCCGAATTGACGAAGTTGCGATGTTCTAGGGATATCGCCACTTGTCAAGTAGGCACACGTCAAAAGTGACGGATGGCGATGAAAAGGAGAGATCTCCATTATATCTCTAAAATTGGTCGGGGTATTCGACTGGGCTGAAAACGAACACGTGTTGTTGCAGATACGAGATGAAAGGCTTCAACAGTCTGCTCGGCTCGCACTACGACCACTACTACATCGATTACGACGAGTACGACGTCGAGGACATTGACCCCACCGTCTTCCAGGTCGACCCCGGTGAGTATTGTTTGTTATCAAGCGGGTGAAGATTTGCTCAATGGTTTTTTTTCACGAAGATAGTATTCATTTTTACAAGCTTTTATTTAACTTGCAATGTATGTATGTATGTAAGTATGTTTGTTCGGGTGGAATCTTGCAACTGAATTTTGAAGCAGATATCGTCAACCGTATGTTTGTTCGGGTGGAATCTTGCAACTCAATTTTGAAGCAGATATCGTCAACCGTATGTTTGTTCGGGTGGAATCTTGCAACTCAATTTTGAAGCAGATATCGTCAACCGTATGTTTGTTCGGGTGGAATCTTGCAACTCAATTTTGAAGCAGATATCGTCAACCGTATGTTTGTTCGGGTGGAATCTTGCAACTCAATTTTGAAACAGATATCGTCAACCGATTGAGCTGAAATTTTGCATATGTACTTACATACTTTTACTTTTGACGACGCGGTTGGCGCAGTGGTTAGGCAACTGCCTACTGGGCCGGCGGTCCTGGGTTCGAATCCCGGCAAGGGAAAATATTTGTGTGATGAGCTCGAATATTTGTGCCTGGGTCATGGATGTTATTTGTGTTTAAGTATGTATTTATCTATTGGCCGGGTGCAGAGGTCGCGTAGGGAAAGCGAAAATGATCGCAGCGCTTGATGTGGCCAAAAGTGGTAACTTTGGCCTCTCTGTTTCTGTCAAACGTCATACTTTTCAGTTATAATCCTTACGTTTTCTACTAGGTATAAAATAATAAACTGAAATAAAATGGGTCACGATAGGTGTTGTGTGGTAAACTGCAATTACAGGACGAAACAGCAATTGCAAATGTTATGCTTTCCTACACCGAGTTGGAAACAAGATCAGAAAATAAAGTAAGTGTATTAAACTGAACATTTTTATCAATTTACTGCAATAATAATATTATAATAGAATGATTACAATGTTTCAAAAATATGAAATGTAGAATTACTTAAGGTACCTGCGGGTAATAAAGCCTGTCGGCCAATAAGGCCTAAGTTACCAAAAACGCGTTAAATCCGAGAGCTCGCGCTCAAGGCCACGCGTCCCTGATGCCAAGCGGACAAACAAGGAACTACAAGTTTGAACTGGCTCGATGCCCTGCTCCAAGCCGCCAGTGATGCGTCATACATTTCAGCAGGTAAGCGTGCAGCGCGTGATACAAAAATCGGTCCGAAACAAACGTGAATAATTTTTATAGTATTACATTAATCATGACAATTTGCACACAGTTGTTCTCCCTAATTAACGCTTTTAATGTGATACAGGTTTTAATAACGTATTGTGATGCCAATATTTTATATTTCGTTTTATTTATCCGCGTAGTCGGCGGTGAATATGGCCTACAAAATGTAACTACAGGCCTTATTGCTCTCTATAACTTAAAGTTAGTTTTAGGCTTTATTATCCTCCTACTACATATATCGAATTTTGTTTAGTTTTTATAGTGTGTTTCGGTATTTTAAGTTATAATATTAATTTAATGGGAAATTAATTACATATTTGTTATATTTTCAGTTTTCGATCTCGATGCCTCCCAAGAAGCCTCTCGATGCAATTAGTGTGATTTAGAATGCCTAAATTGGTGCTAGGCGATGGAATGGTATTTTTGTATTTATTAGTTAACGTTTATTTGTTTCATATTTATGTTATAAACGTAGTAGGCCTTCTTACACTACCTGTAGTATAAAATGTCCTATAGTAAAATAAGGCCTTTAGGAAAAATCTTAAAAAATACTAAATTTCATTTTATTTTAAAGCAAGAATTACTATTTTTCGCTATTTTTTATGTTGGTTTAAGTTTGAGACTGATTATCTCCATACATGTTAATTAATTGCTAGCGGAGATATCGGAATATGTTGATGTATTTTTGTACTAAATAGCCATACAATGAGCAATATTTTAAATCAATTAAAGAACATAAACGTATTTGTTGTAATTAAGTGATTTTTGATCACGACAACATAATTTTTTAATGATTTAAGCAAGTTAAGGTATTAGGCCTTTTTATACTACCATATTTAAATAAGGCCTAATGGTAGGGTTTTAAAAAACCTGTCACTGCGTGTCTCTCAATGGCAATTTATGCAAATTTTCACGTTTATTGTATACTACTTGAAATTAATGTCTGGTTAAAATATAAATACGTTGATTAAATATGCTATTTTTAATGTTATTTACATTCTCCCTTAGCTAGGCCTTAATACCCGAAAGTACCTTATAATTTGTAAATGTTACTGTTGTTATTTGTTTATTATTATTAATGTGCCAAAACGAACAGCTTCCCTTTACTCTCGGTTTGAGGCTGAAACCTTATGTTCTGACCGATGCTTTGGAAGCCAGTTTTGAAAATAGTAGTAATTTTTCAATTATCTGGAAACAAACATAATAAAACATTATTTTTTTCCTTTAATTTGTAAGGAAACAACAAAGAAGTCAATTGACATAATAATACTAAACACGTATATAATAATTACTTTCTTCAATAAAGCTAGGAACCAAATGTGTTTCACATTAAAAACAAACAGATTTTGCACTTGTTAGGTGCTCTACAATCAGAATTTTCAATTATTTACGTTTATTTTGTTGCGTCCATTACTTAACACTTTTGACAGCTCCGCCAAAGTTGCGAACGCTAGGCGGCGCTCACGTCGTGCACCCGGCCAATATAAGTATGTTCATCGTCGTCTAGTGTCCATAATACAAGCCTACTAGAGCTTACTGTACTTACGGCCAACTGAAGGTTAAAACCAGACTCTCCACCATATGTTACCAGCGAGTCCTAAGCTACTTTGGTCATATCGCCCGCAGACAGCCAGATAAATTCGACAAACTGGTGGTAGTAGGAAAAGTAGACGGTAAAAGACCACGTGGGCGATCACCTACCCGCTGGTCCGACCAGATAAAAGCTATAACTGGACTTACTATTACCACTGCCCTGAGAAAAGCCGAGGATGCCTTCTTCTCTTGATGCCTTCAAAGCGTTTCAGGACGGACACGACCTTCAGCAATGAAGCCCACGAACAAGAAGAAGAAGAGCTTACTGTAGGACTAGATTGCTTTGTGAGGTTGTCCGATATTTATTTATTTATAACTTTGATGACAATACAATAATATGGTACCATGGGGCTGATCTGATGATGGAGCCGGAAGGTGGCCATAGGAACTCTATAATAGAAAAAGCAATCCTACCGAGTTTGGGCTCTTTAGAATCGTCTCAGTGAGCATTTGATGGATATCTAAAGAAAAGTACAGTCGGCTATGAAAGTTTGTCACTAAAATGAAATTTTTGACAGAAACTTATTAACACTCCACTATAATAGCTCCCAGTTGCGCAAATTTAAAATCGAACTATATTACGTATTTTAGGGGTAATCTGTATTAATAAATGATGTTACTAGTGTTTATGTATCAGAAACGGCCCGACATACGAGTTCGAAACATGTCGGGCCGTTCTTAATGAATATATCCTAACCGGTCAGAAATTATAACTTTTAATATGACTTTCTGACTTTAATCAAATGTTTGCCGGATTGAACTGTAAAAGTTTCTGTCAAAATTAAAATTTTTGTGACAAGCTTTTATAGCCGACTGTACTTTTTTAACATCCTTCAATTTCTCACTGATACGATTCTAAAGAGCCCAAACTCGGTAAGGTCGCTTTAATCTATTACAGAGGTCCTAGGGGTACCTTCCGGCTCCATCATCAACCGGCCTCGTAGTACATACTGTCAAGGATTATACATATGGATTGACAACCTCATACAAAAAAACGTACTCCAGAAGAAAGCTCAAATACCGTCTTATTTCTAGATGGCGCTGATTATAAGACGTAGATGCGCAATGTTTTATTAAAACACATAATAGATGTCATTGTTGCTAAGCGTTATACCAAAAAGAGACAGCGTGGTATCTGTATAACTCTTAACTAGATGGCGCTGAAACTACTCGTGTTGATTTCTTAATCACGAATAATCAAGCAGACTGCACGTCTAGCATTAACTTTGACACGCGACTCATGTCGCGCGAGATAGCATCATCCGTCACTATCTCATAGTACTGTACAGATAGAGACAGGTAGTATATCTCGCGCGAGAAAGAGTCGCGTGTCAAAGTTATGCTAGCCGTGATCGTTATTGAATAGGTACAGCCAACGTCATAAGTCATAAACGTACGTCCGTACCAAAGACCGTCCGTACTTTCCTAGCGCTCCAATGATATCATATCTATATCATACATTAGCCAGAACTACCTATACGACAACCCGTTCAGAAATTCGTGGCCATTTATGTTCGTCTTATTACATTGAAATAAGTAGGTAATCAAAAGTTTACCTGATCTCACGGAAAAAGAGAGATGGCAAACTCATTGCGCAGTAATGACTACTATGCAATGAGTTTGACACGACTAATTTGTACGAGAGATTAGGTATACCTATATTTATAATTATTACCCTTTGCATTAAACTATTTTAAGTAGGTATTACATAAGTACCCGAGTATATTAATACTACGAGTACTAATACTGGCTTAGATGGTAAATAATACATTCTGCTAATAGTTATTTTTATTGTATATCTTTATTATGAACAATGATCAACGAAAGCACACCAAAATTTTAACACACTTTATCAACATACGGCACACTATAAAGTTCAATATGAAGAAGTAATTATAAATACTAGTTAAGCCCATTTTATTCCAATTGGTCTTTGGTCAAAATATCTCACTTCATCATATACAAAAATCGCTGAATCGCGATTATTTCTGCTTTAATTTGACGTAAGCCATACTTATATAGGTAGCCATAATACGACTCGTCAATTTCAATCTTCTGTACCGTTAAATGCCCCCTCATGTGTTCCGTACTGAAAGAAACTTTAGGAATCTTTAATCAACACTTTAAGCACGCCAAGAATAGAGTTTTCTCTACGAATAGAGTCTTCTTTAAACCTATTTTTTTCTTCAGCATATATTTCTAAAAGCTTTCGCTTCCGTCTTTCTTTTGGCGTTATGCCTCTACTACCATACCAGTGAGATTTTAATTCTGGTTCATTGCATTACAGATGATTTCAACTGAAAATTCAAATTCCACCCATAATTTAATAATAAAATTCAGCGCTTTAGATGCAAAACTTCAATACTTTCTAAAATTAGTATTTGCTTTGGCATAACATGTCATTCATTACCAAAAAAATATAGAACCTATATGAATTTGATGTAATAGCATGGCAGCACGCTATTTAAGCCTTTTCTTAAACTGTTTAAACTAAGCAATCTTGTGATGCTAACCTTGTCAGAATAAAATAATGTTCTTACAATGAAGGTTTAGGATTGTCATTTGAAAACTATTTATTAACCAGTCATAAATTTTGATAATAAACCTCCCTTAAGCGGAACGTAAATCGAAAATAGCAAAACAATATTACACATGGACCAAGTAACCTCTGGACATGACACGCGAACAAGAATCTTATATACTAACTGGATATTGCATGCCGAACATTCCTTTGAAGCCAGAAAAAATGACCTTGAATTACGTCACGCCGATCTTGCATCTCTTTCTTTAAGGTGTCCATGATTAAGCATACATTAGGAATTTCCCGCGGAATTTGACATATACAACAGATTGATGATTGATGATTTTGTAATTTATTAAATTCAAATCCGATCAACTGTTTTATCATGAAAGTGAACACCCATCCTAGTAGGATAGGAAAGTATATGCATAGCTAAATTTTATTGTTGTTTCGTGCGTTGCCGTCCCGCTCGCACTGACTAATTTACCAGAAAGGAATGGAAGCCTTACGTCGGCGATAAAACATTAGCATTCTAGGCAATGCTGATTTCAAGTGTCCGTGTAACTGGAGACTACTTACTGATACTTAAACGGACGGCTAAATATATGGAGAAAAACGCGACGCATACGTCAACGTCCCTTTTTCACCGTGTATTAGCCGACTTTACGCAACGCCAGAGTATTGTGAGCACCTATGAGGCCAATCCTTAAATATAGTAGCAATTTTAGTATACACGTTTTTTGTTTATATGTGTTTGTGAATACGAGTGTGACTATGGCTAAGTTCACAGTGAGGTAGCCATTAGTGGATTAGGTTAGCAATATACTTACCATTGGTGTAGGTATCAATGTGACGTTCTGTAGTAAAAGATACCAATTTGTCAGTCCATTTTTGGTTGCATTTCTATGCCACTCTGCACTTAGTCCGCCTTAATGATATCCGGCAAAAGGTTTCCTTTTACCTGAGCACGCCACAAATAGTTACTAACAAAAACATAAGGGGAGTATTTGTCAATGGATAAAAAATAATAAAATACTAGGACGTTATAACAGTTTCTTTATTTTCCACATGTGAGAACAATTTCGACAGCAGGGTCATCAAATTGTCGAACGCTCTGAAACCCTTTATCGGTACAATCGACAGCCAAAACCGCCTCCTTCGTTCATCTTTTGGAAAACTGCAATATTTAATATTATTCAAGTAAATTGTAAAGACACAAACAATAAACATGTTATTCTGTGATATGAATTATGAGAATAGAAAACGTACTAAGTTGATAGATTTAGGTCCATTTTATACGAGTAAATACCATGCATGAAAACGAATTGGTCACCCGAGTTGTAAAACCACACAATCTTTAGTTTCTCATTTAAGACAATGTTGAACTTCAAATAAACAAAATATACTTCTAACTTATCATTATAAACCTATTCGTGGGGTTCTTGAATAAAAATTAACAAAGCTTACAAGCAAAATAGAGGAAGACTGATTGCTAGTAAGATTTTTGAACATTTTCGTAAAATAAGTACTCACCTATAAAATTTTGTGTCGGATTTCTGCCTCCAATTACTTTTACAATGCTTTACTATGCAATACATAGCGCATTACGTAAGTAAATCGACGAAATACGTTTATTTCACGAAAAAAAAATATTGAATTGGTGAATGACTTTTGACAATTCTGACATATCGGCGATATTTATTTATTATTAGTGTTGTCATAGTACGTAGGAGGTGCATACCCGTGAAATGAGAATTTTGATTCAGTTCTTTTTTTGTATAATACATAGAAAACTAAGTAAATTTGATCGCAGAAAGTTTTATATGAAAAATATAAATTTTTGTTGGAATTAGCTTAAAGTAAATTAATTAGGTAATGCCCGATAATTCTTATTTCTATAAAAAATAAGTTTTTTTTATAAATAACATGGTAACACATCACAGTATGGAAAAGAGATAAAACATATGAGCAAAGGTGAATGAACCTGGCTTCAACTCATAGTTCGGCACGCAACATCCAGTTAGTATATAAGATTCTTGCACGCGAATAATAATAGCAGGAGGGAACGGGACAACTATTTACAGAAACCGTTAAGGGCGACAGAGACATAGACAAGATGTTTTGTCCTTATCAGAGTTCCGCTTTTTTTTGTTTAGCGGATGATTGTCAAATTGACAGAGCTCCGCTAAATACTGCCGGGCAATTCAAATGTGCGTTGTAGCCTACTATAAAACAACGATTATTGTGGATAATTTTACATTTCGAAAGTTTATATATGAATAATAGTGAGTGCTATTAGCTATAGATTTGTAAAACAATGGTGCATTGCTCCATAATTGGCTGTAAAAGCGACACAGGCCAAAAAAGTGAAAGTATAAGCTTTCATAGGTAAGTGCGATGTTTCGACTTTGCTTTTGCTTGATTTCTGCAAATATATATTTAATTATTATTTATACGATAAATAGCACAGCAAAATCATATCAAAACATCAGAAATCTGCTTAAAATCTCATTTTGTAATTTATTTATTTATTTATTTATTTAAACTTTATTGCACAAAACAAAAGTCAGTACAAATGGCGAACTTAATGCCTAATGGCATTCTCTACCAGTCAACCATGTAATATCTTATTTTTAGGTATTACTCCTACAAATTCAATAGTCTTTACGTCTTGTCAGTGTCAGTAGTCTTTACTCTTTGTCTTCACCTTTACTTGACGTTCCGCCGCGTTTTTTTACTGCTTTTTAATTTGTCTGCTTTATTCGATTTTAAGGGATACCAGTATAAGAATTGGTAAATTACCCTTAACTCATGGAGTTTTACAAATATATATTTTTGTTTTAGATTTCCAAAACATGATCCTGCTTTACTCCAATGTTGGATACGTGCAACAGGACGATCGAATTGGGAACCAACCAAAAATGCTTGTATATGTTCACGACAATTTAAAGGACAGTAAACATCTTGCCTCATGCCTCCTATGGGCTATCTTGCTTCGCTAAATTTATGTAAATAAATATATTTTACCATTACATTTTGACAGTTTTTTAGGGTTCCGTACCTCAAAAGGAAAAAACGGAACCCTTATAGGATCACTTTGTTGTCCGTCTGTCCGTCCGTCCGTCCGTCTGTCAAGACCCTTTTTCTCAGGAACGCGTGGAGGTATGAAGCTGAAATTTATATCAATTACTCAAGTCTACTGTCCCTTGAAGCTGTGAAAAAATCAAACTTCTAAGCCAACGCAATCAAAAGATACAGCCGTTTATGCCGCAAATTTTCGACACTTGCAAGGGAATCAAAACCTACAGGGTGCTTCCCGTGAACTCAGAATCTTGAAATTTGGTACGAAGCAACGTCTTATAGCATAGATAAAGGAAAAATTACGAAAACCATAAATTTTTAGTTACATCACATAATATATATTTTTTTTTATAATTTTAAACTTACTACCCATTTCCTCATAAACGCGTAGAGGTATTAAATTGAAATTCATACCAAATACTCAGGTCTATAATACCTTTAAGCTGTAACAAAATCAAACTTCTATGTCAACGCAATCAAAAGAAACAGCAATTTAAGCTGCATATTTTGAAACTCGCAAGTACTCGCAAGGGAATCAAAACCTAAAGGGTACTTCCAGTCGACCTAGAATCTTGAATCACAAAATATATATTTTTTAATAAATATAAACTTATTACTTTTTTAAATTTATGCTCCTCCATCTTTCCCCATTGTAATGTTATGAATTTCATTTTGCAATAAAAATACCATAGTTATGACTCGATTGTCGTAATGAACGAACTTTGTAAACCTTGCAGGTTTGTACGGAACCCTCGGTGCGCGAGTCCAACTCGCACTTGGCCGGTTTTTTTTTGTAAAGTTTTATTGTAATTATTTTATAATTTGTCCCATACAATATAATAATACATTTAAAACTAATTCACACCGCTAACATTGTTAGCTAGTTGTTAGCTTAACAACTAGCACTGGAAAAACGGGAGAATTATTTGGAACCTGGTAACCCTGTGTTAGTCATGTACTTTGCTGCTGTCCCTTTCGGGTATACGCATATGCCGAATCCATAGGTAATTCATCCAAGATATTACAATAAGCATCAATCAAAAACTAATGACATTTTCATGACGTTACATTCAAACTGAAAGAGACAAAACATCATTTGACAGTATATCACACTTACCTATAGCACTATGGCCAGTACATGGCCAGGCTTACTTCAAAGGCTTGACTTGAAATATTTCATCCATTATAAATACTTAATCAACCATAAAAGCCTTAAAAGCGAAAAATTACCCTCAGTGAAAAAACTTCTCAACATATCAAAAATTGTAAAAGCACAACGTGGAAACGCCATCTATTGTCAACAAGGTATAACATTACGACACTTACAAAACTCTGCAAAAGTTGTTAATTATGAACACCGTTCTATTTCGTTTATGTCGCTACTGAAACGCCGTTTTAATTCATTTTGATACATACGGAGGCATCTAGTTCCCCGACGATAAAATCTTTATCGGCGTACGCTTCTTACTATGAACATCATACTTCCTTACCTTTTATCTTCCTTGATACTGTTTGTGTCAATTTGTACCTTTTACTACCTAACTTGCCGCTAGATGGCACTTTTTAATAGGACTCTACTTCTACATCGCGGTATCGTTTGTTTGTCGTAGAATATACTTAAGGTTCGAGAATTTTTTTTATACATTATATCTTGCAGCAACCAAAAGTGTTTCATTTCACTGGGTTCAGAGGGCGTCCTGGTCGAGGCTTAAACATGGTCCTCCGAACCGGATGGACTTAGGATTTTTCAGTGCTCACATGCGTCAAAGGTGAGTCGGCTGTGACGTCACCAACGGGAACCGGAAGGACAGGCATGTGGCGTGTGTATAGTGGTTTATAGACTGTGAGTACCAAGAATCTTATATACTAACTGGATATTGCATGCCGAACATTCCTTTGAAGCCAGAAAAAATGACCTTGAATTACGTCACGCCGATCTTGCATCTCTTTCTTTAAGGTGTCCATGATTAAGCATACATTAGGAATATCCCGCGGAATTTGACATATACAACAGATTGATGATTGATGATTTTGTAATTTATTAAATTCAAATCCGATCAACTGTTTTATCATGAAAGTGAACACCCATCCTAGTAGGATAGGAAAGTATATGCATAGCTAAATTTTATTGTTGTTTCGTGCGTTGCCGTCCCGCTCGCACTGGCTAATTTACCAGAAAGGAATGGAAGCCTTACGTCGGCGATAAAACATTAGCATTCTAGGCAATGCTGATTTCAAGTGTCCGTGTAACTGGAGACTACTTACTGATACTTAAACGGACGGCTAAATGTATGGAGAAAAACGCGACGCATACGTCAACGTCCCTTTTTCACCGTGTATTAGCCGCCTTTACGCAACGCCAGAGTATTGTGAGCACCTATGAGGCCAATCCTTAAATATAGTAGCAATTTTAGTATACACGTTTTTTGTTTATATGTGTTTGTGAATACGAGTGTGACTATGGCTAAGTTCACAGTGAGGTAGCCATTAGTGGATTAGGTTAGCAATATACTTACCATTGGTGTAGGTATCAATGTGACGTTCTGTAGTAAAAGATACCAATTTGTCAGTCCATTTTTGGTTGCATTTCTATGCCACTCTGCACTTAGTCCGCCTTAATGATATCCGGCAAAAGGTTTCCTTTTACCTGAGCACGCCACAAATAGTTACTAACAAAAACATAAGGGGAGTATTTGTCAATGGATAAAAAATAATAAAATACTAGGACGTTATAACAGTTTCTTTATTTTCCACATGTGAGAACAATTTCGACAGCAGGGTCATCAAATTGTCGAACGCTCTGAAACCCTTTATCGGTACAATCGACAGCCAAAACCGCCTCCTTCGTTCATCTTTTGGAAAACTGCAATATTTAATATTATTCAAGTAAATTGTAAAGACACAAACAATAAACATGTTATTCTGTGATATGAATTATGAGAATAGAAAACGTACTAAGTTGATAGATTTAGGTCCATTTTATACGAGTAAATACCATGCATGTAAACGAATTGGTCACCCGAGTTGTAAAACCACACAATCTTTAGTTTCTCATTTAAGACAATGTTGAACTTCAAATAAACAAAATATACTTCTAACTTATCATTATAAACCTATTCGTGGGGTTCTTGAATAAAAATTAACAAAGCTTACAAGCAAAATAGAGGAAGACTGATTGCTAGTAAGATTTTTGAACATTTTCGTAAAATAAGTACTCGCCTATAAAATTTTGTGTCGGATTTCTGCCTCCAATTACTTTTACAATGCTTTACTATGCAATACATAGCGCATTACGCAAGTAAATCGACGAAATACGTTTATTTCACGAAAAAAAATATTGAATTGGTGAATGACTTTTGACAATTCTGACATATCGGCGATATTTCTTTATTATTAGTGTTTTCATAGTACGTAGGAGGTGCATACCCGTGAAATGAGAATTTTGATTCAGTTCTTTTTTTTGTATAATACATAGAAAACTAAGTAAATTTGATCGCAGAAAGTTTTATGTGAAAAATATAAATTTTTGTTGGAATTAGCTTAAAGTAAATTAATTAGGTAATGCCCGATAATTCTTATTTCTGTAAAAAATAAGTTTTTTTTATAAATAACATGGTAACACATCACAGTGTGGAAAAGAGATAAAACATATGAGCAAAGGTGAATGAACCTGGCTTCAACTCATAGTTCGGCACGCAACATCCAGTTAGTATATAAGATTCTTGGTGAGTACTTTCCATGTAACTATCAGTGCAGTGTCAAAATTCAAACTGTCATTTGGACTTAGTAAACTACGTAATAAAACATTAGAAAATAAAATAAGTGTTTAGGACTTCGAATAATTTAAGAAAAAATATACAGACGAGGAATCTATGTCCGACTGACAATTGCAAATCCCTATGTTACATTGTAGTCTTTGATCGAATGTCAAACACTTATAAAAATTTGAATTAAGACTGAGAAAAAATTGGAATTTGACAATACATATTAATTTGAAAAAACGTTAAAATGGATGAAAATATACATCAACTTTTGGATTGCAAATCACGAATTTCGAATGCATTCACCAACTACAAAAAGAGTCCTTAAGATCTCATCAGGGTTTCATACATTAAAGCGAGACTTGAATCATTGGAACAGCTTTGGCAACAATATTATTCTGGGCATCAGGAATTGCTATGTCATTTAACTCGGCAACATTAAGAGATACAGTTTATTTTAAAAATGATGTATTTGAAGATGTTTACGAACCGTACATCGAGTACAAATGCGAGCTTCAGGATGTTTTGAGTGAATTACAAACATCGGTCACTCCAGTGCAGTCAAATTCATGCAACAATAAGATTTCCAATGCATAATCTAGTCATATCAAACTGCCGAAGATATCTATACCGAGTTTTTCGGGATCCTATACAGAGTGGATAAGCTTCCGGGATCTTTTCGTATCGCTCATTCATACGAACAAGGAGATAGACGATGTGCAGAAGCTTCACTATCTGAAAGCGCATTTGACAGGAGAAGCGGAGCAGCTGTTGCGTCATATCCCTATTACCAACGATAGCTATGCTCGGTGTTGGAAATTGTTAGAGTGTCGTTACAATAATAAGCAATATTTGGGAAATTGCATCTTAAAACGATTCATTGCGCTGAAGACACTTCTAACTGAGTCTGCCACTGACATAAAAACCCTGTTGGATACGACAGCAGAAACTTTAAACGCTCTGTCAAACCTCGGAATAGATACTGGTTCGTGGGATATATTATATCATAATCATTTACACTGTTTGTCAAAAATTAGATCCGGAAAGCCGCAAACTTTGGGAATGTAAGGTCAGCGAAAATGCAACTCTTTCGTCAAATTTACCTTCAATTACACAATTCAAAGATTTCTTACAAACCAGGTATCATTCTTTGGAGTTTCTGGATTCAAAACCAAATTGTAATAATAAACCGAAGTACAATATGTCAGGTAATAATTATAAGAGAAATGACAATGTAAAATATACCACTGTTCCAAAGTATAATAGTCTTTTATATCACAAATGTCTTTTGCAGTTTTTGTAAAGGGGAACACAGAATTATGAATTGTAAGGATTTCATCAAGCTGAATGTCAATGCGAAGCGTGATTTTATTCAGAATAACGGGCTGTGTTTCAACTGTTTCGGGAATAGCCACACACGTACTGTAAGAATCCTAGTTCTTGTAATATTTGTCATAAGAGACATCATACTCTGTTACATGATCAGGACGAAATCAAATCGGCCGTCCATTACGGGTCGGCGGATAATCAAGTTGCTCAAGTTCACACACATAAGGGGAAGGAAGAAAACATAGCAAGTACTAGTATAGCAAATCAAGCAAGTTCAGTCGTTTGCTGAGGGCCTTAACTGACCAGGGATCACAGGCTTCCTTCATCACTTCGGCGGCTGTTGAATTGCTCGGGTTGAAGAAAACATCAGTCAAGGGTCTGATATCCGAGTTAGGGGGCAAGGAAACTATCCTTGCCAAATCAACAGTCGAAATCACTATCACATCACGGGGCAACTCTGGTTGTAAATTAAACGTCAGGTTTTGTACCTAGGTTTTGTAAGTTTTATAGGTTTTTTTTACATTAGGTTTACTTATTCTGTGTTATTTATCTTTTATATTTTGTGGATTACGCTGTGTTAATGTGTATTCATTTGGGGGCAAAGGTAAATGGTAGTTATGTTTAGGATGCTTTAATGTTGAATTTTTTAATCGATTTAAGAACAGTGGTTCTTGGGGGCGGTATAATATGTTTGTGTCAATTTGTACCTTTTACTACCTAACTTGCCGCTAGATGGCACTTTTTAATATGACTCTACTTCTACATCGCGGTATCGTTTGTTTGTCGTAGAATATACTTTTCTTAAACATCCAAGGAAATGTCGTTCTTATGATCGTGGTAATAGACCGCGAAATACGTCTTTGTATAGCAATTGTTGAAGATTCGTTCTAATTTCAAATTAGAACGATATAAAGGAATTTCATACAACATTATTGGCCGTAGCCAACAAAGAGATTGTCTTTTGTTTCAGTGGGGTTTATTTCTTTTATTGATAATCTATGGCATACTGCCTATAAAAAAAAACTTAGTTTGTGCATGTATATTTACGTTTTATTTCTTATATTTAACTAGTTTATTCAATTAGATTAAATCAGATATTCAATAAAATAAACAAGGAATCACGTTTATTGTTAAAAAATATAACAATATCTAATTAATAAGGTGTTGTCATTTTTTAATAAATAGAATCATCTTAACATTTGGTGGCAAAAACATTGACCCGAACAGCTTAAAAAAATAAATATGTTTTTTTTTATTAAGTTTGAAATAAATTTGTTTTTATATGAATATATAAGTTGAACATTTGTATTATTTCCTTGGATTTATTTGAGAAAAGCACTATACAAGCCTCGGCGCGAACAGGGATTGTCGGCCTCGTATCTCTAGATGGCCTCGTTATCACTCGGCCATCTATTACTACTCGGCCAATAATCCCCTATTTCGCGGCCTCTGCAGTAATGTACTATTTCTCAAACATCCAAGGAAATGTCGTTCTTATGATCGTGGTAATAGAACGCGAAATACGTCTTTGTATAGCAATTGTTGAAGATTCGTTCTAATTTTAAATTAGAGGGCAATAAAGGAATTTCATACAACATTATTGGCCGTGGCCACCAAAGAGATTGTCTTTTGTTTCAGTGTGGTTTATTTCTTTTATTGATAATCTATTGTATACTGCCAATAAAAAAAACGTTGTTTGTGCATGTATATTTACGTTTTATTTCTTATATTTAAGTAGATTATTTAATTAGATTAAAACAGATATTCAATAAAATAAACAAGGACTCACGTTTTTTTTTAATTAGACAATATCTAATTAATAAGGTGTTGTATTTTTTTAATAAATAGAATCATCTTAACATTTGGTGGCAAAAACATTAACCCGAACAGCTTAAAAAAATAAATTTGAAAAAAGTAAAAAGTTGGCGGGAATAGTAAAAATATATAAGTTGAACATTTGTATTATTTCCTTGGATTTATTTGAGAAAAGCACTATATAAGCCTCGGCGCGAACAGGGATTGTCGGCCTCGTATCTCTAGATGGCCTTGTTATCACTTGGCCATCTATTACTACTCGGCCAACAATTCCCTATTTCGCGGCCTCTGCAGTAATGTACTATAAGGTTCGAGAATTTTATACATTATATCTTGCAGCAACCAAAAGTGTTTCATTTCACTGGGTTCAGAGGGCGTCCTGGTCGAGGCTTAAACACATACCATATTATTGTATTATTATCAAAGAAGGTATGCCAAATTTCAGCTCAATCGGTTGAAGATATCTGCTTCCAAATTGAGTTGCAAAATTCTACCCGAACATTCAGTTACATTTCATAAAATGGGGCAGTCGATGCTCAACGAATGGCGTTTTTTTTTTTTTTTTTTTTTTTCTCAACGTAAGGAAACAAAAAACTCAACGAATGGCATGTTTTTGACGGTTTGTTGTGTGTGTGTAGGTATGCAGTGCACTATGTTCCCCGGGCCCGGCGCGCGCCACGTCGCCACCTTCAACCCCATGAAAGAGTTCGTGCTGCCCGCACACGACGCGCACGTGCACGACGAGTTCCGCAGGTCTGTGCCGCACGGGCCACATGCCCAGATTACTGATCTTACTCAATCTTACCGGCTGCCTCTTACAGGTCAATAAACTATGCTGGCGGATCAAAATTTTCTCCATTTTTAACCGACTTCAAAAAAGGAGGAGGTTCTCAATTCGAACTAATTATAATTTTTTTTTTGTATGTTTGTTACTCGATATCTCCGAGAACCGTGAACCGATTTTCAATTTTTTTTTATCGAAAGGGTATACTCCGAGTTGGTCCCGTTGGCACTAAGTCGGGATCTGATGATGGAATCTTGGAGAAATAGAAGGAACTATTCAAATGTTATAGGGACATGTACGGCGCTTTCGGTAATTTATTGATAAGGTCAAGAATTTACATTCAGTAAATAGGATTTGGTGTAAGGAAACTGATGATGAACACTTCTTTCTTTCTTTTCTTTCTATAAATATAAGAACTGGTTTGGGATCGACTTCGAAGGGTGAGTCAAATGTAATCTGTACTTGAACGGGTTATTGTTGGCTTTTTTAGTTTTACTGAAGTTGGTTCTTTTTTTTGTTAAAATTTTTTTTCATTGCTCACCCCCATGCATATAGCACTATATTCAAACCACCCACAACTACCGTCACAGGTGATTCAACTAGATATGAAGTGTACAGTATTTACAAGTTCAACAAGTCAGTACTTCACGCAGGACATAGCCAGGTTATAGTCCACACCTACCTGATCTGCCAAGACCATCAAACCTACCTTTTCTCGAACCGTTTCGTCTCATTTTCAAATCTTACCGCCTGCGCCATGTTGATGTGGACGGATGCGTCAATTAAACTACTCTGTCGGATCAAAACTAACTCTTCATTTTCATTGCTATTTAAGCTCATACTTGTGGACCGATTTGAGTGCGGGTTTCATTCTTAGATATCTGCTTTTGTTGAATTTTTTAGCTATAGTTGGTGCAGAAAATTTCGTAATTTGAATTTTCGTGTCTTTTAGATTCAAGAACAAGCACGGCAAAGTCTACAACAGCGACGTCGAGCACGAGAAACGCCTGAACATCTTCCGTCAGAACCTGCGCTTCATCCACTCGCACAACCGCGCGCGCCGCGGGTTCAGCACCGCCGTCAACCATCTCGCCGACCGCACGGACGACGAGCTGGCAGCGCTGAGGGGACGCCAGTACTCCGGGCCCAACCAAGGTTACTCTACCTTACAATACTTTCTTGAAACACTTGGAACATTCTGTGATCTTTTGAAGGCATCCGATTGTGTTGCTCGTGGAACGCTTTGGAAATTAGAACATTACGACCTGTCCTTAAATGATTGAAACCCTATGCCTTCATACATCAGCAGTAGAATGCAAACGGTGGTTATAAATGGATCCCAGTCCAGTGGAGTTGTATATAGCGTAGGTGTGCCACAGGCTTCAATCTTAGGTCCATCTTTATATAAAACACTCTTATACCGTGATTCTTACCTAGGTGAGTCCACATACTAGGGATTACAATCCGGTCTACCAGATCCGGTATAATTTATTCGTCTCCGGATCGTGTACAGTCAACCAATTTGATTCCTAGGCCATTTCGTACCTTGTCATAGTGAACGTCAATATGAAAGCCGCTTGAAATCTCATATCATTGCCATTGTGACAAGGTTCTATAGTGGCCTAGAAATCAAATTGGTTGACTGTACAACCGAAAGCTCTCTACTTATTGACTTATTCTGCAATATATCAACAAATTTCAAAGAAGGTCCCTACGTCTGCGAGGGCTACCAAATTATGCCGGGTGCCTACAAAACTCGGGTTTAACACCACTGTTAACCTTTTGACCGCCACAGTCGGCTGTGGCCGTCAGCAAAAAATCGTGCCCCTGACGCCACGTCGGCCACAGCCGTCCAAATTTCAATGATCAAAAACTTTGTAATTCTAACCGCTACAAGTATTTTTCAATCCCTGTTGATTTTGGGGCACATCTTTTTTTTTACTCTGGCGTCAGTGGCACGGTAAATTGCTAGACCGCTTGGCGGTCAATAGGTTAAAGAATAAACTATATTTATTTACTTTTCACCCTCACCGGTCTTAGGGCGAACATCGTAGTTCCTTATGTTAACAGTTTTAATCCTGATCTCATAATATAATCTGATTGTTCCAGGGCTCCCGTTCCCCTACGAGCAGATCGACATCGAAGAAGAAAGCGACAAGCTGCCTTCGGAACACGACTGGAGACTGTTCGGCGCTGTCACTCCTGTCAAAGGTTAGTTATTGAGGCCTTGGATGAAGTACCTATGGATTCGGCATATGCGTATACCCGAAAGGGACAGCAGCAAAGTACATGACTAACACAGGGTTACCAGGTTCCAAATAATTCTCCCGTTTTTCCAGTGCTAATTGTTAGCGGTGTGAATTAGTTTTAAATGTATTATTATTATTGTATGGGACACATTATAAAATAATTACAATAAAACTTTACAAAAACCTTTGTGTCATTATTTATAAAAAATACTGTCAAAATGTAATGATAAAATATATTTATTTACATAAATTTAATTACAATTTCGAGAGAGCAGCAAGATAGCCCATAGGAGGCATGTGGCAAGATGTTTACTGTCCTTTAAACAAAATTGTCGTGAACATATACAAGCATTTTTGGTTGGTTCCCAATTCGATCGTCCCGTTGCACGTATCCAACATTGGACTAAAGCAGGATCATGTTTTGGAAATCTAAAACAAAAAAAAATTGTTAAACTCCATGAGTTAAGGGTAATTTACCAATTCTTATACTGGTATCCCTTAAAATCGAATAAAGCAGACAAATTAAAAAGCAGTAAAAAAACGCGGCGGAACGTCAAGTAAAGGTGAAGACAAAGAGTATTAAGACTACTGACACTGACAAGACGTAAAGACTATTGAATTTGTAGGGGTAATACCTAAAAATATGATATTACAAAATGAGATTTTAAGCAGATTTCTGATGTTTTGATATGATTTTGCTGTGCTATTTATCGTATAAATAATTATTAAATATATATTTGCAGAAATCAAGCAAAAGCAAAGTCGAAGCATCGCACTTACCTATGAAAGCTTATATATTCACGTTTTTGGCCAGTGTCGCTTTTACAGCCAATTATGGAGCAACGCACCATTGTTTTACAAATCTATAGCTAATATCACTCACTATTATTTATATATAAACTTTCGAAATGTAAAATTATCCACAATATTCGTTGTTTTATAGTAGGCTACAACGCACATTTGAATTGCCCGGCAGTATTTAGCGGAGCTCTGTCAATTTGACAATCATCCGCTAAACAAAAAAAAGCGGAACTCTGATAAGGACAAAACACCTTGTCTATGTCTCTGTCGCTCTTAACGGTTTCTGTAAATAGTGGTCCCGTTCCCACCTGGTATTATTATTCGCTTGTCATGTCCAGAGGTTACTTGGTCCATGTATTGAGGCTAACAACACTCCCGACCTTTGTGGCTCCACTGGAGTGAATCAGACGCAGGTCTTAACCTGATGAGAAAAGGAAAAACGACGAAAAGGAAAAGGAAGGAAAATCTTTTAAAATAACTAGGAAACAACATGAAAATAATTTTAAACATAAGTATTACGATTTCATGAAATTAAATTGCTGCTTTGACGACTTCAAAGTTCAGTTTTTCCCGACACGCTGCTACTACAGTTAAATCCACCAACAATAACCGTAAGCATATCTTCAAATTTTCAATATTTGTGTTTGTATTTGAAACAGATCAGTCGGTGTGTGGATCGTGCTGGTCCTTCGGTACTGTGGGGGCTGTCGAAGGCGCCCTGTTCCTGCACAACGGGAACCATCTAGTGAGACTGAGCCAGCAGGCGCTTGTCGACTGCTCGTGGGGGTGAGTAGTGCCAGCTCATGCAGGTGGATCATGCTTCCTTCGTTCCTGCACAACGGGAACCATCTAGTGAGACTGCGCCAGCAGGCGCTTGTCGACTGCTCGTGGGGGTGAGTAGTGCCAGCTCAAGCAGGTGGATCATGCTTCCTTCGTTCCTGCACAACGGGAACCATCTAGTGAGACTGAGCCAGCAGGCGCTTGTCGACTGCTCGTGGGGGTGAGTAGTGCCAGCTCAAGCAGGTGGATCATGCTTCCTTCGTTCCTGCACAACGGGAACCATCTAGTGAGACTGCGCCAGCAGGCGCTTGTCGACTGCTCGTGGGGGTGAGTAGTGCCAGCTCAAGCAGGTGGATCATGCTTCCTTCGTTCCTGCACAACGGGAACCATCTAGTGAGACTGCGCCAGCAGGCGCTTGTCGACTGCTCGTGGGGGTGAGTAGTGCCACCTCATGCAGGTGGATCATGCTTCCTTCGTTCCTGCACAACGGGAACCATCTAGTGAGACTGAGCCAGCAGGAGCTTGTCGACTGCTCGTGGGGGTGAGTAGTGCCAGCTCATGCAGGTGGATCATGCTTCCTTCGTTCCTGCACAACGGGAACCATCTAGTGAGACTGAGCCAGCAGGCGCTTGTCGACTGCTCGTGGGGGTGAGTAGTGCCAGCTCATGCAGGTGGATCATGCTTCCTTCGTTCCTGCACAACGGGAACCATCTAGTGAGACTGCGCCAGCAGGCGCTTGTCGACTGCTCGTGGGGGTGAGTAGTGCCAGCTCATGCAGGTGGATCATGCTTCCTTCGTTCCTGCACAACGGGAACCATCTAGTGAGACTGAGCCAGCAGGCGCTTGTCGACTGCTCGTGGGGGTGAGTAGTGCCAGCTCATGCAGGTGGATCATGCTTCCTTCGTTCCTGCACAACGGGAACCATCTAGTGAGACTGAGCCAGCAGGCGCTTGTCGACTGCTCGTGGGGGTGAGTAGTGCCAGCTCATGCAGTTGGATCATGCTTCCTTCGTTTCTGCACAACGGGAACCATCTAGTGCGGTTTAAGCAGCTATTACATTTTCCTAAATTAGTCACTGACGAAAACGATGCAGCAATACGAAGGAGTGAGATGTAGCGACCTCCCATATTGCTGCATCCCTCTCGTCAGTGACTAATTTAGGAACGTGTAATGGCTGCATTGGTCTACAAGCGCTTGTTGTGCTCTTGCACATTGTTATGTTTTGTTATACACACCACTTTTTTTAGATTTTGGATACTTACGGTTTTCTACTCAGAATCAAGAGCTCTTTCGATCTAATTAGAAAAAAAAGTGTTAAAAATTGTCATGTTTTTTGTTTTTCCATTCCGTTACCGCTATAGTACCTAGGTTATATGGAAATGGTAACCAAGTGGAAAAATTGATCAAAATTCGTGATGGTACAGCCGCCATATGACTCTCACTGTGGCGCGTGTCTAGTTCCATCAGTTGGATGGTATTGGTATGCTGCCGACCAATATTTGTTGCCCAACGTTTAAGTATCAGGGACGCGCGACGGGTTAAAGTCTACTAGGGTTAGGTATATTGTATCTATTTTAATTGATTACGATTATGATAGTAAATCTACTAAACAAGTTGTAACCTCGTATAAAAAAATGTTAATAGATAGCCTTCCTGATTAGTAAGTATATAATTGAATATTGCAAATTTGTCAACATACTATATTTTCCTCTACTTAGGTTCGATATAATCTTAAAAAATTAAGATTAGAGTCTAAGCTGTAATTTAATGTCCGTTTATTGAAATAAACAGTTCAAACTTTTTTTTTTTTTAATTTCATTACAGTTTCGGTAACAACGGCTGCGACGGAGGTGAAGACTTCCGCGCGTACCAGTGGATCATGAAGCACGGGTTGCCTACAGAGGAGGATTACGGTGGCTACCTGGGACAGGTAACATTTGAAAGGGTTTACACCCTGTCACACCCAGTTACACCCAGTCTGGTGTTTTAGGTTTCGCAGTACCAGTATAATAATTTTATAAATGGCGTCAATTTTGGATTTCAAGATGGCGAACATAACTTTTTTCAATGTCGTCATATGGGTCGTTTTCTAGGCATTTGGGGGTATAGATTTCGAGAATGGCATCCATTTTGGATTTCAGGATGGTGAACATAACTTTAAAAAGAAATTATAAAAGTCAAGTCATCCCGTTGTTGCCCTGTCTACTAGACAGCTCTGATGAACTATAGGATGACTATCTTTGGGTACATACATGTCTTTAAGCAACTTTATTTTTGTCACAAGTGTGATGAAAAACACCGTGTGTATATTGGGCGGATGGGAAATACAAACTCGAATAAAAAAAAATAAAAAAAAATATCTTATCGTTAGTGATTTACCGCTCTTGATACACAATGTACTACCCACATCTAAATCTGTGAAAGTACATCTTTCTGGTAAAGTGTATTATGATTGTTTGTGTGTTTTATTGCAGGACGGGTACTGCCACATCGACAACGTGACGCTGGTGACGTCCATCAAGGGCTGGGTCAACGTCACCACCAACAACGAGAAAGCTCTTCGGGTCAGTGTCATATTGTTGATTGATTCACCCATTATAACATTATACTTTTGCCATACAATTTCGCGAAATCGCGGGAGTGAACAACTACTGCATAAATAAACCGGCCAAGTGCCATCCGGACTCACGCACGAGTGGTTCCCTACCATCAAATTAATGTAACTGGTCAGGTTAAGTTTGCACATGGTATGGATGCCAAATACAAACGCCGGATACAAATTAGGCGAAAAGTTAACACAACCGATCACGCTTGATGTATATTGCCTTAAATATTTATTTTATTCTGTTTTTAGTATATTTGTTGTTATTGCGGCAACAGAAATACATCATCTGAAAATTTCTACTCTCTAGCTATCACAGTTTATGAGATATACAGACAGACAGACGGACGGCTGTATGGACGGGCATCATCATCATCATCATCATGGACGGGCGGACGGACAGTGGAGTCTTAATAATAGAGTCCCGTTGTACCCGTTTTTACAAAGTCAGAAACGACTTTTTAAGTGCACCGTGTTGCTATGGTTACGCAAAATTTGTCCCTCGGACAACCTAAGCATTTTTCGATGAAACATTATGAAGATGTCACTTGTACAACGGGGACAGAGTAAACAACAAAAAAATGTTCATTCACCCATCTAAGTCTTAATTGGACATATTTTGAACAGGACCTTAATGCTTGTTACAGCTGGCCCTTTTCAAGAACGGCCCTATCTCCGTGGCCATCGATGCGTCGCATAAGACGTTCAGTTTCTACTCGCATGGCGTTTACTACGAGCCTGCATGGTAACTATTTATTTATTTATTTATTTAAACTTTATTGCACAAAATACATAAGTAAAAGTACAAATGGCGGACTTAATGCCTTTAGGCATTCTCTACCAGTCATATGTGATAAATAAATCAATAATAAATAAATATCGGACAACCTCAACAAATCAATCTAGTCCCACAGTAAGCTCTAGTAGGCTTGTGTGGACACTAGACGACGATATACATACTTATATAAATAAATACATACTTAAATACAAATAACATCCATGACCCAGACACAAATATTCGAGTTCATCACACAAATATTTGCTCTTGCCGGGATTCGAACCCAGGACCACGCTCAGTAGGCAGTTGCTTAACCACTGCGCCAACCGCGTCGTCATGTTATTATTATAGCGAAAACTCGGTCTCGTATCTACATTAATCAATAATCACACTAATATTATAAAGGCGAAAGTGTGTGAGTGTGTGTGTTTGTTTGTTACTTCTTTACGCTCAAACGGCTGGACCAATTTTGATAAATTTTGGTGTGAAGGTAGTTGACACTTTGGATTAATACATAGGCTACTTTTTATCCCGAAAACATGTAGTGTTCCCGCGGTATGAGCGAGTAACACGGCGCGGCGCAGCTATGAAACCTTATATTTTTGCGGAAATGCTGGTGATACCAATTTTTTTAGGGCCCAAATAATAAAATTGAATTTGATAACTGAATATAAGTTTTTTTTGGATATCTAAAAAAGAACATTACAAATATGACTATTATATTACAAATATATGATTTATAATTTTTCGAAGTAGGTATAATATGGTAGATATAATATGCACTATGTTTTTTGGTTGGATCCATGCATGAATTTAATTTATTTCGTAATGAAAAATGCGTTAATTATTTCCTACTCGGCATGTTGGCGATTACTTTGACACTTGACGACCAACAACCCTGACGGCGGGCGCTGGTAACTCGTACTCAGCCGCCGTCCTAACTAGCCGGTGCAGTCTGTATGAAAGCACCTGTCAGCGACCGGGGAAGCGTTGCGCCCACCTACGGTCTCTGTCGGTTTCTGGGCTAGTTTTTTTCCTGGTCGTGAAAGTGCTAGCTAAAAGGCTGATTTAGACGAAGACAATTTTGAGACGCCTAAATGACGGCGCCAGTGATTACCGCACATCACATCTCCGACCGTTTAGACAATGACTATTTTCAGCCGCCTAAATCTCGCCGCCAGTGACCAGCAAGCCGTGTTTACACGGTGCTTTTTTTCAGTACCAGTCATTAGTGGCAGCGAGAGATGCGGAGGGGGGGGGTCACTGGCGCCAAAAAATAGGCCCGTGTTCTATTCCGCGCCAGCGCTGGCATGCCGCGAAAAAATGGCGCGGAAAGTGTTTATACGGTGCCATTTCGAGGCGCCGTAATTTAGGCGTCTCAAAATTGTCTTCGTCTAAATCAGCCTTAATACTTCGTCAGGGGACATTGACTCCATAATCTTTCCCTTTACAGCAAGAACAAAGTAGAAGAGCTCGACCACGCGGTGCTGGCAGTGGGCTACGGCATCCTGAACGGGCAGAAGTACTGGCTCGTGAAGAACTCGTGGTCCAACATGTGGGGCAACGACGGCTACGTACTCATGGCGTCCAAGGACAACAACTGCGGCGTCATGAGTGCGCCCACTTATGTACTCATCTAACAAGGATAACGAGACACTACGCTACATCTATCTCTATCTTCCAAATAAACTGTCAAACCATACAAAGTCAGTCAGTTTGTATGGTTTGACAATAAAACAGCAAATGTGCTTGGAAGAGAGCGTAGTCTGACTCTAACCGCGTTCAAAACGTGTTCATTTTATTACCTCGACGTTTCGACGACGTTTGACGTAACTCGAGTGGCAACCGCAGTGAGCAAACTGAAAATAATGACCTAGTACGGGTAGTTCGAAATGCCGCGTTCAAAAAGTGTTCATTTTATTGGAGCGGAGCGAACGAAGCTCCCATGGATCGACTCTAATGGACTTTGTAACAATGCGCAGATCTCAGCGAGTTCTCAACCGATTTTAGAATTTTTTGTTTTAAAATGCTAAAATTAAATTTCGCTAGGTCGTGACGAAGAGAAAAATTTCGAAAAAAAAAGAAAAAAAAAACTCCGCTCCAATCTATGGTGCAAGCTTAGCCGGTGGCTGACTCTGCATCGACCTAGTTACCTCGACGTTTCGACGACGTTTGACGTAACTCGAGTGGCAACCGCAGTGAGCAAACTGAAAATAATGACCTAGTACGGGTAGTTCGAAATGCTCGGACGACAAAAAGACGTTGATGCTCGGTCTGCAGTCTTCGAGACCGTGAAGTAACATCACGTTCAAACGTTGAAGTAATTAAATTAACACTTTTTAAAATAAACGCGATTAAGTCCCGTTTTGTTAAAATGTGTGAAAATCGTGTAGTTTTAAACAAATATATTAACATGGTATAGTAAATTTCACATTCCGAAGTTATTTCAAAAGAGTTGCCGCGTGCTAAATATTGATATATTGAGGCGTAGATTCCGACACAGGTAGTTGTAAAAACTGTATAAATTTTGGTACATGCAAAATTTATTCCTTTATCACAATACAATTATTTGCTGCTAGGCGCCAAATTGAACATTCTATCATGCAAAATTGTGTCGAAATTGCACCAGAAAAGTTTGTTCCCTTAGCTATGTTAAATGCCAAGATTTACGAATATATTTTGCACTTATCTTGAAATCATCACAGAATTCATTCCTCTATATTCTCATAGTGCCCAAGTATCCTAATTCAGCCTTAACTGATTTTTCTTTGCATAAGAGTTACTTATCTATATAAGTTTTCCAAGATCTGTTTCATAAGTTACACTATTCAATTTATACTTTGTCTATGGTCATTACTAATGCCTAATTTCGGCCCAGGACGTCTTCGTCTGAAGTCCCGTTTCGTTTTTCTTAAATCGACCACAATGCTATGTCAGCATATTCCTGAATTGTCACCTTCCTAACTCGTCCACATTCTTAAATCATTAATATCCCATTTTGTCTACAGTCCTATATGGTCCAGGAAGCCAATTCGCCCACATTCCTATATAGACTTAGCGCTTTTTGGCCCACAGTCCCAACTCATCAAATAAGTCTGTTTCGAAAACAGATGTGGACGAGTTTACATTGAGGACTGAGGATCGAAGTTAGAAGGTGACGAAATACACTGATTGGCGCACTATTTAATATTCCAATTCTAACTATATATTTTCGTTATCTGGTTTGACTTACCAAACATTATTAATATATTATAGTTTGGTAACCTTTTTGTGGTAATATAATTTAAGTTAAAAAGGTAATTGTGTATATGAATCAAATGTAATGTATCGATGAAATGAAAAAGATCTGAAGCAAGCCATGTCAAATATGTAAGTTAGTTTTGTTACGTACTATTTAGTTTCAGTAGATACCTACTAGTAAGTTTGTTAGTGTAAGGATTCAAAATAAAATGTTCACTAATAATTATATTTTTATTTATATCATAAAATTCTACCAGACGTCTACAATAAAAGATGTCGATTTTTAAATTTGGTGCAACGGTTTCTTCAAAGTAGTAGATTAAGAAGATAATTTATGAAATAACTATATGAACACATAAGGGGGCACATACCCCTGGTTACCCTAGTTCTGTGGACAAACGTTTCATCCAATTTTCATTTCATAGAAACTTCTGAAACCTTTAAATATTTTGGAATGTTATAATTATAAACACAAACCTAACCTAATCTAGATAGGTTGTCATTTAGAAGATTTCTGAACAATTTATGACTTAGTCTATGAAATGAAAATTCTGTGAAATTAAGCATTCGGTGTAGTTTTTTTCTATTAAAGAAGAGGATCCTGTTACAGAATGTTACTTTCCGTGTCCATTTATAATCACGAACAGCTTTAAGTATGAGACTAACATCGAAACAAACCTTTTAACCGCCCAGTGGTAGTCTTGAGCGTCGTCTAGTGCGTCCTATAAGTGTTTATCAGTCCTTGTTGATTTTGCAGCACTTTTTTATTTTTAGGGTTCCGTACCTCAAAAGGAAAAAAACGAAACCCTTGTGAGATCAGTTTGTTGTCCGTCCGTCTGTCTGTCAAGACCCTTTATTTCGGGATCGCGATGGGGAAAGGAATCAAAATTTATAGGGCATTCTCCGTTGCCCTAAAACTATGAGCAAGTAATTTCGTCTTATTCTACAAATATAGGGAAAAACCTGGTTGCGTTACCTTTGCACCTCGTTTGTATGCGGTGCCGGCGGTGCCATACAAACTTAACTCGGTCAGTTAAGAAGGGATAAGTAAATGTTTACAAATTAAGCGAAAATTGAAAAATTTAATGATTCGGACAGGATTCGAACCTGCGTTTTTTTCAAATTTTTCAATTTTCGCTTCATTTGTAAACATTTAGTTTACGTTAGCAGACGTTACTGCTTTAATAAAAATAAGTAATTCGGTTGTAGCACATCGTTACTATCGATTCTCAACAAATTTGAGACGATGGTGCCGACGATAAAGTCTAAATCTTTACGGTAGATGGCGCTACGATGCCACCCTAAGGCATGTCGAAGCAACTGGTTGAAAAATTCAATGGCTCTGACATCTGATTCGGTGGTCCAATTGGGAGGACGCCAGTGTTGGCCCGGAAAGCCGTTGGAAACGCAGGTTCGAATCCTGTCCGAATCATTAAATTTTTCAATTTTCGCTTCATTTGTAAACATTTAGTTTACGTTAGCAGACGTTACTGCTTTAATAAAAATAAAGGGATAAGTATTTGTACGGAACCCTTGGTGAGTCTGACTCGCACTTTGCCTTTTTTTTTGCTATGGCGTTATTGGCAAGGTGAATTGCTTCACCGCTTGGCGGCTAGCAAAGGCAAGGAAATAAAGTTTTTTTTAATCCTACGACGGTGGAAAACCAGCATGCGAGGCCAGGAGCATCACACGCGCGTTGTCGACCCTATTTGTTCCCCTCTTGCAGAACCGCATACTGTAGCCCCCGGGGACACATCGACAGGAAGCTCATTCCACATACGGAGCGTTCGCCGTAGGAATCCCTCTGGAACCACACAGTTCTCGACCATTTAGGCTCAAGTGTGTGACGATGACGATGAACACCCTGGCGAGTAGTGCGATGGTAGAAAAAAAAACATACATCAAAACTTGTCAAAGGTCTTTATTTCGATAATTTCTAACTGGTAACTTCAATCGAGGGTTGCCATCGGCGCGTAGATGCAGTGGTTACCGACATACGCCTGGTGCGGGGGACATGTGTCGTGCAGAAGCGCCGCATCGTACTGTAATCGAACAAAAATAGCAGGATGAGATCTGATTCATTAGTGCTCTTAAGAGAGGCCTTATTCCATATTTTTTTTCACATTATGACAAAATAGAGAGTTACCTGAGTTCTAGGTAGTCACATAGGTAGCTATTTCATTATCTGCGTACAGTCGAAAAATAAGTTGAAAAAACTCGGCCAAGAGCATGTCGGGCCACGCTCAGTATAGGGTTCCGTAGTTACTCATCCTTCACAAGAGACGGGCTTATAACAGCGGTTTTATGCCCGAGGTTTAAGTTACGAGAAAGATTTCAAGCTCTTGTGATGTAGGCTAATGACGTAGCTCGTAGATACATATATATAACCTGTACTTATTTAATGTAGTCAGTAATAAAGGATCATCGTACTGGATCTATCGCCTTTTACTCAACTCCGCACTCTCACCCTACATGGCGATCCTGCCATAAACGGTGCCGCGCGCGCTCGTCGGTAGCGAGTAAATTGGAGAACTTAATTGATTTTATAATTAATTATGAAACATGGCTCAAGTGGATAATAGTCGATTTGTACAACAATTAGAAGACACGCTGTATTTCTATTCAGTAATCTTCGTGGCTGTATTTGCAACCGTGGTGGTCATGGTTTTCATTTGCTTATGCGCGCGTCGCTGTTAAAGTCATCATGGGCGCGACAGAATCAAAGGAAGAAGTTATAATTGCGCAAACTGCAGCTGGAGGCGACAACAAGGCTTCTGCGGGCACCGACCAATTACGATTCCACGCTAGCGTGACTAACATCATCTTGGGGACGATGCTCGTCATCCTTGTCCTTGGGGGCAGCTACGCCGTCTACAAAAGGTGCCAGAGAATCCAAAAGAAGTGGATGCGACAGGAGGCAATGTCGGCATTGCAGCGATCTGCTCGCGGGTCTTCAACTACTGTATAGAGGTGATGTTTTTAAAGTAAACTATTAGTGCCATTAATATAAACTTAGTAGTGAAGTGTCTTGTGTACGGTTTTGTTCGTTAAATCGCTGACGTGAAACGGGAAACGTAAGAGACTATTGCGGCATAAGATGTAAGTTACATTAATTAAGGTTTTTTTTTTGTTATATTTACTACCATTGTCGCTTGTGATGGCTGATGTATTATTGCAATATTATGATGAATTAACAAGTATAAGAAGATATTTAGTTAAAAAAGGAAAAGCTAGATTTGAAGGAAACATTGCAAAAAATCAGCTGTCACATGTTGAGGTGATTAAGCACAAGTGCGACGAATGGTTAAATCAATTTTCATTGTTAAAAGATGTCAAACCTGAGGTAATTGAAGAGGTCAATGTATTGCACAGTAACATAAACAAAATATATGATGAGATATTGATTTTATGTATAAATACTACAGTAGAGACTAGTAGTAGTAGTTCGCATATTCAAACAAGTAGTACAGAAATCGTAAACATGGAGTTCGATTTAAAATCAGCCTGTAGCCTTATACCCCTTATGGACGGTACTGAAAATACTACGAAACGGTTGATTGATGCCATAGATATGTATTCGGGCATGTTAAGCGATGCAGGCAAAAAGACATTAATAACTTTTGTTTTAAAAGGCAGACTGTCTGAAGGCGCAAAGTTACGCATGTCAAATAGTTATGTCTCAGTGGAGTCACTTATAAGGGATTTACGGAACCATCTTTTACCAAAAAAATCTTTCACAGCTATTCAAGCTAGGCTCGAAAACATTAGTCAGGGTTGGCGCTCTGTAGACCAGTATGGGTCCGAGATCGAGCATCTCTTCTCAGAGTTAACCATCACCCAGGCAGATGGTAACTCAGCCAGTTTTGATGTTTTAAAACCTTTAAACGAAAAAGCATGCATAAAAAAGTTTGCAGACGGTTTAAAAGATCAAAGGCTCAGCACCATAATTGCAGCAAGGAACTTCGGCAGCCTGAAGGACGCTATCCAGGCCGCGCGGGACGAGTCGAGGCCATCGACGTCCAGCGAAGCAGAAGTGATGGGTATGTACCGGCAACACAGTTCTTATAACAGGTACAGAGGCCCCAACATTCGCAACAACGCATATAGGGGTCGAGGACAGAATTTTCAGAGAGGGCCGCGACAAAGTTCATTCGGTCGTTATCATCAAACCCAATACAATTCACATGATTTTGGTCGTGGTCACAGGTCACGAGGCAGATGGGCCCGGGGTAGCTCACGCGGCAAGTATCGGGGTCGTGGGTTCAGCGCCCGGGGTAGCCTGCACATGATGACCGAAAACAGCTCGGTAACGCAACACGTGTCGCCCAATACGGAGGAACTGAATCATTTTTTTCGAGACTGACTTTATTTATTCTTGTAACGACTTAAGTAGAATCTCATTTGATATAGGCAAGATCAATTTCAGTTGGCTTATAGATACCGGCGCTTCTTTGAGTGCAATCAAATACGAAAGCATAAAGAATCTATGCATCCCATTCCATAAAAGGCGGTTATGTGTCAGAGGTGTAGGTGGACAAATAACGACGGATGGATATGTGATACTTAAATTACATCATAATGGATATTACTTCGAACATAAATTTTATGTATTTAAAACATTATCCTGTATTACGGAGGGTATTTTAGGTCAGGATTTTCTTAGAAAATACGGTGCTGTTTTAAATTTTGAATTAAATACGTTGCAATTAGTAACTCAAGGAGGTGAACCGTTAACAATTCCTTTTGGACATTCCTCAACTAATCACAATAATTACCTGACAATACCGGCTCGTAGTGAATTCGTACATTACATCGAGACAAGTATAACAGAAGATTGCGTAGTTAATAATCAAGAATTATGTGAAGGAATATTTGTTGCCAATGCGATAGTTAGGCCGAATAAGGGCAAAATACCGATCAGAATATTAAATACGCGAGATACAGACGTTAGTTTAGGTCGTTTTTCGGTAAGTAAAAATAAATTAAGTGATTTTTATATTTGTAACTTTGCTAAACCATGTATGAATGCCGAACGAGTGAAGACGTTATTTTCTGCGTTAGATTTGCGGAAATTAAACGAAGAGGAGCAAAAATCGATTGAGAACATTTGTGCCAAATTCCCAGACGTATTTTTCCTGCCCGGGGATAAATTAACAACAACCATGCTATATAAACAAACCATAGAATTAAAGCCAGATAGCTCTCCCACCTATGTTAAGCCATACCGATTACCATATGCACAAAAATCAGAAATTGATAGGCAAATTCAAGGAATGCTTGATGATGGGATAATTGAAGAAGCGAGGAGTGCATGGTCCAGTCCGTTATTATTAGTACCTAAAAAACTAGATTCCACAAATCAGAAGAAATGGCGCGTAGTTATCGATTACAGAAAATTAAATGATCAAGTTAAAGATGACAAATTTCCTCTTCCCAATATAACCGAAGTTTTAGATTCCTTATCAGGCGCAGTCTATTTTTCACATTTAGATTTATATCAAGGGTTCTATCAAATTAATTTGGAAGAATCAAGCCGACCTTTAACTGCTTTTATAACTGGTAAAAATCAATATCAAATGACCAGATTACCGCAAGGATTAAAAACAAGCCCAAACGCTTTTTCAAGAATGATGACCGTTGCTATGTCCGGTTTAAATTATGAGCAATGTTTAGTTTATCAAGACGATTTGGTTGTGTTTGGAAGAAACCTGGCTATACATAATCAAAATTTGTTAGACGTTTTTGGCAGACTCAGAAAAGTTAACTTGAAGCTAAATCCGGCTAAATGTAAATTTTTACAAAAAGAAATATTGTATTTAGGTCATTTAGTTTCGGCAAGTGGAATTTTACCGGATCCCAAAAAGACTGTGGTTTTACGAAATTACCCCAAACCACAAAATGCTGACGAAGTCAAACGATTCGTGGCATTTGCTAGTTATTATCGAAAATTTATTGTAAATTTTTCGGATAAAGCATATCCGTTAAATAAATTGTGTTGTAAGAATGTACCTTTCATATGGTCTCAAGAGTGCGAGAAATCTTTTCAGTGTTTAAAATCTGCCCTAATTACACCACCAGTACTACAGTACCCAGATTTTTCCGAGAAAAATCAGTTTTTAATCCAATGCGATGCGTCAGGAAAATCTTTAGGTTCAGTATTGTGTAATAGTGATGGTCGACCTGTGGCTTACGCCAGTCGAAGTCTAAATAAGGCTGAATTACGCTACCCTATTATTGAAAAAGAGCTTTTATCAATAGTATGGAGTGTAAAGTATTTCCGACCTTATTTATATGGCAGACAGTTTAAAATACAGAGCGACCATCGCCCACTTGTATATTTATTCGGCATGAGAGATCCAACCAGTAGGTTATTAAAGTTTCGTTTGCAATTAGAGGAGTACAACTTTATAGTCGAGTATATAAAAGGTTCTAAGAATTCAGCAGCAGACGCCCTGTCGCGTATTATTATCTCGTCAGAGGATCTAAAACACATGAATGAACAAGTAATGAATGTGATGACGCGAGCTCAGAGACGAAAGTTAGAGACTATGCAGAGCACAGACGGGACAAATTCTCCGGTTCTTAATGTTCCCACTAGTTCAAGGCCTGATCAACCAAGAATTGTGGAAATTATTAAAAAACCAGAAAATTTTACTGAATTGTGTATTAAGACAAATAAAGAGTATAAAAAGATTTTAAATGATAATTTTGTGAGAGAAACGTCTAAGTATTATATTTATGTGCCCAGTATATCGTGTATTTACCTGAATCCAACATCTCAATCGTCAATATCGCGAGCCGAATTAGCGAGAGATTTGGAATCAATGTGTAAGAAAATAAGTGTTAAAGAATTATGCATAATAAGAGACGAAATTAATAAAAACTTTATTGCGGGCATGATACAAGAAATAAATAAATATAAAAGTTGGTCCGGACCAAGGATATGTGTTTTAAGGAACGTGCAAAGAATAAGTAATTTACAAGACAGGCGCGTCATAATAAATGATTTTCACCTACTTCCCACAAGTGGCCACGCGGGAATTAGGCGAATGTTAAATAATATTAAGAAATATTATTTTTGGCCTAGCATGGAAAAAGACGTCATGGAATTTGTGTCAAAATGCATGCAGTGCCAAAAGCAGAAATACTGCGTTACAACTAAACAACCAATGGAAATAACGACCACAGCCAATTGTGCATTTGAAAAAATATTTTTGGATTTAATTGGACCGCTCCCGAAAGATACACACGGGTATTGTTACGCGTTAACGCTACAATGCGAGTTAACAAAGTTTATAGAGACTTATCCATTGCCGTCTAAGGATACGGTAACAGTAGCGCGAGCATTCGTAGAGAATTTTATATTACGATACGGTATTCCGGCTGAAATTGCCACCGACCGGGGGACAGAGTTCATATCTAGCACCATGTCTGAGGTATGTAAATTGCTACAAATTAAACACCTGCCCTCAACAGCGTACCACCATGAGTCGATCGGTGCTCTGGAGAATTCACACAAGGCCATGGGTGCCTATTTAAGAATACAATGTGAAAATAAAATGGATTCTTGGAGCACATGGTTGCCTTACTGGTGTTTTACGTTCAATAACACGGTGCACACGGAAACGAAATATACGCCTCACGAATTAGTTTTTGGTAAGTTGTGCATGCTTCCTAGTAATTTAAGACATGGTAACGTTAAACCCTTATATAATCATAGTAGCTATCCATTAGAATTAAAATATAGATTAGAAGTAGCGCAAAAAGACGCTCGCAATAACTTAATTAATAGCAAACATAAAAGGAAAGAGAAATATGACTCGAACGCGAGGCCTGTTGATTATAAAAACAATACATACTTATGGCTCAGGAATGCTTGTAAAGATAAAACGCAATGTTTATATTTAGGACCTTATTTAGTGCTAGAAGATTTAGGATGTAATGTTAAAATATTAAGAAATGGAAAAGAAGATATTGTGCATAAAAATCGCACAAAACCATGTATTCAATAGTCGTAAGTTTACTTTTACGTACTTCTTATCAAATGTAACTAACCTTAAGTTAAGTTGTTTATTACGTTAACTAGGCGCCTATGTAACTAAAAAAAAAAAAAAAACTTATGTTTATTTTTTATTTTTAAACAGCGTGGATGGTGTGATGTAGGCTAATGACGTAGCTCGTAGATACATATATATAACCTGTACTTATTTAATGTAGTCAGTAATAAAGGATCATCGTACTGGATCTATCGCCTTTTACTCAACTCCGCACTCTCACCCTACACTCTATAAAAAGGTCGTAAACGCCCAAGTAACTGTAATTACTGATTACCTTCTGGAAGTCAACTCACGTCCTTTTAAAGAAAATTATGAAATTTTGCGTTAACTCAAAAACGGCTGGACCGATTTTGTTCAATATAGTTTTCATTGAAAGTACTTACAAGGCCTCATTTTCATGAATATTTCCATATTTTTTTGACCTGTGGTTGAAAAATTAAAGGGGTTGAAATTTTTTTTTTATTTTCGGAGCGAATATATACAAAACTGCTGACGTTATCAAAAACTAAACGTTTGGAGACCTCTATTATTTTTAACAGACCTATTCAACGACACCCCACACACTAGTGTTGAAACGAAAAAAAAAAAACACCTCCACTTTAGGTGTTCGAGAGGTATCCGAAAGAAAAAAAAATCTTTAGTTTTTATTTTACAGTATCATCAGAGTTAACGATCACGCATTTAAACATTTACCACGTCTTTTTAAGTTTCCAAGACCTATAACAAAGTACGAATGAAAATGTTTATCAGACCTTACCAGATTTTCTCATCGATTTCACATTACGTATGGGATACATTTACGTCCGCTGCGTTTCTCACAACCACCGCTGCTTAGCTCCACGTCCACATGAAGCTCTGCATGGATGCTGCCTGCTGCACCAACCTTCGCCATAACGTGACCATGCAACGTAGATCACTTCGGCCCTCATATGCCGTCGGTTACCGTCGCACCATATAGGCACATAGTCCCGGAACGTCACACCTTACTACGAAAAACATGTCTAACTGGTAGGTTTCTCAGAAACCATCCGGCTCGGATCTAAGGTGGACAGGTCACAAACACTTGAGGTCATCCCAAGACGAACCCACGTAACATGAATCGTGTTTAATATGCGATCCAACTAGGTCAAACCTTGTTGAAAACAGAGGTTGCCAACAAACAGGGGCAGGGGCAGGGGGCACTGCAGAAATAGAAAAGCAGGCATCCTTACAAATACGCATTCCATGGGAAAATAAAGTCGGCGTCGTGCTGGATCACAGGTTAAATTTCAATGCTCACCTGCAGGGGGCCTGAAATAAGGCAGCACACATTCTCTTCCGATTAGGTCAACTGGTGGGCAGGCGGAGTAAAATGCGGTTTAAAAATAAAATGCTCCTTTACACCGCCTGCATCAGACCAATATTAACGTATGCTAGCCCAGTCTTCACCCATGTAGGCATAACAAAACTCCACCCCTTGCAGGTGATCCAAAACAAGTTGTATGTTTTTATGTGGAGCCACAGACGCTCCCTGGTACGTCACAAATCTGTCGACCCACCACGACGCTCAAATACCCACCATCCATAGCTACCTACATGAGAGAGCTATCCAAGAAATTCTTTGACAGCGCTCTTATACACCCGAATAGGCTTGTAAGTCTGACTATCAACCCCTCCCTCCCCCACTAGAATCTGATTTCCCCCCCCTTAAGGGATCACATCCCCCCTTCAAATGTAGAAGCACTTACAAGACAACTACACGACATAGCACAGACAGAAACAGACTGGACAGGCTTACGGCTAGCTACGAAACTACTAGCACGTATGCCACGACACATATTGACAGACCCAGTTGATGGCATCACGGCCACCATAAAAAGATGGTACTCTGATGACGTCATCTCGGGTACAGAATCAGAGGTCGACCCGACAGTCAACCATGACGCGGACTGTTACCTTGAAAGAGACGAGAGAAGACAACAGCGACATGACAGGCACACTCTTCAGAGACGTCGCCTTCGCCGGCGGGGCGGCCGCCGCGTTAACACACTTGCGTTCCACAAAATTTAAAGCCCAGCTAGATATTTTTTTACAAACTGACAGGACAAGAGACCAGTTGCCTCACCTAGGTACTCATCCGCTGTTCCGAGCGCCCGCGCGCGACAGCATCCCAGACGTGGTGCCGAGGTTTATGCTGCGGCTAGCCTACCACCACAACACAGCGACTTATGATAACAGCCTGAGGGCTTTTCGAATCAGCATAAAAAAAAGATTACGGATAATTACCATCATGCATATCCATCCTCTTAAATTGGTAGTAAATTCTACTAAGTATACCAAGTCATATCATAAAGTTCAGATTATGAAGAGAAACAGATAAATTAATAGATTCTCAACAATACTTACAACCCAAGTGTTATACAAAGTAAAGGGCGGAAAGTTGAACGCCTGTTTTTTCTTTTCGTCGTCGACTTGCACTAGCATCGGCGTTTTGATGCCCTCGGGGTCATACAAAGATTCTGCCTATAAAGTAAACGTAAAGTAAGTACCTATACGCTGTATATTATGATACATTCTCTAATTTTTTAATGTGGGTACACACCAGTTGTCACTGACTTTAAACTATGTATTTATCGAAGCTTTGCGAGAATCGGATGATAATTGCAATTTTTAGACGAGAAAATCTTTATGTTTTCTTGCTGAGCTTTGATCTTTGTATCAATGTACAAATTGTGGTGTGTTACACACAATTGCAATTATCATCCGATTCTCGCAAAGCTTCGATAAATACATAGTTTCGAGTCAGTGACAATTAAGTTACCACGCGGCTGTACGGATAGCAGTCCCTGATGAAAGCTCCATACGAGTTCGAAACATGTCGGGCCGTTCCTGACAATTTCACGTGAGTGTAAACCGCTTCATCATCATCATCATCATCATATCAGCCGATAGATGTTCACTTTTGGACAAATGCCTCTCCAAAGTTCTCCACACCGATCGATCTTGCGCCGTCCTCGTGCAATTTCTGCCGGCGATCTCTGACACCCTGGATTAACACATACTATGTGCCTATGTGCCAATTAGGCTACTTTTCAGTCCGAAAAATTTAGTGTTCCCGTGGGATGAGCGGGTAACACCGCGCGACGCAGCTAGTAAGTAAAATAATTAGTTAATTGACGAAGCCTGTTGTGGATCATATCATTGGTTTGTATTTGACGAAGCCTGCGATGCGGATGAGAACTTATTGTAATTTTTCCTTTCGTGTCTTTTAATAAATTATTAAACTAGAGTAGTTAAATAATACATTCGACATACTCTTAAAATATTCTGGTCGATTTGTTCCAGCAGTTTCGAGAGGGCGCCGTGGCTTTTTTTGTAGAACATCGGTTTGAAGAATAACTCATACAGCGCCGTTAATACTTTTTCATTATCTACATGCCTTCTTTTATGTACTCTGTGTTTAGGTACAAATACGCTCTTGAATTTTCTGTCATATTCGAATTGTGGCGTCTTGTAACCTCGAGGTACTAATCTTTTCACTAGAGATACCTTATTTGTTGATATTACAGGATTACGTTGATTCTTTCGTTTTCTGTCATATTCGATTTGATTTGTTTTGTAATCTCTTGGTATCAATATTTTCACTAGAGACACTTCATTTGTAGATATTACTGGATTACGTTGATGCTTTCGTTTTCTGTTATTTTCCAATTGTTGTGTTTTGGAACGGTGCGATGTCATTTTTTTCATTAAATTCTTATTTGTGGCTATTCTAGGGTTGACGCGTTGAGGCTTCTTTCTGTCATATTCGACTTGTGGACTTTCGTCATTCTGTGGTATTAATCTTTTTACAAGTAGGGACAGTTTATTTTCCCATTGTGGTCTATAGCCATTATCATCTAGCGCAACTAAGTCAAATCCCTGTACCGTGTCTATAAAATAAATAATTAAAATACACGTTAAAGATGGTTTTAAGCATATCATGCTTGAAGTCGGTCTGACGGTAGGATTTTAATCAGTATGTTAAATGACGCAAGAAATCGAAGTTATATAAGTTAATGTAGCTACTAAGCATAAAAAAGCCAATTAATTGGCCATCTTCATTAAACAAAGAAACGTCGCTAGGAAATAATTATCAACTAAAATATACACCGAATATGCATACCTACATTATAGTCAACTCTTGTACAATCAAGTCAATAAATAAAGATAAAAATTTTAACAAAAATAGAACCGATTTAAAAAAAACCGGAAAACCAAAAATAACCCGATCATGTACAAATTACATTTGAATCAACCGAAATCAATGAGCGAAATGGAACAACAATAAACACTTACTTATATGATTTTCTCATTGACTCACTTTGTCAGAACTGGACCAATTTAAATGGGATCAGCACCAGCACCAGCTTTCAAATAAAAAAACAATCATCAAAATCGGTTCACCCTGCAGTCGAAAGTTAGTTGAGTTGAGGTAACAAATAAAAAAAAAAACCTTTTTTTGAAGTCTGTTAAAAAGGGGAACAACTGTTTAAGAGTCAGGATGCCACAGATAAAAACACAAATATAAAATTTATAAATTTATAAAAACACAAATAAGCTCTTAGATTATGTCCGCAGGCAGGTCTAGTCGCATGATGTGACTTCGTCCGCGTAACCCTCCCTTTTTAGGGTTCCGTACCCAAAGGGTAAAAACGGGACCCTATTACTGAGACTTCGTTGTCCGTCCGTCTGTCACCAGGCTGTATCTCAAGAACGGTGATAGCTAGACAGTTTAAATTTTCACAGATGATGTATTGCCACTATAATAACAAATACTAAAAATAAAATAAAATAAATATATAAGGGGGGCTCCCATACAACAAACGGGATTGGTTGCGTTAACTTTGCACCTTATTTGTATGGAGCGCTATACATACCAGGTGCAAACTTAACTTAACCACTTAAGGATGGAAAGTGTTTGTACGGAACCCTTGGTGCGCGAGTTGGACTCACACTTGACCGGTTTTTTACAGTAGTCGGGTAAAAGTGATCTCTTCGGGAAGAGGGATTAATCGACGAAATGGCATCATTAATCACATAATCTTTAAGACTTTCCTGAGACATATTTAATTATTGTATTAACTGGGATAAAGAGCTCCATACGAGTTCGAAATATGTCGGGTCATTCCTATCCTGACAATTTCACGTAAACCGCCTAATACAGTAATTAATCCCATTGGATTGCTAAAGGTCTAAGCCGATTTTATATTTCCTTCCTTTGTCTATAGTGTGTCGTATTCCAGCTATATTGCCTAGAGGTAGCTTTATAACAATTTGAAACCCGACTGCTGAAACTGTCCAGTATTTTCCGATTTCGAGCAACAAAGGAACGTGTGATTAATTAAGCTGAAAACAACACAGAGCTGTACAACTTTATTTAAAGGTGGCCCGGGGGCTGCATACGGGTTTTGTCGAGGGTTTCATGGACAGTATGTATATAGATTCTGTAAACGGGATCCTGTTATAAAATTGATTGGCATAACGTATTGTTTGGCATACAAATTGATGAACACAGCAACGACTATGCCAAGACCTGCCTGGATGTTATTTCTACCTATGAATAAAAAGTAAAGGCTTTTTAATAATTTCATCCATTTCCCATTAGGTAGTTATGTCTCTTCAACCTGAATGTCTGTTTTGTCTTGATTTTTAGGGTTCCGTGCCCAAAGGGTAACAACGGGACCCTATTACTGAGACTTCGCTGTCCGTCCGTCCGTCCGTCCGTCCGTTTGTCATCAGGCTGTATCTCATGAACGGTGATAGCTAGACAGTTGAAATTTTCACAGATGATGTATTTCTATTGCCGCTATAACAACAAATACTAAAAATAGAATAAAATAAATATTTAAGGGGGGCTCCCATACAACAAACTTGTTATAGATTATGGTACGGAACCCTTCATGTGCGAGTCGGACTCGCACTTGACCAATTTTTTAATTGTTTACGTTTGGTAAACTAAAGCTATAAGCTTATGTACCTACTCTTTAAACAGGAGAAATGAAGAATAAAAATAATCTATGATACGTGATTACTATGCGTGATATACCTAGTTCAGGGCGTTGACTAGGTATATGAAGATGGTTTGTGTGACCGAAAAAATAAAAGTGCAAGTTTTTGTAATTTATTTTAATACATTTCTTAGCTGTTTTCTCGATACACTATATAAGTTTTTTTAATTCTTTTTCTTAGTTTCACGGAAGTTATTTAATGGTTTCCATTTAATTTTAGGGGCTTTTATAATTATTCTGAAATATTAACAGATTTGGAAAAAATGGATTTCGCACAAATGAAAATTTGGCATAACGTTACAGGTGGGAAACAAAAATTTGCACATACGATAGGTGCCCTGAAAACTATATATCTGATCTCGACATCTCCGGATATATCCTTAACACCTTATCAATAATATCAGCTACCGATTTGTTCCCTCTAGAAGCGTATATCGGTATATCAAACAGGTCAACCACTTTATTATCCTGCGGCTGAATATATCTCTGTTCCTTCTCCACCTTCAGATTGCAATGAGGACAAACTACATGCCCCAGATTCATGTATCGTCTGCTCTGTGGTGGTTCTGGTGGCATACACCTTTTTTTATCAAAGTCATATTTATACATTGTAGGGCATATATATGTATCGATCATACCTTCGCTGTCTACAAAGTTTTTGACTGCATATTTCAATTTGTCGGTTAGCAATCGTAGGTCGGCTTTCGAGGGGTATATAACATTATTCACGCTGCGTCGTGTTAGGTTTTGAAGGAGCGCAGTCAGGCCACAGTTTGGGCACGGTTCTGTCTCTATTCTCCCCGTATCTTGATGACATTTGTTATCATTTTTGACATATTTATACCCGACGGGGCATAACGATGACGCCTCGGCGATGAGGCAAGCTAATATAACTTTTATGATCATCTGAAAGAAGAGTTTTTTAATTAAAGTCCGAAGACATAAAATTAACATAATATAATGAATATTGTGACTTTTAGGTTCGTAAAGTCTGGCGTAACTTAGACTAGCATCCGACGGCATGGACGCATATGCTGTAAGGCATAGAAATACTTTAAAACTGATAAATATTCCTCTACCTGATATTATACATAAATAATATAAAATGTACTGAAGATTATCCTATGAGTATATATCATTAAAATAATACGTTGTTTGGATAAATTTAAGGCACGCTATTTGCTGTTAACTCTTAATTAAAATCGAAAGAACTCCAAAACTACTTCAGCTCGCCGCGCACTTACAAGTTTAGTGGTTTCGACTGACGCTCCTGCTAGTTTAAATAGCATTGTTCAGTTTTCAAAGAAGATAATTAAAAATGGAACGGTATGCCTTCTGAGGCCCCCGTATCTGTTTACTTTACTGTTCGCCGCGGTAAATAGTAGGGAACCCGTGGACTACGGTGCTAGTTGATTAAAGTTACGATCCCATTTTGTGAGCATATTTGATCATGATCGAACAGTACGTTTTTCTTTTCTTTATTTTTTTTAGGTTTTCGTGTAAGTAATATCTTAAGAGGTAACGCTTAAGCGTTTGGACCTTTGTTTATCTGAAATATGAAAAAGAACGTACCTAGCAAACAGTAGTAAAATTGTTTACATTATTGTGAACACCTTTCGGTGGCCGCCGACCGAGTTATGGACGATAGAATATGGTCAAGCGCGATCGCTTTATCGTAATGGGTTCTGATGTGTTTTTTTGGGTTTTTCGTTTTTTCTTAAAGGTTGCTGGGTGATCCAATGTTTGTGCTATGAGATGATACAGGATGTACCACGGCTATGCCACATGGAGGGGAAATACATTAAATATTTTAGACAGGATATTTTGCTCAATGGAGACAACCTTTTATTTTTAAATTGAAGTAATACTGCATTGATAATTAGAAAAAAATATGGAAAAATTGTATGATTATTTTCAGCGACACATATTTTAATAATTTGAATGTTAAAAATTTCGGTGTGCCTTTATTTTAACATATTATGTTACTTAAGAAGGAGAGGAGAATTATTATTTGCCATTTTACTCTTTCGATTCGCGTTATAAAAATACAGGTTGTTTTTTTTTTTAACTTTTGGGCGCATCGATTTCCAGATGAGACACAATTTTTTTAAATTCTTTAATTTAGTATTATTAATTTTAAAAATAAAAGGTTGTCTTAACTGAGCAAAATATCCTGTCTAAAATATTTAAAATGTTTTGCTATCTAAAATACTTAAGGTACCTCCCCTCCCTGTGGCATAGTCACATGTGTAGAACAACCATGACCCAAGCATAAATATTCGAGTTCATTACACAATTTTTGACCTGTCCGGAATTCGAACCCCGGACCGCCGGCTCAGTAAGGGTGCACTACAAACTGCGCCAACCGCGTCGTCAACCCGCTTCGCCAACCGTACCCTATGTTGAACAGAGACCCCTGCATGTTTACAGTTTCATAACTTTTACAACCTATCTCTAAAATGAAACATGGATTCCCGGTTATAACTTTTTAACGATCGGACGCTGATTGGAAAACCCAATGAATTTTAAATGGCTGCCGTTGCTAAACAATTCACTTTTATCAGAGTATAAACTTTGGATAGATTAAATAATCAAATTGTTGTTTTCCGAGGGTTTTATTGTTGCGAATCTTTGTTGATGAATTTTCATGGCGAGGAATTCGTTTAAATAAATATTACGTACCCGGAAGTTACGCGTGATTTCGTCCCCCTCTTTTTTTTACGGTAGTCGGGTTAAAAGTATCCTATAATTCGTTAAAATGCGCTTTGGCGTGATAGGGGCCCAAACTATAAAATGAGATGGCGCTGTATCTTTTACCTTATGAACTGATAAATACATATTTAGGTCATTATGTCAAATACAATTTAAGATGAGTCAACTAGCCTATTGTAGTCTTAATTTTAATGGCCGAGAGTTCTTGAAGAACTTCTGAAGCAAAGAGGGCTCTCTTTCTTGAGTTTTAGAGCGGGAGATACTATAATTTTTATATATAATGTTGGTTGGAATCCCATCATGTGGGGTATCTAAAAAAAGGGCTTTATGAGCATATCATGTTATATTCTTCGAAATATTCAATATTGAACGCTCCTCGAGACTTTCTAAAATCTTAATCTTCGGCATTTAACAATATTCCGTGTGCCAGAATTGATATACACTTGTAACAAACATTGAAAAATAAAACAACATGAAAACGTTATTCATAATAGGTATAAGTATTATAAAATAAAACTCAGACAGCAAATGCAACAAAATTCAACATAATGAAATATTCAATACTTAATTATTAACTCCTATGTCGTTAACAATTCTTATACAATATTCTATCATCATTATGAAATGTGATAAAATATTAAAATATCACTGTCCATATACCTACAATTCAAAAAACTATTTAATTTAAATTTCATCTTCGAGTAATTTTATCAAATAGGCTATTTATGTATTACTATATTCTCGAAATCTCTCACATCGCACAGAAAACACTAAATTCCCATTCGGTGTGTAATGTTTAAATCACTTCTAGAAACAAAAATCATACATCATAGATTCAGTTTTAGCCCTAAAGGCCAAGGGCCCTCAGCTTAAGCGAAGGGGCTTGGCCACGATGATGACGTCAGGCGCCGATCTAGTTGTCTCGGAGCTCATCGGACGACGGTCCGCATCTGTTGAGGAAAATGTCAATTTTCTCTAACATGGTCGGAAATGTTAAGTTTTCTATTTGAAAATATAATACCCAAAAAGCCTGATCCAGAACATTATGGAAGCGTCAAAAATGCGTTTTAATATCTATTTTCACCCTAACAATAGTACATTACATAAGAGGCCGGGAAAATGAGACCGGGAATCCGTTTTCACGACGAGGCATGTATAGTGCTTTTCTCAAACACACAATGAAATAAAAAAATATACTTCAAAGAACAACATTTTATTAATTGACAAATAGGACATTTAAGTCTAACAACCAACCTTTAAAAACAAAACCTGCTTTTTGTCAAACCAGCCAGCTGTGTGAATGACCTTGTTGTTGAAACCAAAAAAAAGTTACTTTGCAGGCCTAGGCCTGAAAAGCAGTATGAAATCCCTTTACAGTCCTCTCGAGTTGTTGCGCCCAAAAACCTATACTTCCGAGCCTATTATAAGGAACGCAAAGACAATATTTCATTGCATGGTTGAGAAAAACTTTTGCCTCTGAGTAATGTACTATACTTTAAAAACTGTAACATTGACAGCAGCGTAGTACGTAGGTGCTACATATCACATGGAAAATACTCGATTACTATTATTAACTACAAAATTCGAAGGAATAAAGAAATGAGCGAGATAGTGATATCATATTGGGGATATAGCAATAAAACGGTTCCTCGAAACAGTTGTCTTTTAACGGTTATGTTTTGCTGACTACTCGAAATGAAGTCAGCTCTGATGATTGATTACTTTTTCGTCGTTCACTTTGACTTTGTCGTATTCTTGTTTCGACACATTCTTGTTTAGGAAACGGAATACGGCTAAACAGGAATGTGCCGAAATAAGAATATGGCGAAAAAGGAATCAATCGCTGTGATTTAGTCCTAGGGGTTAAGAAGGGTAAGCTCACGAATAGTAGTCGGTCCTCGCGGTGTGGCCTGCAGGTCGATGGTGACCTGGGAAGTGTTGGGGGTCGCAGGGCGGACGATGGTCGCGTTAGAACACGCAAACACAGAAAGCCCACGGCTATTCGAACTGGAGTTAGTTCCTAGAAATACAAACACAAGTAGGTAAATAATCATTGTTGCACATTAAATAGCTAACTTTAACGAAATATTTTTTTTTTCGAGTACAACTGGAAGTGTTACTGAAATCGTCATTACATGTGCCTATAATATTTGAGAGCTTCCTCGATTCATCATCAGATTAATTTTTCATTATTTTTTTATGCGATCAAGATGGTAGTCATTAATCGCAAACAAATAACTAATGACGGAGTTCTAAAGTAACTAACAATAAATAAAAAACCGGCCAAGTGCGAGTCGGACTCGCGCACCGAGGGTTCCGTACAAACTCTTATCCCATTTTAACTGGCCGGGTTATGTTTGCACCTGGTAAGGATGGCGCCGAATACAAATGAGGTGCAAAGTTATCACAATCGATCTCGTTTGTTGTATGAGAGTAGCCCCACTTAAATATTTATCTTATTCTGTATTATAGGGGCAAAATAGGCGCATTGTAAGACGTAACCTATTACCTATTATAGCGGCAGCAGACATACATCATGTGTGAAAATTTCAATTGTCTAGCAGCTAGACAATTGAAATTTTCACACATGATGTATGTAACCGTGATAGCTAGACTCTAGCTATCACGGTTCATGAGATACAGCCTGGTGACAGCTGGAGATAGATAGACAGACGGACATTGGAGTGTTAGTAAGTAATATGGTCCCGTTTTTTACCCTTAGGGCACTGAGGACCCTATAAACAAAACATTACATCCGAATTGACAACCTCTTTTTGAAGTCGGTTGTAATAGTACATTTCTCAAAAATTGCATGTAATGTTGCCTTACCATCGCTAGATAGACTACAGTAAGTGGAACATACCGAAGACTTTAGAAGTGTCCAGTAAACAGTGAGATTTTAAATTTGGAATCAATATTTGTCCAGTAAGTAAGTATGTAATTCCTATTACGTATCAAGATATTTGAATATCGAAACACGATTTACATCGTCACCGACCTATAAAAAAACTAAGGATGTGAAGGCGATGAGGTCGTATATAAATGTAAAAAGGATGCATTCCACAAATTGTTTTAATTATAAGTACAGTGCAACAGCAAATTGTAGAAATTTAAAAGTGGCGTCCCTTTTTCATAGATTAAATAGAAAGAGACGACATTGCAGTATACACTTGCAATTTACACTAAGAGCAAATGTAAAATAAAAAGAGGTTAGCACTATTGGCAGTATAAACGTAACTCAAGATGCATATTTAAAAAAAAAAAAAGTAGCGTCAAGGTTTAGTGCGGAAGTTTGTATGCAGCGTTTAGTTCATAATTGTGCTGTGTAAAATGACAATGATATTTCGGAATTCCTTCCTTTTTTGTGTCGTTTAGAAAAAACCTCGGAGTCAAAATTGAAGGAAAGCTTTATGATATGAAAATTAGTTAGAAAATACAACAATCTATAACAATAATTAAATTTTATCTTTAAGACTTAGATTTGTAAGACAGTGCAAATAATTAAACGCAGTATTTATAAAAAAAGAAATTAGGGCGGGATTTAAATTAAAAGACAAAAATTTCAAATTTGTTTGTGTGATCTATTACAATAATTCATCAAAAATGAGTTCAGACGAGTCTGATTCCGAATAGACGGCACTCCTCCATACTTAAAAGTGGAGGCAGAGTTAGCTAAAATAATTTACTTCCGACTAAATCCAAGGAGATATAAAAAAAATACAAGAGATTCATTAAATGGAAGGAAGAAAATCAAGTTAATAATTGGTCAGATAATGTGTGATAAGGTCAAAATATTTCAACAATCTTTCTGAGACAATCGGATGGCTACAAAGGAAAGAAATCACAAATATTCAGCAGCAAAATATAGAAAAGTTCTTAAATCAAACTCTAGATGATAACCATTTTGGCGATGAAGGTAAATAAATGCTGGCACTATTCGATAACGATATAACTATATCTTTTATCCAAGTATAAACTCATAATTATTTTTGTTATAGGTTGTTATCATGAGAGTTAATGGTGTCTGCGACGACGAATATCACAATGTGTATTAATAAAAATGGGATATAACAAAAATATTCATTGGAAAGTGGCCGAATATGAATGTCACCTACAAAATATAATTTTAATCTAATTTTCTTGTTTAATTTTTGAGAAAAGCACTATACTTGCTTCGACCGTAAGAGCCATCCTGGCCTCGTATTATATCCGGACCTCGCCTACGGCTCGGTCCGTCTAATTCCTACTCGGCCAGTATGGCTTACTTACTGGTCTCTGCCGTAATGTACTATTTCTCAAAAATGCCATGTAATGTTGCCATACCAGTAAACACTTCTAAAAGTCTTCGGTATTTGCCACTTACTGTAGTCTTTCCAGCGATGTTTTCCGAAACTATAAGAGCTATACTGTTGAAACTAGATGTATTCTGTGAACCGCATTAACATTTTGATGCAAAAATAAAAAAATAATAATAAATATTGGGGGCCCATACTTAGAACTGAAACTCAAAAATTTTTTTTTCGTCAAACACATACGTGTGGGTTATCTATGGATAGGTCTTCAAAAATGATATCGAGGTTTCTAAAATATTTTTTTTTCTAAACTGAATAGTTTGCGTGACAGACGCTTCCAAAGTGGAAAAAAGTTGGTCCCCCCCCCCCTCTAACTTCTAAAATAAGAAACTGAAAAATCTAAAAAAAACATATGACGTACATTACCTACTATAAAAACTACCAACGAAAATTGTTTTGAACGAGATCTAGTAAGTAGTTTTTTTTTAATACCTAATTTTGCACCTAATTTATATGGGGCGCTATACATACCAGGTGCAAACTTAACTTAACCACTTAGGGATGGAAAGTGTTTGTACGGAACCCTCGGTGCGCGAGTCCGACTCGCACTTGGCCGTTTTTTTTTTAATATCTTTCCTTGGATTTAGGCGGAAGTACAAACTCTGCCTCCGCTTTTAAGTTTGGAGGAGTGCCATCTATTTCGGAATCAGAATTGGCTGAACTCATTTTTGATATATGTAATTAGATTACACAAACAAATTTGAAATTATTGTCTTTTGACTTAAATTTCGCCTTAATTTATTTACTTTTTTTTTATAAATTCTGCGTTTAATTATTTGTACTGACTTTTGCACTGTCTTACAAATCTAAGTTTTAAAGATAAAATGTAATTATTGTTATATTTTCTAACTAATGTTCATATCATAAGCTTACCTTTAATTTTAACTCAAAGGTTTTTTTTAAAGGATACAAAAAAGTAATTCCGAAATATCATTGTAATTTTGTGTACACAGCACAATTATGAACTAAACGCAGCATACAAACTTTCCGCACTAACCTTGTCGCTACTTTTTTTTTAATATGCATCATGAGTAAACTTTATACTGCCAATAGTGCTGACCTCTTTATTTAAGTGTAAATTGCAAGTGTATACTGTAGTGTCGTCTCTTTCTATTCAATCTAAGAAAAAGGGACGCCACTTTTTAATTTCTGCAATTTGCAGTCGGACTGTACTTATAATTAAAACAATTTGTAGAATGCATAATTATTCAAATTTATACTATAATTAATGAATATATTTGAAATAAAATAACGTGATTAATTATCTTTTTACATTCATATACGACCTTATCGTCTTCACATACTTAGTTTTTTTTATAGGTCGGTGACGATGTAAATCGTGTTTCGAAATTTAAATATCTTGATACGTAATAGGAATTACATACTTACTTACTGGATAAATATTTCAAAATTCCAAATTTAAAATCTCGCTGTTTACTGGACACTTCTAAAAAGTCTTCGGTATTTGCCACTTACTGTAGTCTTTCCAGCGATGGTATGGCAACATTACATGGCATTTTTGAGAAATAGTACATTACGGCAGAGACCAGTAAGTAAGCCATACTGGCCGAGTAGGAATTAGACGGACCGAGCCGTAGGCGAGGTCCGGCTATAATACGAGGCCAGGATGGCTCTTATGGTCGAAGCAAGTATAGTGCTTTTCTCAAAAATTAAACAAGAAAATTAGATTAAAATTATATTTTGTAGTTGACGTTCATATTCGGCCATTTTCCAATGAATATTTTTGTTACTTATATCCCATTTTTATTATTACACATTGTGATAAACATCGTCGTCGCAGGCACCATTAACTCCCATGATAACAACCTATAACAAAAATAATTATGAGTTTATATTTGGATAAAAGATATAGTTATATCGTTATCAAATAGTGGCAGCATTTATTTACCTTCATCGCCAAAATGGTTATCATCTAGAGCTTGAATTAAGAACTTTTCTATATTTTGCTGCTGAATATTTGTGATTTCTTTCCTTTGTAGCCATCCGATTGTCTCAGAAAGATTGTTGAAATATTTTGACCTTATCACACATTATCTGACCAATTATTAACTTGATTTTCTTCCTTCCATTTAATGAATCTCTTGTATTTTTTTATATCTCCTTGGATTTAGTCGGATGTAAATTATTTTAGCTAACTCTGCCTCCGCTTTTAAGTATGGAGGAGTGCCGTCTATTCGGAATCAGACTCGTCTGAACTCATTTTTGCTGAATTATAGTAATAGATCACACAAACAAATTTGAATTTTTTGTCTTTTAATTTAAATCCCGCCTTAATTTCTTTTTTTATAAATACTGCGTTTAATTATTTGCACTGTCTTACAAATCTAAGTCTTAGATAAAATTTAATTATAGTTATACATTGTTGTATTTTCTAACTAATTTTCATATCATAAAGCTTACCTTCAATTTTAACTCCGAGGTTTTTTCTAAACGACACAAAAAAGGAAGGAATTCCGAAATATCATTATCATTTTACACAGCACAATTATGAACTAAACGCTGCATACAAACTGCCGCACTAAACCTAGTCGCTACTTTTTTTTTTAAATATGCATCTTGTGTTACGTTTATACTGCCAAATAGTGCTAACCTCTTTTTATTTTACATTTGCTCTTAGTGTAAATTGCAAGTGTATACTGCAATTTCGTCTCTTTCTATTTAATTTATGAAAAAGGGACGCCACTTTTTAATTTCTACAATTTGCTGTCGCACTGTACTTATAATTAAAACTATTTGTGGAATGCATCCTTTTTACATTTATATACGACCTCATCGCCTTCACATCCTTAGTTTTTTTATAGGTCGGTGACGATGTAAATCGTGTTTCGATATTCAAATATCTTGATACGTAATAGGAATTCATACTTACTTACTGGACAAATATTGATTCCAAATTTAAAATCTCGCTGTTTACTGGACACTTCTAAAAAGTCTTCGGTATGTTCCACTTACTGTAGTCTATCTAGCGATGGTAAGGCAACTTTACATACAATTTTTGAGAAAAACAACTTACCGTCAGAACTAGTGACCGGGTCCGTTAGAAATAGGCTCTCCCTCGTTTGACATCCAAACTCCATGGTGTTCAGTGTCCCAACCGACGCATCTTTGCTTTCTTTTGTCTCTTCTGAACTTTTAGTTCTGAGTGACTCTTCCTTCTTGCTGGTATCACGGAGCCTGCCTTTGTTTTCTGTATTTACATTTTCTTTCGAGGTCTTGGTCCTTAGAGATTCTTCTTTCTTGCTTGTGTCCTTCTGACTAGGTCTTCTATTGTCTTCTATCTCTTTCGACTCTTCTTTTGATACTTTAGGTGTCAATAGATGTTCTTTTCTATTGGTTTTACGACTGGGTCTTCCCCTTGATTCTGCTTCTTTACACTCTTCTTCTTTCGGCAACTGAACAGTTGGAGATTGTTCTTTCTTGTTAGTGTCACGTCTAGACTTGCTCTTGTGTTCTATTTCCTTGTGCTCTTCTTTTTCTAAAGTATTCTTCCTTGACAATACGCCTTTGAATTTGTCATGCCTTGATCGATCTGTATAGTCTATGTCCTCGTTTTCTCCTTTTAGCGTTCTCTTCGGCGATTTCTCTTTCTTGTTTGATTCTCTGCGTCTGGGTTTATCTCTGTTTTCTATCCCTTTCAACTTTTCTTTTTTTAATGTATCTATCTTTAATGATTCCTTTTTGTTACCTGCATTGCTGAGTCTGGGTTTGCTTTTGTACTCTGCCTCCTTTCGCTCTTCTTCTTTCAATTTTTTTTTTATTTTAGGTGTTTCTCCTTTCTGATTGAAATCCTTCTTGCTTGCGTTGCTACGCCTCGGTCTGTCCTTGTGTTTAATGTCGATTTCATCCGTCAAAATCGGTGTACTTTCAGGCCAGTCGTTGTCGCCGTCGAGAGGAGAGTCCAGTTGGAGTAAATCAGATGCAATGCTGCCTGACTGAAATAGGAGGGGCGGAATTATTTATATGCTATTGTAAAGTCATACTATAACATTTTGTAATATTATTCGGGCAACCCTGCAAGTATCTGGGCATTCCAGTCACAATATATTTTCTCAAAAACGGTCGAGAATGTTCACTTTATTGATAAAAAAATAGGACGCGCATAGTTTATGGTCAGTCAAAAATTAAAAATAAAAACATTGCCGGCTCGGTTTGCTCACAATAATATTGTATCAAATTTCTTTATTTATCGCATACTCTTACTCCCGATGCCACACGTTTAAAATGTATACTAATCCAGCAATTGCCTACTTCCCTCGCTTTATGAACTGAAGGTGATAAATAATGTAAATATTTTCAAGCGCCGGCTTAGGGACTATTTGTTAAAAAAGGCGTATTATGATGTAGGTGAATTTATTAATGATAGTGATTCGAAAATGGCTTGAACTTGAGCAGCTCCACAATTAATCTATTTATTTGTTGTTTGTAAAGTTTTGTTTAAATTAAGTATTAGCTATGTAATTAGTGAAGGCTATGGTATGTTCAATGTCTGTAGTTAAATTTCTTATAATTAGTGCTGTGAAATTATTTACATTTTTATTTTGATTTTTGTGTGTTAGTTACTTAAGTATTATTTCCAACACGATGTAAATTGTTAAGGAAAATAAATAAATATCGTATTTGACAATAATGTGCTGTTGCAAACGCATAGAGTTACTTGTGTCAAGTCTATTTGGTAAAGACTAAAACTCAGTTCTCGATGAGTTACTTGCATTACGCCGACAAGCGTGTATGAACAGATGCATGGATGTGAGCGAATCAAACGAAGTGTGTATGAACCAATTCTGTTATTTGGTGGTCTTTACCTAACCCAGTGGGATATTCATGTGAATAAATGTGTTTATGTGAGTATATGTTCATTATAAGATGTGTGTCTCCTGGTGCGCACAGTGCGTGGTAGTGCCAACAGCATCATAAACATGGTTGCGAACTGGCACTAGCCTAAACTCTGCCCGTACCTGAACTATTGTTGCCGGATTCACGCACGAGGCGTTAAGTCCTTAATTAGATTGAGTTAGATTAAGAAAAAAATATGTTTATTTACTAACACTAGTATAAATCACACTAATATTATAAAAGGCGAATGTTTGTGAGTGTGTTTGTGTGTATGGTTGTTACTTCTTCACACTCGATCGGCTGGACCAATTTTGATATATTTTGGTATATAGGTAGCTGACACCCTGGATTAGCACATGGGCTATTTTTTATCTCGAAAAATGTAGTGTTCCCGTGGGATGATCGGGTAACACTGCGGTGCAGGTAGTATGACATATAATGTAATAATCTACTAACACTATCGATCCAAATGTCGAAGTAAATGACTATTATTATTACTTATTATGTAATACCTTCCGCCCGTTCATCTGCCGTGTATAATTGTTGGCGAGATTGTCTCGCTCGGGGCTGTCTCCAGGACTTGAGAGTCTGTCCATGCCATCCGAGTCGAACGACATCTGGTCATCGCACATGCGGTCCAGATGGTCTTGCGACTTGGCTTGCAGAGTCTCCTGAGAATATAACACCATATTTTTATTTAATTGTCAGTCTGTTCTGCCCCACTGCTGGGCAAAAGCCACCCTGTATTTCCACAACACTATACAAATATGCTTTTCACGACAATGCTTGAAAATGTGACCATAATGACCTAAACCCGGTTACCTATCTGAAACACTAATTTTTGGTTTCCAGCTGTAACGTTTCGCCAAATTTCCATTTATCCGAAAGCCATTTTTTCCCATAATAATAATAAAATGAACCTAACCTAATGAGTTCTTTAAAACGATGTTGATAAAATCCTGAAATTCGGGTTTCAAGAAAAAAAAAGGACGGGTTGCACTCCGGGAGTGCCGGCAGAAGTGAAAACTCCGATTTTATTATATCTCACTGACACTTGATTTCTATTTTAATCTCTGTTTCTTACTAATGTATGTTTATGATTACGCTTCACCATCTGTCACTTACAACATTTTGTTGTTCGAAGGCCCCCTTTCTTTGAAACAGACACGGTTGCTAGGTTACCGACTGACTTTTATCTGTCGCGCGGATCTGTCGCGAGTTTAACATTTTTTACCCATTACGTCAATGTTTTTACCCATCTAAAAATTGCCAAGCGCCGCTAAAGAAGTTTTCACTTCAAAATACTTTTGGACAAATGAAAATTTGGCGAAGCGTTACAGATAGGAAACAATGTTTCGGAGTTGAGATAGGATACTCCTAAATCCAGTACTCAAAACTGTTTATAGTCCTTATTTAAAAACTTTTTCACGATTCTGCTCGAAAATGTGGTTATATAGGTACATTACCTGAATCCAATTCACAAAACTGCTTATATATGTTCTTTTGTAAACTGTATATATCTATGTTAGCTCCCATCGCGACAACAATGTAGCACGTTACGGTAACAGTTCGTATATATACATGATTTTTTTTTTTTTTTTTTTTTTTTTTTTTTTTTTTTTTTTTTTTTTTTTTTTTTTTTTTTTTAATACTACGACGGTGGCAAACAAGCATGCGGCCCGCCTGATGTTAAGCAGTTACCGCCGCCTATGAACGCTTGCAACGCCAGGAGCATCACGCGCGCGTTGCCGACCCTTTAAGAACCTATTTACTCCCCTCTTGAAGAACTGCATACTGTAGCCCCCGGGGAAAACCTCGGCAGGGAGCTCATTCCACATGCGAAGCGTTCGCGGTAGGAAGTTCCTCTGGAACCGGACAGTTCTCGACCATTTAGGCTCTAGCATGTGAGGATGAACACCCTGCCGATGGCGAGCAGTGCGGTGGTAGAAGGTAGCCGTGGGCATCATGTCAAACAATTCCTCAGAACACATCCCATTATACAGACGGTAGAACACACACAAGGAGGCAAAGTCTCTCCTCAGACTTAAAGGCTCGATTCCGTCTGTGAGTTTAGGAATTTCAATGTAAGATAACACTTTTTAGGAAATATTTCAGAGTAATTTTCTCGGCCGTCTTAAACGACAATTTAACCAATCGAAGCTTAATCGTCTGCTGCATGTCAAATTAAATTGACCAATAAGAATGCGTAATTTACGAGGTTTGTATTGTTTGCCTACAATTAATCCTGGCGACTAAGAACGGGCTCATTTAACTACCGGAAGGGCCTCAAACAAGATGGACCAACGATCAAGCCAGGAGCGCGGGAAGCCGTTGAATCAGTTGTGGTGAACACCACAACTATAGTGATTCAATTGATTTAGGGAAGGTTTTTGTCCAGCAGCGGACATGCCACGATTTTGCGCGACCAACGGCGCGGCGAGCGGTTGAGCGAGAGATCCTAGCGCGGCTGCCTTACGAGTGAGCGAGACACACGTACCGCGCACCGCTGCCGCTGTCGCGCAAAGTTGTAGCGTCTCCGTACTGACTTCACCTTGATATACTGATGGTCCCGGTACAGCTTTCGGATACAAGTGAAGAGGAAGAAGATCCCCGCGGCGGACAGAAGGATCGAGAAGATTATCACCATGACCAGGATATGCGTCTCGTGCAGCAGCGACGTCTTTTCACCCTGGAAAGCAGTATGTCGTCAAGATAAAAAATCTAAATCAAAACGTTTATTCTGTAAGTAGGCCACAAGGGCGCTTCATATGTCTGAGTCTGAATCTACCGGCATTTCACAAGAGACCGCTGTTGAGATGAAAACCCAAAGAAACCCAACAGTGAGTAATTTTACCTAGAACTATTACAATTATATTACTACTATGTGATTAATAACATGTAGAGATGTGTAAGATTTTTCAAATCAATATTTACCGTAATAATTATATAACGTGAATATCTAGCCCGACCACTTACAAAACAACTAATTTTAGCGACCGTTTTTTTGTTTCTCCATATTAAAAGTAGTATATAATCCGTTTAAATTCGCAAAAATGACGTTTCACTTCTCATGCTCTAAAAGTTCGACTTTATGCTGTGCGTAGGCGACATAAAGTCGCTTTTTATGCTCTAGAGCGTAAAGTAAAATCGTCGTCGAAAACCAAGGCGATCGGTCCAACAGCCACACGAACAACTTAAAACTGAGCTGACGTAATAATTTAATACCCAGATAAAAAAAAATTAAAACTTCATAGAATAAACTCTTAATTTTATTTCGTTTCGTCAGTACTCTAAGACCAAGGCAAAGATACTATAACAGCCAAAGTACACAAAATAGCCAAGTCAAGTCTTGATATTAAATTACACTCCAAGTAAAATAAATGCATTGAGTAAATAATTGCTTGTTTTAATTAAAACATATATATTAACTATGAAGTAGCAAAGAACTTGGCACCCATATAGATCTCAATTCTTTTGTCGGTTAAGAACCATGTTTGATCAGAGAAAAATGTCTAAAACTATCAGCATTTTTAGGGTTCCGTAGTCAACTAGGAACCCTTATAGTTTCGCCATGTCCGTCTGTCCGTCTGTCTGTCCGTCTGTCCGTCCGCGGCTTAGCTCCGTGATCATTAGTATTAGAAAGCTGAAATTTGGTATGAGTATGGGCAATGGGCATATATCACGCCGACAAAACGGTAAAATAAAAACTAAAAAAATATTTTTTTTCGGGTACCTCTCAAACACCTAAAGTGGGGATGTTTTTTTTTTCGTTTCAACACTAGTGTGTGGGTGTCGTTGAATAGGTCTTTTAAAAATAAAAGCGGTCAACAATAGTAGATTGTACGACAAGTGCATAAAACGCACCATTTTACACGAGACGTTTATCCATCCGAGCGAGTTTGCGAGCGAGGATGAATATAAAGTCGAGTGTAAAATGCGTTTTATGGACGAGTTGCACACTCTACTTTTCACTTCGATTGCGAGGAAATGAAACTGTATCATGTAAATATTAGGTATACTTAAAAACTTATTTAATTAAAATTTAAGTTACACTAATGTAACTTTAAATTTTAATTAATTGCTCTAAAGCAATGAGAAATATTTAAAGTAATAGTTTAAAAAGTAATAAATGATAATAAATAGAAGTTACAAGTTTATTTCAAGAAGTTTTATTGTGTACTTTGGCTGTTGGTATCTTTGCCTTGGTCTTAGAATACTAACGAAACGAAATAAAATAAAGAGTTAATACCCGTTCCAGACCTACCGATCCGATCCGATTTATCGAAAGAAATCGGATAAGTAATGTGTAGTGCAATTGTTAGGATCTAATACACTACACATTATCCAATTTCCTAACAATTGCACTACACATTATCCGATTTTATTCTACGAAGTCTTGTTTTTTTTTATCTGTTTATTAAGGAAATTTTATCGTGTGGCTGTTGGACCGATCGCCTTGGTATTCGACGACGATTTTACTTTATGCTCTAGAGCATAAAAAGCGACTTTATGTCGCCTATGCAGAGCATAAAGTCGAACTTTTAGAGCAAGAGAAGTGAAAAAATAATTTTCTCCAACTTGCTTGGAAATGTTGCCATTAATGTAGTAAAACTGGACCGCGAAATCGTTCGTTATATTTAGAAGGCGTTAATGAAAATTAAAAAAAAAATATATTATTGGCCTTAGCCGGGAAATCAATATTATTTAAATAAGGCGATTAGGTAAAAAACACACCTTCCGTTTATAACGTCTCATACAAATGAGGGTAATCTTAATTTGGTCGGTTACTGCATTTTTACTTTTAATTTTTTCAAAGACTTTGATAATTCACCATACAGCCAATTGTCCACTAAATTTAAAAAATAAAAACTATTATAAACTTTTTAATTGTTCTCTGCGTTTAGTTCTTGCACTGAAAATTTTTTTTCTCTGCTACTGTCAATGTATTTAAAATGTCGACAAATTTCGAATAACGGACAAACAATTTGAATAGTAATCTTATATGCGGTTAATTTATTTTCATGATTCTTAGTTATTTATTAGAGATTTCTCACGACAGTTTTAATTTTAATAATATGATGATATTTAATGAGTGATTTGAAAATTAATAAGTGTACCAAACGTAAACAAATAAAAAATAAAACAGAAATGATTGTGTCCAAATCAATATAAAAGTTATTTTGAACTTATGATCTTCTCCGAATGATAAATATGGTATGGTTTCTAAAAAAACAGTGTGTTTAGAAGTTGTTCATTTAACTAAAATTTATAATTACCTATGTGCATATTTTTTGTTATTGTGTTTTCATATATATTTAATTCTTATTCATATATTTTGTTTTAAATCAAACATATGATTCGGACCCGAAATTTTATTCCTATTCCTAAAAAAAATAAGTACCAAATGAACTTCATGGTACTGATACATTAAATTAAAATGTAGATTGGTGATTATTTCCAAGCATATTTGGAGAAAAGCACTATACAAGCCTCGGCGGGAATGTCAGTTCGCAGATTCGTATTATTGAAGGACGAGGCGTAGCCGATATTATTAGCCGATATGATCATACTCATCCACGAACTGACTTTTCCCGGCCTCGGCAGTAATATACTATTTCTCAAACATCCAATGAAATATTGTCTTTACGTTCCTTAAAATAGGCTCGGAAGTATCGCTTTTTGGGCGCAACAACTCGAGAGGACTGTAAAGGGATTTCATACTGCTTTTCAGGCCTAGGCCTGCAAAGTAACTTTTTTTGGTTTCAACAACATGGTCATTCACACAGCTGGCTGGTTTGACAAAAAGCAGGTTTTGTTTTTAAAGGTTGGTTGTTAGACACTTGTGGAAAAAAAAATTCAAGATGGCGACTTTTTTTTTCAAAATTTGTATGGAGAAAATTTCAAATTGGTCCTAGGAGGCTGAAATTCGGTATCCGGGGGTTTTTGGGGCTCCTGAGTCAGAATCTGAAATCGGATTTTTAAAATTAGGTCAAAATCGGATTCGGGGGCTCTCGGGGCTCAAAAATATGAATCTGAAATCTTGTCCGAAAATTCGGTCAGATTCGGAAAATATCGAAAAAAAAAAACGATTTGTATGGAGAAAATTTCAAATTGGTCCTAGGAGGCTGAAATTCGGTATCCGGGGGTTTTTGGGGCTCCTGAGTCAGAATCTGAAATCGGATTTTTAAAATTAGGTCAAAATCGGATTCGGGGGCTCTCGGGGCTCAAAAATATGAATCTGAAATCTTGTCCGAAAATTCGGTCAAATTCGGAAAATGTAAAAAAAAACCATTTGTATGGAGAAAATTTCAAATTGGTCCTAGGAGGCTGAAATTCGGTATCCGGGGGTTTTTGGGGCTCCTGAGTCAGAATCTGAAATCGGATTTTTAAAATTAGGTCAAAATCGGTATCGGGGGGCTCTCGGGGCTCAAAAATATGAATCTGAAATCTTGTCCGAAAATTCGGTCAAATTCGGAAAATATCGAAAAAAAAAACGATTTGTATGGAGAAAATTTCAAATTGGTCCTAGGAGGCTGAAATTCGGTATCCAGGGGTTTTTGGGGCTCCTGAGTCAGAATCTGAAATTGGTTTTTTTAAATTCGGTCAAATTCGGAAAATATCGGACAAACAATATTAAGTGTTATTCTTTGAAGTATATTTTTTTATTTCATTGTATGTTTGAGAAAAGCACTATACATGCCTCGTCGTGAAAACGGATTCCCGGCCTCGTATCACTATCCGGCCTCGCTCGCACGCTCGCTCGGCCGTATATACCTACTTGGCCGGAAATCCTCATTTTCCCGGCCTCTGATGTAATGTACTATTTTTGATAAAGTCAGCAGTTTTGTAAATATTCGCTCCGAAAATAAAAAAAATAGCGTCCCCCCCCTCTAACTTTTCAACCACGGCTCAAAAAATTATGGAAAAATTCATGAACATGAGGCCTTATAAGTACTTTCAATGAAATCTATATTGAACAAAATCGGTCGAGCGGTTTTTGAATAATCGCAAAATTTCATAATTTTCTTAAGACGACGTAAGTTGACTTCCAGAAGGTAATAAGTAATTACAGTTACTTTGGCGTTTACGACTTTTTACAGAGCTCGAAATCTTTCTCGTAACTGAAGTCTATACTGAAGGATGAGCAACTACGGAACCCTGCACTGAGCGTGGCCCGACATATGCTCTTGGCCGGTTTTGAACGGATATTAGCCTTAAGATATACCTCACCTCACATTCCTCGTCAACCTTGAGCCTGCAGTTAAAGATGTCGTTGCATTTCAATTCCTGTCTGATGCAGGTCCCGTCTTCACAGTCGAACTCGACCCCTGCCTCACAGGTCTCTGTAAAGAAAAAACGGCCAAGTGCGAGTCGGACTCGCGCACCGAGGGTTCCGTACAAACACTTCCCAACTGGCCAGGTTAAGTTAAGTTTGCACCTGCTAACAAAATGAGGTGCAAAGTTAACGCAATCACGTTTATTGTACAGTCACCATGAGATATATCGCAGCATATAAAGCGTCCATAAATATCGGAACACGACTCCTATTGACTGGGCGTTACAGTATATGTTCAGATATTTATGAATGCCTTATATGCTACGATATATCTGATGGCGACTGTACGGGAGCCTTACTCAAACATTTATTTTATTCTGTTTTTAGTATTTATTGTCATAGTGGCAACGAACATCACGGTTCATGAGATACAGCCTAGTGAAAAACTGACTGACAGACAGACAGTGGAGTCTTAGTAATATAGGATCCCGTTTCTTACCCTTTGGGTACGAAACCCTAAAAAATGTGAAAGGAAATAATAGTCGTTTATGCAACAGACAAATCGAACAATGTTGGACTTTAGACTAAAGGATTTGAAAGATCCACGGTAGATGACAAAACTGTTTGAGTTTTATTATTTCACTAAACATCTACCTAAGGATTTGAGTTTAGTGATTTGGCCAAATCAGATGGGTAACAAAACTTGTATTGTCATTTCACGGGATTTTTTCAGAGAACCTGGCTCGCTTCGCTCGCTCAGTCAATAAATTACTTCTCACCCTCTCCCGTCAGGATCCGAAAGGCGGTGAACTCTGCTTTGAACATGGTGTCCCTTGCAAGTATACTGGTGTACATTCGGACGTGAATGATATTACTTGGGCCAAAACCTTCCTTCGGCAGTTTTGTCGTTACTGGCTTCGATTTGGAGCCACAGAACACTTCCAACCTGAAAAAAACACATTGCCTTACAAAATATAGGTACCTAATTAATTTGTTTATATTAAATCAGACCAAATAAAGTAACTTTGGTTGAAAAATAAATTTTAAAATGTATAAGGCCTCTTAAACTTGCACGATTTTCACACATTATTATAACATCGATGATTTAACGTGTAGGCGATTAAGTTCTGTTTTGATAAAATAAGGTACGAATTTTATATTTCTGACTTTTTTCTTCACTTTCATCAGTTAAGGAATACTGCTTTTGTAGTAGAAGGAACCCTATTATGAATGGAAAGAAAACCGGCCAAGAGCACGCTCAGTGTAGGGTTCTGTAGTTGCCCATTCTTCGCAATAGACGGGCTAACCTAACCTCAATTCAAATCAAATAATTTAAACCTCGGGCTTAAAACCGCTGTTTTCAAAGATTTCAAGTTCTATAAAAAGGTCGTCAACGCCAAAGTAACTGTAATTACTTATTACCTTCTTGAAGTTATCCATTATACGCGCCAGATTGAGCGGAATGTTTTAATGCAGTATGGCACTTAACTACTATGTGTAACGTTCGAATTATAAGGACACCGCTCGGCTTACGTTATTGATGTTATTAATTGAATTATGACATTTTGCAATAACTTAAAAACGGCTTGACCGATTTTATTCAATGTAGTTTTCATTGAAAGTACTTAATAAGGCCTAATTTTGACCCGTGGTTGAAAAGTTACAGAGGGTGTTGGGTGCTATTTTTTGGACTTCCGGAGTGTATATTTACAAAACTGCTGACTTTATCAAAAAATAATGTTTGAAGACCCCTAACTTTTTTTAAAAGACCTATTCAACGACACCCCACACACTAGTGATTTTACCGTTTTGTCGGCGTGATACATACTAATGATCACGGAGCTAAGCCGCGCACGGACGGACAGACGGACATGGCGAAACTATAAGGGTTCGTAGTTGACTACGGAACCCTAAAAACGAGCCGTGGATTTCAGTCAATTAAAAAGTTAGGTTTATGAAGGCAAATTATAGTGCCGATAACTACTAAACGGTTAAACCGTTTAAGCCTTTAATACAAAGATCAAAGCTTTAAGAAAAATTGGAAAAGGAGCTACCTGGTGGAAGAGTTACGATAAAGTTAAGAGTTAGGTAAAACCGTTTTTAGAATGATTTAATAATAATCATGCCACATCATACAAATCTACATAGAATACTAAGAAAGTGAGTCAACAACTGGTCGACACCACGAGGGACCGAAGAACTGGCAGCTTCCTCGTTCAACGTATTAGCGTTGCTATTCAGCCACGAAATGCTGCCAGCGTCTTCGGGATTCCGGACCATGCCAAAAGGGTTAAATTTTTTAAATATTAAAATTACTGCAGTTTAGGATATTTTTTAGTTAGTTAACTTCTTAATTTATATATAGTTAGTATGTAAATTTCTGCGTTATTATTATTGTTGATTATGAAAGTTTTATAGCAAGTAATTTCTTACTTATGATCAAAGTTTGTCTCCGAACCGAAGACTTGCACCACATTATTTTCACAATCATTTGGCAGGGCCAGTTTGTATTCCGTGAAGTTTAGAAAAATCTGAAAAGAACAAAATCCTAGATCAAATATTATATTTTATTATAATAATATTTGCCGAATCGTAAACCCGATCAAACGACGCAACGGAGCCACGCCGTTATGTCGCTAAATCTAACTTGTTTTAAGTCTTGTTCACATGTCCTTTTGTAGTTCACAGATCCTTTGGTTTTATAATAGGGTAACTCAGGATTACACGTTAAAATGTCTAGGTCTAATAATGTCCACTTGCTGATTTTTGTATTTTGAACCAAAGATGTAGAAAAAATATTTTTCATTTGATGATTATTGTTGAACGGTGAAACTCACGCTGGTGTTGGCCGGGGTCACTATTCTCCACTGTATGTCCAGCGAGCTGAGGCTCTGTTCGCGACACTCCTTCACATCTTCGCTGTGGGAGCCGATCTCGCCGGCAAACGCACCCTCGACCTCTTTTTGGCACGACGGGTGTATTTTTCCTGTAAGGGTCATTATTTGTGCCTTCCTGACGTTTCGAAAACTATTACAGTTACCGTTAACAAAGGTCGACAGTAAAAATTTTTTTTCTGTCAAAGTTACGTTTGTAAAACTGCTTTTTTTTTGTGTAACAGTCGCGGATACCGAAGGTTGATATATGGGTGACGGTGAAGGGGATGGTGATGATGATGATGAGGGATGGTGATGAGATCAGATAGCGATTGTGATGGTGAACTCTACCTAGATTTGAAATCCTTCTTGTCGTCCGAGTGGAATTTCTATAAATGAATAAACATACAAATAAATACAGTATTCATCCAGTTCCGTAATTGGAAAAACAACTTCTTAAAATTTGTCTTGTTTGATGTAACATACGTTGATGTCTATGTCTATTATGATAATGATGTTCCCATAATTATGAGTAATGGTGATATTGATAGTGATAGTGATCGTGACAGTGATGGTAATAGTGACGGTGATGGTGCTGGTTATGGCTTAATGTGATGCGATGATAATGAAGAAGAACTCACGGCTCACAGCGTTGAGTTGGAACGCCACGCTAATTTCGAATCCTTCATACTCGATGCTGTCGTCCGAGTGAAACTTGAGCCACATGTGTGGTCCAGTAGACACTATACTTCCAGGCACTTCTTCACCGCAGTATCTATCCACCAGTGGAGAGTATCCGAATTCACCGTCACGGATCTAAAAAATATTGTCGAAAACCTTTTTTGAGACATGATTTTATGGCCGCAGGAATTTTTGTTTTTCGAAGACACCTTGTTACAGTAAAGGTTAAAATAACATACTTTATAGCTATTCCAGTCACCGTACCAGCACGTCTAGCATAACTGTGACACGTGACTCTTTAGTTAGTGCGTGTTTAAAATGCAAAATGCACGATTTTGAAATCTGAAGAAATTTCCGGATTTTCATTACAGCGGCGGGCGCGGAGAAATGGGGGAGGGGTATTCTAATTCAGAATTGTCGCGCGACTCAGTATCACCCGTCATTCTCTCACAGTACTGCGAAGAAAGAGATAGGTAATATTTCTCGCGCGAGAAAGAGTCGCGTGTCACGCAAACCGGAATAGGCTGGAGACCCCAAACAGGTAAACTAATGATGTACCTCTAAATAATCGGTATCGCACTCTTTCGGACGTCCCTCAATCTTGAACTGGTTAACAAAGGTCAGCACCACGACATAATCACCCTCACCACGCGCTGTAACCATAACATTATTCACATAAGATCAGTCGACATCATGGTATAAGAAAATACCGTATGGCACTCCGACTAGTGAGACTTTCTACGACACCGATTAGTTGCTGCGTAATGATTACAAAATAATTTCAGGAAAAAAATTAGCCGCTTGTCGTACAAAAAATAATAATAATGATGTGTTTAATGCATTACAATTGTCATGTTGCAGACTAAGTTTTATTTTATCGCAACAATTGATTTAAAACATTCACGATTTGATGAGGACAACTCTAAGGATCAAAAAGAGGCTCGCGTCGAATGGTGCATGAAAAGGCTGAAAAAATATGATCGTGGTGACTCAAAGCTGTTTATAATATCTACACCGGTGACGAATCCTGGACCTATGCGTAGGATCCCGAAACTAAACTACAATCAACAGTGTGGGCACAGTACATATATATACAGGGTGTTTGGTACATCGTCTGCCAAATTGAAATGGGGTCATTTGGTATCTCCTACAGCTTCTATAAAAAATCTTAGGCCCACGGATTGCATTTTTTAGGGGCCGTAGGATGGGTAGGTAGCAAATGACCCCTCCTATCTCCCATTTTAATTTGGCAAACGATGTACTAAACATCCTGTATATTGTGGTGTGGGTGTTTCAAAAAGAGCCGAACCACAGTATATAGGCTAAAGCAGTATGGAAACTAAGGCCTTTTTTTACGATAAATACCTTCGCGTCCAACGAGCGTTAGTGTTGTCACTCTTAATTATTATATACTTTTTGTGTCCATAATTGGTTTTTGTAAATGGGATAACATGCATGATAATAAACAATATTCTATTCAATTCTAAGAATTCTATTCTATTTTAAATAAATAATATTTACGATCTATTTCCTCAAATAAAAATCTATAAAATAGTTTACCTGTTATTTTAGTAATACACGTTGTATTGCTCGAATAGGTCGTATCACCAAGATGGTCCTTTGGATTTGTTAAAATTGTGCTATCCGAGCCCTCCTTAAACTGGAAGGGTTCACAAGGGTCCCCCATTTCTCTCTTTTCCCTAGCTTTTACATTAAATTGTTTTACAGTATTTGCCTTGGCATGTTTGTCTGTGTAATAAAGATAAGTTATTCTAGAGTTTGTTCGATGCATCTCTGATTTTTCGTAAAACTGTTTGGTAACATGGTTAGGTAGCTCGGAGGTTGGGTCACATATGGAACAAACTGGAACAAGCGATATTTTTTATTATTATGGAGCACGTAGTGTTAGCTCTATGATCGTCACATATTATGAAGTGGATTATTTTGAGTTTGACTAATATAGTATATAATCATAGAAAGATGAAATACAGTCTCTTGAATATTTAAAAAAATCTAACTTCTAAGTTAACGTTAAGGGAATCAAAATTTATAGGGTATTTTCAGTTGACCTAGTATTATGAAAATTGGCAAGTAATACAGGTATAAGGAAAAATATCAAAACTATACATTTGACATTTGTAATGAAATCATAAAAAAACATAGTCCTTTTCGAAAACTATATTTGGAGAACACCGAGAACACGGTTGCTTTAACTTTGCACCTCATTTGTATGCGACGCCGTACACATGCCACGGCCGATGCTATACGACGATGTTATACTTTCTGTTGAGTTTCTTTCGGCTTTCTTCTCAACAGCGGTCACCTCTTGGGAAATATAATATATAAATATATCTAAATAAAGAGAAATAAATAAATAAATATTAGACAACCTCACACAAAACGATCTAGTCCCAAATTCACAATCTGACTTGTAAACCTACTTACTGAATAACCTCCCTAAAAATAGATTGGGTGTTGGGAGGTTAACCTCCTATTTCATTCCGAGCACTCGGCCGAGAGCAGTCTCGCCCGTTTGCTCGGTAAGTGTCATCAAGGCAATTCTAGGTGCAAACTTAACTTAACCCAGTTAAGATAGGTAGAGGTGTTTGTACGGAATCCTCGGTGAGCGAGTCAGTTTCGCACTTGGTTTTTTATTGCGGGGAGGATATAAGTATTTATCTGATATCTATACTTACCTAATGCCAGAAACATCAGTCCTATAGGCCTCATTGATCGACGGTCTGACTACGCCAATTGACCATCCAGTTCACAGTTAGGCAATCCTTAGTTGATTGAGCTTCCACCTTTTTAAGTAAGTAAACACTTTATTGTACACGAAAACAGAAAAAAATACATCTGTTACAAATAATATAGGTACAAAGACGAACTTATCCCTATAAAGGATCTCTTCCAGCTATAACCTTCACTGATTGACTGCATTCATTTTCCGATTTTACTTGTGATTTTACTAGTGACGTCAGTCACAAAAGTAACGAAACAAATATGCTTATATTTATAGGCCTACTAGAAGGTGCCCGCTACTTCGTACGCGTAATTTATTTTATCCTGTAGTTGGGTAAAAAAGTATCTTTGGATGTCCAGCTATCCCTGTACCAAAATTGGTTAAAATCCGTCCAGCCGTTCCGGCGTGATGAGAGGACAAAGGGAATTATGATAACAGATGGCGCCAGGCTGGCATGGCTCCGCGCGCCCATACAAAACAAATGGCGATCTTGGGTCACGCTATTTAGATTTTTACTCTCCATAGAAAACTCATTTTCAATACAAATCTAGAATTTTACAATATAAGTAGATAGTTTGCGATTTTAATTAATCTTTTTGGAGTTTATTGGAGTTTATTGGAGTTTACTCCTTAAGAATCGATTTTCATATATATGCCCGGGGTATGAAAATTATGGGGTATAAAATCGAACGTATCTGCCGTGCTAATTTAAAAAGTCGTATCTCAGTATACGATCGGGGTAAAAATACGACTTCTTAATTTAGCAGGTTATGCGTTACGTTAAGCGTTCTAGACTAAGATCCCTATATAAAATGACCTTCACCGAGATGTTTATTTCATGAAATGTATTTTAAATGTACTTAGCAACGGGAAAACATGGCTCCCGTTAGATAAAATTAATATTACTTGTTCTCTGCCATTTATTTCTTTTAAATTACCACAAGAGGCTTAACAAATAACATAGACAAGAAACATATTCATAATTTCTCCGCGGAGACTGCGGCGGCGGCCGGCGGCCTACACGGCGGCGCGTTGCTGCGCAAGTGTGCATCGGGCAGCTTGACTGACAGTTGTCAATCTACAACAGCTGAGAAATGTGTTTTTGTTTTCAAGTTTTTGCTAATATTTTGCGTGAATCTCTATCATGTTACGAGTGTGATTGCTATCAGTGCATGAGTACTATCTAGTTATATGTGCAATTATAAACCACCGCTTCCCCCAGGAACTTTATGGGGCAATTTGTATGCCGAAACTTGGAGCGGTTTTTTTAAATACTTTATTTGTTATCGTAGCCGTAAGTTTTTATCTATTGCGTTTTTTAATAGTTTACTTGATGAATCCTAATAGCATGGGCTCCTCTCAGAATGTCGCTTCCAGGTCTGTGTCGCTGTCGCTGGAGAATTCCGTACAGTGCCCACATTGCTCCCAGATTCGTTTCTTTAAAGGTCAGAAAGGACTTAATATACACATCAGTAGAACCCATGGCATTCGTGCTGGCGCAATTACGTCGCCACCAGGCAAACAATTCACAACCAAGTCAGATCAGGCCTTTTTCTGAAAAAATCAGTGAGCTTAAACATTCAATTCCAGTGGTCAAACGAATTCCTCGCAGCGCTCGAATTCAGGTTGCACAAAAAGTGTGCCTACCTTTTCGTTCTTGTTTGCAGCGCCCAACAGGGTACATAATGTGATACTTAAACTATTTACTTTCACCTGTATAATCATTATGTGCAATAAACGTATTGAGTATATATTTTATAAACGTTCTTAAGGCCACGCGCGCACCAAGATTTTAGTCGCACGATAATTTTGTCGCATAAATGCAAGATATGGGTTTGTATGAGAGTGCGCGCACCACGATTTTCATAAACCCATAAGTACGCTTATTTCTGCGACAAAAAAGTGGTGCGCGCCTGGCCTGAAGAGTAAACTCCAGTCGTGCGTCGGAGCTGACACACACACTTTTTTTCACACATCTCCCAATTACCTACTTATAAATATAGCATTTTGAAATTGTTTTCTGATGGTTTATTGATCTGATTGTGTCATTCACTCCAAAATGGCTGGAGCTGGACAGATTTCATCCATTCTATTTTAGTAGGCAGGTTATAAGTTTGTCTGTCCGTCGGCAGTAAACTAGTCATTAAATCATAATAAAATTGCTCATAAGTGGCGCGCTGCTACGTATATTTCGGTAAATTAAAAAAAACACTTATTCTTATGTTACCAGTATTAGTTTAAAATGAATTAGAACACCTAAATACGGATTTCTTATTATATTGAATTCTGAAATTCGCTCACGTAAAATTACACGTTCGCGCGTACGAGAACGGTTTATTGGTGAGTAAAATTCCAATACTACTTTTTAGGGTTCCGTACCTCACTCGGTTTAAACGGAACGTTAGGTACAACTTCATAATTTTTCACCTATGAGTTCTGTGACACCTGTCATTTCAGTACATTTTATAACCTATAATCGGCAAAATGTACTGAGATGACAGGTGTCACAGAACTCTTGGTGAAAAATTCTATAGTCCGTATTCCCTGCGTCCCCACATATATTTTTGTGATAAGAAGCTTATTTGCAGTTGATAAACTATCTCCGACTTATGTCAATGGGGACAACAAAGAAAAAAAAGGACATCAATTGTATTTTTTATGAAAATTCAGTTCTTACTTTAAAGAAGGAAAGAAATGAAATATTAATAGAGTCCGAATGGACCTGTAAAATTGAACCAATCATAGAAATAGTATTTTTCAACGGAAACATGTGGCATCTAGACACCGAGGAATGTCCGACCTTGGACTGACGCCAGCGCAGACGCAGGAATATTATGACGGGCCATTCAATCACGATGTCAATATTTATATGTATATTATTAAACGATTCTTATGATAAACTAGCTGTACCGCGCGGTGTTACCGGCTCATCCCACGGGAACACTATTTTTGGGATAAAAATTATCCATGTGTTAATCCAGGACGTCAGCTACCTTCATACCAAAATTTATCAACATTTGGCCAGTTATTTGAGCGTGAACGAGTAACAAATAAACATAAACACACTCACAAACTTTCGCCTTTATAATGTTAGTGTGATATTTTTCTATGGACAAGGGTCATAATTTCTAGAAACATCTTAACTGAACAAAACGTATAAACGATGATTACAACGCCATCTCTTATCAAATTTCTATGCGGTTTCATAAAGGGCTAGACGGATAGAAGGATTTAAACCAAACAGTCATCATCAAAAGTAGAGTTTTACTACTGGTTTATGACAAATTGTATACTAAAATTGTCAGCTACTTTAGGTGCTAACTGGACATTAAAAAATGTTTATAATTAGGATATTAGTCATCCCCTTCAAAATGCAATACCTTAAAATGGAAAACCTTTAATCCTGGAAGACCTACGCTAAGTGCTTTAGAAATAACGCCAGACGAAAACAGGCATCAAAAAGCTTCCCATACTTTATGATATACTATAGGTATAAATACTACCTACTACTTACTTTCCTAATATATTTGGAATGTTTTTAAAATCTTAAAAATTAACCACCGTCTCTTATATTTCACTTTTGTCGCTAAATTTACGCACTATGAAAACGCTGCTTCTTTTCAAATTAAATATCACTGTTATTTTTTTTCTCCACGTGTACCGGCTATTTTTCAGACTGTTAATAACGTTCGTCGCGTACAGCCAGACTGTTCAGACGACACTGAAATTTGAATTTGTAAAATGTTCCCTTTTTAAATTCTTGGAAGTTGTAACACTAGCACGCTACTTACGGTTCTAGAATAAAATCACCGTCTCTCTCTCAAAATACGTCTCAGAAAGAGATACATGTTGTTCTCGAAGGAAAAATGTCGGTATGCTAGACCGTTGCTCTATTTTTACACACGCGAAAACGTTGAACGCAAATTTGTAAGATGTAGGTGAAGTGTTTTTTCGCGACGTCGCTATGTTTTTCCTTTTGATTGGTAATTAGGTACTATTTGTTATTTAATAAATATTTTGGGAACATTTTTACCAGAATGAATTAGCATCGTTGTCTGTGGCAGTAGTATAGGGCTGGTCACCACTAGGATCATTATAATTTTATTCATTATTTCATATTACTGGGGGGGGGTATTCGACCAATTTTAGAGATATAATGGAGATCTCTCCTTTTCATCGCCATCCGTCACTTTTGACGTGTGCCTACTTGACAAGTGGCGATATCCCTAGAACATCGCAACTTCGTCAATTCGGACGCGCAAAATTTCGCTTTCTTTGTATGTGACGGCATAAATAACAGGCGCATACTTTAAATTGACCGCGTAGTACGTGAAATTAGTCCGTTACGTTTCGTTCGAAACAGAAATTTATATACATGAATAGCATTTTTGACAATCATTATCAATCATATCGATCAAAATTGAGATGAGATATGTCACTTTTAAGCTCATCGCATTTAAATGACGATCTCAAACGGCATTCTCGAATTGGGCCCCTGGGGCCCAATTCGAGAATGCCGTTTGAGATATCGCCAAACGTCAAATCTCCATTAGATAACAGTTATATCGCCATTGAACTGTCATTTAAATGCGATGAGCTTAAAAGTGACATATCTCATCTCAATTTTGGAAATACGAAGGTGATAATGATTGTCAAAAATGTTATTCATGTATATACATTTCTGTTTTGAACGAAACGTAACGGACTAATTTCACGTACTACGCGGTCAATTTAAAGTATGCGCCTGTTATTTATGCCGTCACATACAAAGAAAGCGAACATTTTGCGCGTCCGAATTGACGAAGTTGCGATGTTCTAGGGATATCGCCACTTGTCAAGTAGGCACACGTCAAAAGTGACGGATGGCGATGAAAAGGAGAGATCTCCATTATATCTCTAAAATTGGTCGAATACCCCCCAGTTTGCAATCTAAGTTCTTGCTCGCGAGCTAGTTTTTTCGTGTAATGATAATTTTGACAATCCGCATGATATACATATCAGTATAATATTTTTACCTCTGATCTAAATGCCAATACAAATATTATTTCCAGAGTGAATTTAATTTAATGATTTGATGGAATGTGGTGTTTTTATTTTCAATCGGATTTCAAAACGAGGGAGTTCTCAATTCAGTCGTTTTTAGGGTTCCGTACCTCAAAAGGAAAAAAAAACGGAAGCCTTATAAGACCATTTTGTTGTCCGTCCGTCCGGTTGTCAAGACTCTTTATTTTGGGAACGCGTATTAACTTGACATTTAAATTATAAACTCAGGTTGACAGTCCCTTGAAGCTGTTAAAAATTCAAACTTCTAGGGTAATGTAAAAAAGATGCGGCCGTTTATGTCGCAAAAAACGTATATTTTAACACTCAAACAAATCAAGAAAACTACAAATATCTTATACGACGACGCGTTTGGGGCAGTTTGTAGAGCACCTGCTTACTGAGCCAGCGGTACCGGGTTCGAATCCCGGTCAGGGCAAATATTTGTGTGATAAACTCGAATATTTGTGCTTGGGTCATGGTTGTTCTTATGTATTTAAGTATATTCAGTATATATTATCTATATATGTATGTATATGATCGTCTAGTATCCATAACACAAGCCTTCTTGAGCTTAATTTGGGACTAGATCGATTTGTGTGGGGAAACTATATATAGGGGAAAAATCTGAAAATTAAACATTTGTAGGTAGGTGTGTAATGTGTATGGGACACCTTATTGGGTTAAAGATATAAAAATTTCACCTGTAGACTCTTCATTGATAAGAAGACAACGAATTTCTTTGTTTATATAAATATACTAAGAGGCCTTATTCTTTAAAAAAATATATATATTTTCATATTATGACAAATATATAGGTATATGTATTGGTAATTCCATTCTTGTGTGAATAATACTTTCCCTGAGTTTTAGAAAGCAACATAGCTATTTCATGCTTTCATTGTGTGCAGTCGAAAATAAGTTAAAAAAACCAGTTTTCTGCGCGAATGTTGTCAATTTCGAGTATAAATATATTAGTAAATTACTGCAGACGCCGGCAAGCTCTTTTCACGGCTAGAGCATGTATTTGTATAGTGCTTTTCTTAAACAAATGCAATGAAATAAAATAATACACCACTCAAAAGAAAACATAATTCCCCTGTTTAGCCCGTTCATGAACAATTGAACACAGACGACATGTTTAAAAAAAAATTACTTCCCAGCCTAGGCATTGAATTTTGTATGAAATTCCTTTACAGTTCTCTCGAATTGTACCGCCCGAAATGTGACACTTCGAAGCCTTTTGCCCGTTATGACGATGCATGTTTGAGAAAATATAATTATGAAATAATAATATATAAAATGAAATTAAATTAATTAATTTATTCAGTAAGTAGGCCATATGCGCACTTTTAGAAGTCAGATTGTGAATCTACCGGCATTTCCCAAGAGGAGACTGCTGTTGAGAAAAAAGCCGAAAGTAACTCAACAGTAAGTAATTTTTTCGTAAATAATATTTAAAACAATTACATTACAATATTCGTGTTATAAATAATTACAGGGGTACACGTAAAGGAGATGTATGTATAGATTCTTCAAATTAATGTTAGGTAGGTACATTAAAATAAAACTTTAATCATCAATTTAAAATATTAAATATACCCAGAGATGTATAAAGTCTCTAGGCGTCACGACATGCAATAAAATACAATTACTTAATTAATTTAACTCCACAGAGATGTATGTATAAGGTCTCTAGGCGTCAACGTAAATAATTTACAAAAGAAAATAATTATTAAATCTAAATTTCTTAGAGATCTCTAGGCGTCACAACATGCAATAAAATATTCAACAATCAATATTAAATAACTTCAACCGAGTACAGGTGAATTGAGTAGTTTTTGAAAAAAAAAATATCAATGAAAAATTAAAACTGTAGGTTTCAAATGTATACCAATTAATGTCAATAGCCCGGTTCTAAGTAGTAACATTGATAATATGTTAAGGAACATGATCAAACATATGTTTGATCATCATACGTAGGTATATTTCTAGCAGGAACAACAGGAGGTTAGTGCTTACAAAATAATAATATCGACCAACCTGTTATCGATAACCAACTGTCATCGTTATAAAGGGAATGCCAAGTATAATACTTACTAAGAGAATATTTACAATGTCGTGAAACTCGAATAATTGTCACATTGTTATTTTTTTTTAATTCTTAATATAATAAGGTCTATGAATGTAGAAAGCTTTGATTACTAAACTTATAATTATACGTTGATGTTAAGTTAAGGAGCAAATGAAAATGCATGTTACGATTTTTCTCTATGACGTTGAAGTAGTATTAATCGATAATATGATTGTCGATGTTTTATTTTGTCAAGCACTAACAACACGTGGTTCGTGCTAGGAAAATCTCTAGGTATATTGATCATAGAGAAAAATGTCTAAAACAATCAGCATTTTTGAACGGATAAGGAGCCTCAAAATATATTTATTTAATTAGTAGTATTATACTCCTGGCTTATATCAAATTGCATAAAATTATCAGCTACTTTTGATGCTGACTATATATTTACGTAGGGTAAAAACAAACAAGATAAATATACAAGTAAATGTATGTATTTTTTTTATGATTAAAACCCATATACATGATTATTTATTCCCTAACGTGAATTATTCAACAATCTTTTGACGGGCAATGATTAAGATAAAATAATAATAATATATGTATCTCAATTAGACATAAAATGCATCTTATACTTAAGAATATCGCTCTAAATAAAAAAAACGAGTGTCAGTAAGCAATAAACTAATAGCAACTAACAAAACTCATGATGTAGATAAGGAGAGAGAGGAGAGGAGATTTTAGGAGAGAGAATCGCAACAAAAACACAACCCTATAATGTTACTATTTATCCCTAGCAATAACATACATCACATAATTATCACAAATTATAACGGGCGTCCATAATCTACCCATATAGACATCCATAATCTATCCAAATAGACCCGTTATAATATGTGTTAATTATCGTGTACAAACCGCAACAGTATAGAGTGTCGTATCGATGTCGGTATCCTATCTCAACTCCGAGTCTCCGACACATTGTTCCTCATCTGTAACGTTTCGTCCGAAAGTATCTTTTTAGGGTTCCGTACCCAAAGGGTAAAAACGGGACCCTATTACGGAGACTTCAGTGACCAGTGATAGCTAGACAGTTGAAATTTTCACAGATGATGTATTTCTATTGCCGCTATAACAACTAATACTAAAAATAAAATAAAATAAATATTTAAGGGGGGCTTCTATACAACAAACTTGTTATAGATTATGGTACGGAACCCTTCATGCGCGAGTCGGACTTGCACTAGCACATTTTTTTTTTCTTGAAAGCGGTGTTTTTCAGAATTTTGTTTTAAAGAACCCATTAGGTTAGGTTTGTTTTATACTTATTCTGAAAAATTAACAGTTTTGGAAAACAAAACAACACATAAAAATTGGCGTAACGTTACAGATGGGAAATGGAATACAAAAATTTGTGTTTCATATAATTATATAACCTGTCATGCCTAGTAGTAGTAAACTACATCACATATTTGCCAAAAAAACTGATACACAAATAGTACTTTCCGGCCTTATCGCAAAAAAAAGTATTTAAACTTTACATTACCTACTTATGTCACAAGTCTAGAATACCTCGTCTCGTCTGTTGTCTACCGTTATTAAAATCCCATCCAAAACATAAATGTTAAATGAGAGCCAAGTTCAATGACGCGTGCAACGTTGTCGACTTAACCGACAAAAGAATTGATATCTCTGGGTGCCAAGTTCTTTGCCCTAAATTGTTAGATACAAGGACATGCACGACATCTAGTCAATGCATTTATTTTACTTGGGGTGTAATTCAATGTCAAGACGTGACCTGGCTTTTATGTTAAAGAGATTTGGAGTTATTGAGGGGTCAAAAGTGGCTCCAAACTGTTCGTGTAATATAAACACACAGTTCCTGGGGTGAACTTGGCTGGACACGCTGCCGCGTGTCTAGATTATTGTTTCTGTGTTCAATTTGTAAACTTTTTTTCGTGTGCAATAAAGCATTTTGTATTGTATTGTATTGTCTAGAATTTTATCAATCGCTATAATGATCTCACCGGTTCTACATTGGTGTAATACTGGCATATCATGATATGCCAGTATCAGTAGAGGATCATGATCCTCTAATTTATTTCTATACAGAACATTTTGACAGTGTTCTTTACAGTTTATTGACAACAAGCGCCCAATAAATTTACCGGTCTGTAGTTAGCCTTTACATCTCCCCATTGGGTTCCGTTGTTTGTTAGAATAAAAAGCAAAGCGAATTAGACCTCAAAAAGTGATACCTACAACATCAACTATATTTTTAAAATATTGTTTTAGGGGACAAAAAACTAAATAAAAGTTTTACTGGAAAAACGCAGACAAATTACTGTCTTAACTAGAATTAATCCTTGATTTTGACGGCGCCGTTGGCGCAATGGTAAAACGCTGGGCCTGGGTTCGAATTCCTGCAACGGCAAATATTTGTGTGATGTACTCGAATATTAGTGGCTGGGTCAGAAAGAAACGACGTTTAGTGCGAGGGAAGAGTCAGGGCTCTAGAAGGGATCCCTGAGACAGACACAATGGGAAGAGTCAGGGCTCTAGAAGGGATCCCTGAGACAGACACAATGAAGAGTGAGCCTTTGGAAGATCCCTGAAGCAAGCTTAATTAATGGGCTTGGAGACGATGATGACGTCAGGGGCTGATCGGGTGGTCTCGTTACTCATCGGGCGACCGTCCGCATCTGTTGAAATCGAAAAAAAAATGGAAGTTACAAATAGGACCCAGAATGAGCAAAATTAAAATGGCTATCGGCGGAGAACCAATGATGTGTATAAATGGCCAAATATCAGAGCATCGTGACTTTATTTACCTATTATTATTCGTGTTAAATACATAAGTGCTATGTAAATTGAAGCTGTGGCGATGGGGTTTCCAATATCATGATATCGTCGTCATTGACAGCATCTTCTTAAAAATATTCTCGAGTATTGCAGTCAGTTCCTCAAGATATACTGTAAAACTTACGTGAACTTATAGCCGCGACTAAGAACCCTCTGGGTCTAGGCTAGTTTAGGGGGTTGCGGGGGAAACGGAGAGAGATGCAACGAAGAGGGGCGAGCCATGGTGGCTCCGGAGAACCCAAACATGGTGAGCCCGTGACTGTTTGATTTTGAATTTAATCCTAGAAGTAGGGCACAAGTAGAGCCTGGAGGTATACGGTAAAACTTACGTGAACTGATAGGCGCCACTGCGAATCCTATGGGCCTAGGCGGGGGGCTGGTGGGGGCAGTAGAGAGACGTAACGAAGAAGGGCGAGCGATGGTGGCTGCGGAGTATCCAAACGTGGATGGACCGTGGCTGTTAGAGCCGGAATTTGTGCCTAGAAGTGAACAGTTTATCAAAATAATAGTACAATCAGGTGCGGAAACAGAGAGGAAGAATCAATAGGAGCAAATTCTCATTATTCTCAAAATTATATTTCGTGAAATAAAAATAAAAAATAAATAACGGAGTAGGTATTTTAGTAACGCCAGAGACAAACGCGCGACCGGCAATCCAGAGGTACCGCGTTCGATTCCCGGTCTCTTCCACCAGTTTTCTTTGAGCTTTGAACTTATATCAATGGTTTAAAACGCCAGAGACAGGCAAGTGTCGATCAAAAATTGATGATTCTGGAAAGAATAGAAAAAAATAGTTATGTGAACAGGAAGTCCCATAATTCCTGTTCACATAACTATTTTTTTGTAACTGTTCAAGTCGCAACTGTTTCATTTGCCTTTTCAGTAATTTTTAAAACGCTTCGTAGAACTCCGTAGGTTAGTGTAGGTTTGTGGTACATGCTACTACTGATTTCCGTTTTATTTAATTTCTTCAAAGGCTACCTGGAAGAAATCCCTTAAAGGGATACGCCTACCTTTGTGTGTGGCATTATTGTTTTTATTAATAGTAGTTTATGTGACTGTACATAATGAATGGCATTAAACACGAGTGTGGGTGTGGGTTTATGAAACGGGCCGCAGGTAAGTTTCATAATAACATAGTGTTTTTAATTATGTACAGTTACATACACTATCACTTTATCTACCCACATATCTTAAGCCTCCATGATGCATTCAGGACGACCTTTATTAGATTTACCAGATGACCTAGTTAGGGTCGCAGGTAGGCGATGGATGCGATCTGAACAGGATCGCACTTCGTGGCGAGCTATGGGGGAGGCCGCTGTTCAGCAGTGGACGTATGTGGCTGGTAGATAGATAGATTCTAAAAGTCACCACCGGCAGGTATAGCTACTTATAAAACTTACCAGAGCTACGCACGGGGTCGACTTGAAACAAGCTATCCCTGGTTTGGCATCCTGACTCTTGCGTATCAGGAGTCTCGAACGAAACGCCTCTGTTCTCATTCCAGTCGTTCTTTGGGCTCCTACAATCAATGCATACTAATTGACAAGCGAAGCGCCTCTTTTTCAGCTGCGACAAAATTTCTTCAGATGTCCGGACGTTCCGGTGTTCGGATTTCCGGCTGTTATCGCTTTGACACCGCATTATTTGACTGTTTGATAAAAAACTTTTGACGACTCTGTTTTTGAGTTTTTCATAATGAGATATAATGGGGGTTGATAACGTAAAAAATTACAAATTTCATCAATTTCGTAACAAACTTGCGTCTGCAGCGCACAGAGCCACTAGTACTATAAATGCGAATGTGTTTCTGCCTGTATGGTAAAGGTTGTATGTTTCCCATACAATTTTATATTATTTTTCTCCAACTTGCTTGGAAATGTTGCCATTAATGTAGTAAAACTGGACCGCGAAATCGTTCGTTATATTTAGAAGGCGTTAATGAAAATTAAAAAAAAAATATATATTATTGGCCTTAGCCGGGAAATCAATATTATTTAAATAAGGCGATTAAGTAAAAAACACACCTTCCGTTTATAACGTCTCATACAAATGAGGGTAATCTTAATTTGGTCGGTTACTGCATTTTTACTTTTAATTTTTTCAATGACTGATAATTCACCATACAGCCAATTGTCCACTAAATTTAAAAAATAAAAACTATTATAAACTTTTTAATTGTTCTCTGCGTTTAGTTCTTGCACTGAACATTTTTTTGCTCTGCTACTGTCAATGTATTTAAAATGTCGACAAATTTCGAATAACGGACAAACAATTTGAATAATAATCTTATATGCGGTTAATTTATTTTCATGATTCTTAGTTATTTATTAGAGATTTCTCACGACAGTTTTAATTGTAATAATATGATGATATTTAATGGGTGATTTGAAAATTAATAAGTGTACGAAACGTAAACAAATAAAAAATAAAACAGAAATGATTGTGTCCAAATCAATATAAAAGTTATTTTGAACTTATGATCTTCTCCGAATGATAAATATGGTATGGTTTCTAAAAAAACAGTGTGTTTAGAAGTTGTTCATTTAACTAAAATTTATAATTACCTATGTGCATATTTTTTGTTATTGTGTTTTCATATATATTTAATTCTTATTCATATATTTTGTTTTAAATCAAACATATGATTCGGACCCGAAATTTTATTCCTATTCCTAAAAAAAATAAGTACCAAATGAACTTCATGGTACTGATACATTAAATTAAAATGTAGATTGGTGATTATTTCCAAGCATATTTGGAGAAAAGCACTATACAAGCCTCGGCGGGAATGTCAGTTCGCAGATTCGTATTATTGAAATCATACTCGTCCACGAACTGACTTTTCCCGGCCTCGGCAGTAATATACTATTAATTATGGTTATAATATAATTTTAAGTAGACGAAGTCGCAGAGGCCAATAATTTAAATACATGTTGTTGAGAACAATTACGTATAAAGGGACATGTTGTTGAGAACAATTACGTATAAAGGGACATGTTGTTGAGAACAATTACGTATAAAGGGACATGTTGTTGAGAACAATTACGTATAAAGGGACATGTTGTTGAGAACAATTACGTATAAAGGGACATGTTGTTGAGAACAATTACGTATAAAGGGACATGTTGTTGAGAACAATTACGTATAAAGGGACATGTTGTTGAGAACAATTACGTATAAAGGGACATGTTGTTGAGAACAATTACGTATAAAGGGACATGTTGTTGAGAACAATTACGTATAAAGGGACATGTTGTTGAGAACAATTACGTATAAAGGGACATGTTGTTGAGAACAATTACGTATAAAGGGACATGTTGTTGAGAACAATTACGTATAAAGGGACATGTTGTTGAGAACAATTACGTATAAAGGGACATGTTGTTGAGAACAATTACGTATAAAGGGGACCCTTACGTTGAAGATATTCAAGAACACATGTCCTTCTCATGGATAAATTGTACATTACGATGTCATAGATTGAAATAAGGTGAACTGACATTAGACGAATGAATAAGGTGATCACAGTGGTCTGCTAAAATGGACACATGTGCTGATTATTACAAAGATCGTTCAACAAACAGTGATTGGATAAAGACAAGCGTAATTGTTACCTCAGTAATTCCTCCATTTTGCTAGAGTCACTCCTGGTCCTGCCCTTGTGTTCTATCCTAATGTCTTCTGGCAGTATCGGCACGCTTTCAGGCCATTCGTTGCGGTCTGGTGAAGAGCTTTGTCGAAGGAAGTCCGATTCGATGCTGCTAGACTGAAAGAGATTCAACAAATTTAATTTATTTGTCAAAATATGTTTGATGTCATATAAATACTTAATTTTATGTTCAGTAAAAATATGAATTTCCAGAAATTTAATAATTTTAAAGAAACTTAGAAAAAAATATTATTATACAATGATATTGTACTTGATATGTAATTTTATATCATTAATAAATTATGATTATGATTACTTTATGTTTGTTCCTCTGCTGCTTATAGATTTCATTAGTGTGGTTCTCTCGCTCAAGACTGGCCCTAGGTTCGGGTTCCATCGTCATACGAATCGGGTCGAAGGAGAGGTTGATCTCCGACAATTTGTCCAGCGGGCCGTGATTGAGTAGATGCTCCTAAGGAAAATATTAATTTGTACTGTAACAGGAATAAAAAGTTCCACCATGGTCGTGCTGTGTGGTAACACAGTGTTTGATAGAAATGGGTCCGTGATTTCAATTATCGTTCCTCTTCATCTCGCCTCGCATCAAAATGGAAAAAGCATCTTCACCAAAGTAAGGAAAATAACTCACGTTGATCTGCTTCTGGTCTCGGTAGACCTTCAGTACACACTTGACCAGGAACACCGTTATCATCACGGACAGGATCAAGGAGAAGATGATCAGGATCATTTGCGGATCGTTCTCCGGTGACCGCAGCACTGTCTGTAAAGAAGATTGTTATCATTGAAGCGGTTATCTGTTATTTTTTTACCTAAGAGAAATCGATCTCTTGTTATTTGAGATAGTGGTTATAATCAATATAAGCAGACTTCAAAGAAAATAATGGAAATATGACGTATTTTATATAAGCTTGTTTTCTCACAAAATGAAGGAGAAAGAGTTGGAATTGTCGTATATAAGTATCAAAAGAGTGTAAGGAAGAAGAAGAACTGGTGCAAGAAGAGCTTTGTGAAATGAATGTGGTCCATTATAGTATTAGGCACTGGGAGCGCCTTGTCGCGTCGAGTCGGTCTACAGCTCGAAGCATCTCTCGGTCCAGTGACGTATGATTCTCTTCTCTGAAAAATATCCGAACATTTTCACGTTTTCAGCCTGCCGTGTTGCGGCTCGCCCTCTCAGATATAATTTGGGAGTCTCTTTTTACTTGGTGGTGTTTTTAAAGTAATTACGTATTGGTAGGGTATTATTTTTTTTCTTATAGACTGTGTATGCTAACATTTTACATATTGGTATAACTACCTTGCATATAGCAGGATCCTCATCAGCCTTAAGTCTGCAATTGGCCGCTCCGTCGCACGATAGCTGTCCTTCGATGCAGGTTCCGTCCAAGCAGTCGAATTCAGTAGATTTACAACGGTCTATCGAAGAATGCAAAATTAATATCTATGGTCTATTAGGTCTATGCCACACGCATAACCCTGGTAGCAAACATGCTGTATAAGTGGTTATGCAGCCTGTGTGCTACTTGGGAATCATCATCATCTCCCTGCCCTCATCCCACTTATGTAGGGTCGGCACAACATGTTTTCTTCTTCCATTCATCTCTATTATTCGTCATTTCAGCGCTAACTCCTTTCTTTCTCATGTCCTCTCTTACACAATCCATCCATCGCTTTTTGGGAATGCCATATGAAAAATAAAAACGGCTAGTTTTATTCAGTACCTACCACCAATCATAGCTAAGAACATATTACGTTTCAAATAAAATTGGGCAAGTGCGAGTCCGATTCGCGCATGAAGGGTTCCGTACCATAATCTATGACAGGTTTGTTGTATGGGAGCCCCCCTTAAACATTTATTTTATTTTATTTTTAGTATTTTTTGTTATAGCGGCAATAGAAATACACCATCTGTGAAAATGTCAACTGTCTAGCTATCACCGTTCTTGAGATACAGCCCGGTGACAGACGGACGGACGGACGGACAGACAGCGAAGTCTCAGTAATAGGGTCCCGTTTTTAGGGTTCCGTACCCAAAGGGTAAAAACGGGACCCTATTACTGAGACTTCGCTATCCGTCCGTCCGTCCCCCATACAACAAACTTGTTATAGATTATGGTATAGAACCCTTCATGCGGGAGTCGGACTCGCACTTGCCCAATTTTTTTTTGTCTTAAGCAATAAAAAAAAACTGATGAGAACGAACACCGTCGCCCATAGACATCTGCAACACCAAAGGAGTCACAAGTGCGATGCCGGCCTTCGTGTTAATGACGTACCCTCTCCTTGCTGCATAACCCGGAAGGCCGTGAACTGAGCCGTGATGTTAGACTTCTTGTCCTTGCTATACATCCTGATATACATAATGTTGCCGTTTTCTGGCTTGGTCGTCACTGATTTGGGCACAGAACCGCAGAACGAATCTAACCTGTAAATAATTGGACGAATTCCGTTCAGATTTGAAATTAGTACTACATCAGTATAAGCACTTATACAGCCTTTATTCAGCTTAAATTAGAGCTATAATAGTTGTATAAGCTCTTATCCACAGGCAAGGAAAATAGTGCTTGCCGGCCGAGCAGGTACTGGATACGATATTTTGGAATCCCCTTTCATTTCACACCGAGAGGTATTTAGTTATTTTATCTTTATCCCACAAAAGAAAGAACTTATCGTACAAAAGACAGACTTAATGTCATAGGCCATTCTCTGCCAGTTAACCATTGGGCTGAGCAGATAAATTATATAGTCTGTAAATAATAATAGTAGGTAATAACACCATGATTTTGATACAAATATATTTTTCATCTCTCCTGTTCGGAAAGTGTCATTTTCATGAGTAGATGGCCAAGTGGAAAATAGCTTTTCCATCCCTAGGGTGGAAAGATTTTTTTTTTAATTGTCACGGAGTCGATAGTTATTTGTTATGCAAGGCTGCAAAGTTGTTATCTATTTGGCGCGAGTGTTGAAATTGAAAGCTGAGAGTTTTAGCATTGAGTAAATACTCCAAATTGGGCTTGACTTTCTTGTTTTTGATATTTCTATAAAGTAAAACAACAGTATGTATTCTCCACACAACAAATTTACATGTTGGTACGTGAATTGTGAAAACGTACAAGTTTTTAAATTTAATTTATTTTCGGGTGCGTTCAGAAATTACACTTATGTTCCAACTTTAATAACAAACAAACATTAAAATTTGTGTTGTATTTAATTAATGAACTAGTCAAAATATATAAATGAAACTGAATAAAAATACTATGAATATTTATAATAAAACATACGAGTATTCAACATAAAATAAAGTGTAGAAAAAATAAAAACTTAAAAATCAGTAACCACAAATCAGGTTTGAACGTGATATTGTATGTGTATTTTTTAAATAAAGACGTATCCAAAAGTACTGATCATTTTAGTCGACCTGACCAGATCGCCCTTTATTAGCGTGCGCTGATTGGTTATTCGAAGATTTATCGACTGATGAAATCAGTCACGCGTTGTAGGAGTTTTAAATATAATAATTTACATGGACCACAGAGAATCAAAATCATCGTGTTCGAAATTCAAATGACTTTTGCACGCTAGCGGATAAAATAGACTTTTGCACGCAGATTTCGCGCTATAAACGGAGGTTTTCCGAGCGAGTGAGGTGAAAAGATAATTGCCATCTAGATGCACGTCGTGACCAACTCAATTAGGTACAATCTAGTCAGCCGTGGTAAGCGGCCTTTGAAAAATGGTCACCAAAGTTTAGATATAGGCAAGCTTAATTTATTTATATTTAATTATTAAATATAAATTTGAATTATACTCACATATTTAATTCCGTCCCTCATTTATAGATAGATCGTACAATTATTTAAAAAATAAAATTGAAACCATTGGATTGTTTCTTTTTTACTTTTTAAATGTTGACGATACGTATATCTTAATTTTTTTTATCTAAACCATTAATACAATATATATTTTTTATCTATAAATATAATAAATAATGAAAGTTTACAATAGAGAAAACGGGAACACGAGATTAAATATAAATACCGTGTCTTCTATTGGTTATTGGTTAAAAATGACATAGACATTAATATAACTCATGACATGTACGTGTAGTATTTTATTTTTCTCGCAGTCGAGATGAAAAGTAGAGTGCTTAACTCGGTTGAAGTTACCCATTTCACCCTCGAACTATTGGCGCTCTCACTTCGTTCGAGCGCCAGAAATATCTCGGGTGCAATGGGTCACTTTCTACCCTTGGTTAACAATCTACTATTTCATCACATTTGCTCGTAAAAGATGGTATTACATGTAGGTGTACTGAAGGACTAAGGCCTATATTGTTCCCGCGGGAGTTATAAATTGTTATAACTCCCGAGGGAGTTATGGTTTTAGTTTTAAAAATATAGTACGCACTCGCAGTTTACTTCAGACTAAGGAGGTTTCAATCCAGCCAAGGTTTTTTGTTGTACGAACAAAACTTGCCTACCAGCAAATTTTATTGTGTATTGAATTGATACGGTACATGTACTGCATTAATATTTATGTTTTACAATTATTTAAGTGTAATTTGCAATAATTTTATTAAAAATATTTTTGAATTATCGTTACAATCTGGAAGTATGGCTTGTCATGTTTCTAAACTAAACGCAGTTCTTAGCATTATCTGTGGTAGACGACACAAAAACAGAAAAACGTTATAAAATTATTGGTTAGGTACTATTTAGTTTTGTAACAAAATTACTGTTCGTATTTAAGTTTTATAATATATTACGGTGTTAATTATTCCTGCATAATATTATTGTTAATTGTTATTTGTTTAATGATAGATGGTAAGATTCTGTGTATATTTGTTTTCTGTTTTAAGCTGATGGCCGTTTTGCCAGTGCTTATAGTAAATTAAAAAAATATATGCAGAAAAAATTAGCTGTCAATCGTTATCGTTTAATTAGTTTAATGTTTATTTTTGTCTTATGTACTCGTATTTGTTATTTACTCCCTAATGTGATGAAAAATATTGTGTGTATGGCGGGGAGTAAGGGGATTACAAACTCAGGACATTAAAAGCCCTCCGCCTTCGGCGTCGGGCTTCTAATAGACCTTCGTTAGTAATCCCTTACTTACTACCCTTATGACACAATATACTATTTCCGGCCTCTATAGATTATATCAGTAACAAAATCTATTTCTGATTATTATTTTGTTAAGCCTCATTGAATGTACCAGAGAGAGCTGGAATCTGGTAACGTTATCTGTACTCACTCGTGGTCGAAGTTCGGTTCCACTCCAAAAACTTGCACGACATTCGCGTCACACTCGTTCGGTCTTGCCAGTTTATACTCAGTAAAGTTTAGGTAAATCTAAAAGAAAAAAAAATATGAAAATCAAACCTTTATGCATAAAATCAGAATTCATTCAACTAGATACATTTAAATACCTAATCATTGTATTAAACGGTTTACACTGATTGTGCTCACGTGAAATTTCCAGGAACGGCCCGATATGTTTAGAACTCGTATGGAGCTCTTCATCAGGGACATACAGCGGCGCGGTAACTTCGTCACTGATACTTTTTTTTTTTTATACTACGACGGTGGCAAACAAGCATGCGGCCCGCCTGATGTTAAACAGTTACCGCCGCCTATGAACGCTTGCAACGCCCAGGAGCATCGCACGCGCGCTGCCGACCCTTTAAGAACCTATTTACTCCCCTCTTGAAGAACCGCATACTGTAGCCCCCGGGGAAAACCTCGGCAGGGAGCTCATTCCACATAAGAAGCGTTCGCGGTAGGAAATTTCTCTGATTTGATCGATGCTCCGCTCTAATAGCGCGCACCGACTTGTCCGTCCGGCACTCCGTCACTTAAGTCATCCATAGACATTACGTACACTTGACTAATGGTGTCCAAACGCTCAATATGTTTCGCTTAAAGACTAAGCCAGAACGGCTGCACGCGCGCTGACTAACCACCACCCATGTGTATGGCTGGCAGTCCTCAAGTGCTGCTTTTCTCCAGAAACTCCTGCCTCGCACAACTAAACTGTGGAATGAATAGGCTTCGTATATATATTTTTCGATAGTCCTTGCCGTGTTTTTTTCTATGCCATGGTTATCCGATTTTTTTTCGTCGGGCCGCTCCTGACAGTTAACTAAACCGTTTATGAAGGTGCTATTTTCTAACCCCCTACTTTTACCTCCTCATTCTGTTCTAGAGCACGAAAAACCGTCACTTTTTTTAAATTCAGTTTTAGGGGTCGCTACCGGCAAATAAGTCAAAGTCAAAGTCAAAGTCAAAGTCAAAGTCAAAGTCAAAGTACTTTATTGCATTCATGGTACAAGTAGATGTTATAGAAGGTTTACAGTAGCGGTCATGAACCCTGCAAGGGCACAGCAATATCTTAAAACTAAATAACCTAAAGCTAGTTTACAATATCTTTATGACCATTCTGTATCATTTCATTATACATATTCATTAAATTTATGTCATATACTGTCATACATATCTATTCATTACATGCAGTTAAATAATCATTGACTGAATAAAAACATTTTTGAATTAAATATTTTTTTAATAAACTTTTAAAACGTAATAAGTTGCTTTCTTCTCTAATGACTTGTGGTAATTTGTTATAAATTTTTACACACATAGCAAAAGGACCTGAGTCGAACATTTTTAACTTTGAGAGCGGCCGGGCTAATGCATTATGGGGGCGCAAAGTAGGTGCACGAGAGTACTGTGGGAAAAGGTTGTAGTTTTTCTTTACGAACGTACCTACTTCTAAGATGTAAATGGAAGGTAGCGTAAGAATCTTATGCTGGCTGAAATGCTCTTTACAACTTTCTGTTTCCTGAATGTTCACCAGTATTCTGATACATCGCTTTTGAAGCCTAAATAGTTTAATGGCGTGAGAACTTTTTCCCCATAACACTACTCCGTAAGAAAGCCAGGCATGGGCGTAGGCTTAATATGCGCAGATAGCAGTACCAAAGTCAGTACATTTTTTTAGTTGATTCAGGGCATATGTAAATGAACTAAATTTTTTCGTAATTTTCTCTACATGATCGTTCCAATTTAATTTCGAATCAATATTTAAACCTAGAAGTGTATGGACTTCTACGTATTCTAGTTCACTACCATTGTACGTATAGCTGAGTTGAAGGCTTTTTCGTTGATATGGCCTGAACTGAATGAGATTTGTTTTTTTTAAATTAAGTTTCAAATTATGGTCCATTAGCCAGGAAACTATTGATTAAATTGTATCATCCAACATGATCTGTAGTTCATCCTCATCTTGACATGATAATACAACTGAAACGTCATCAGCAAAAAGACTACACGGCTGAGTTATGACTGTAGGTAAATCGTTTATATAGATTAAGAACAAGATGCAACCTAGAACGCTACCTTGTGGAATGGAACTGGTTACAGCAATTTCCTCCGACTTGACCTTTTTTATGTATCCTGACGACTGATCTCTGAAATCTATTTCCACAATTTGTTTACGGTTAGTCAAGTAAGAGGTGAACCAGTCATATGCCCGTCCACGGATTCCGATGCCATACAGTTTATTTAGTAGTATGTCAAACAGAACCCTGTCATAGGCTTTGCTCATATCAAGCAAGATACCGATGGCGTGCTTCTTATTTTTTATAATATTTAGTCTCGTGAACATATTTGAAAACTGCGAGTGTAGTTGACCGATTTTTCCTGAATCCGTTTTGAGCATCACCGAAAACTTTAAATTTATCACAGAATGCATATACTCTAGTGGACATAGCAGTCTCATATATTTTGGCTAGAGTTGGCAAAAGAGCAATTGGGCGATAGTTAATACTATCCATTTTATCGCCCTTTTTATGCAGGGGCTTAACTATGGCCAATTTTAGAGCATCAGGAACAGTAGCCTCAACAAACGATTGGTTAATTAGTTTTGATAGGGGTAGAGCCAATTCCTCAGCGCATTTTTTAAATTATAGGTGGCATTTCGTCATGGCCAAAACTACGTTTACTTTTTAGATTTTTTAGTATATGGAAAACTTCTTTGGATGTGACGGGTTGCAAGAACATGGAATTTTCCAATGGTGAGTGAACCGGACGGCCTCTCGGACGTGTCGAAGGTCTACAATTTTCGTCGCTAACTGTTGTAAAGTACTTGTTGAATTCATTTGCAACCTGACTGGCATCCTCTATTATTGTGTTTCCTAATTTCAACTTGATGCTGTTAGTGTTCCTTTTGGGTACCTTATTCGTATGCTCCTTTACCACGTTCCACATGGATTTGACTATATTATCAGAGGTTCTAATTTTCTTAATATTTACAATCTTTTTGGATGTAGAAACAGCTTTTTTTAACATTTTTCCATATTGTTTATATTCTGCATTCAAGAGAGGGTTATTTGTTTGCGAAACGAACCGTTTTAAGAGCCTTTTATTTCTGCAGGATACTTTTATTCCTGTCGTAAGCCACGCCTTTTGATTATTGTTTTTAATTTTAATCTTGCGTTTCGGTATACATGAATCTAATAAATTGACTAGCAAATTACTAAAACTATTGAAAGTTTCATTTACATTTCCATGTTGACTGAATACGCCCTTAAAGTCTAGCTTGCTCAGCTCAGATTTGAAAAAGAGCATGTTTTTCTCATTAAATATTCGTTTTTCAGTTTTCCAGATACTACGCTCGTTTACTTCGCTAATTGGGATTCGTAGATCCACACCCTTATGGTCTGAGAAACCATGGTCCTTTATTTCTAGAACGAACTTGTCATTTTTGAAGTTAGTAAAAATAAGATCTAGGCACGTGGAGCTAGTGGAGGTGATTCTAGTAGGCTTATCTACATGCTGATGGTAGTTATATCTTTTCATTATATTCAGTAGAGCGCTAGTAGAGGATGTGCTCCCTAACACGTTTACATTAAAATCCCCGCCTATCACTACATTTTTTCGTGCTGCTTTTTTTTGTAGATACTGGAGTAGATCTGTTAATGATTTATAAAATATATCAGGCTCTCGGGTACTATTTGGCCAATATATGTTAATTAAAACTAAATTTAGTTTTTGAGATTCAATTGCACACACTTCAAATATAGATTCTACAGACAATTTGACAATTTCCTCTATCTCAACAAATTCCATCTCCTCTCCAACTAAAATACAGACTCCACCTCCTTCAGTACTCTGGCGGCAAAAAGTAGAGACAAGATTAAAGCCAAAAATAGTACATTGTTGTAGAGGCTGTAATCTATTGCACTTTCAGCCGACACTTAACATAGTGCTTTTCACGACACGAGGAAATATATTATAATACGAGTTTTTCATATTGGTCATTAAACTCGGCGCCTTTGTTTTCATTGTTGTAAAAATCAGGGCTATTATAAACATAAAGCTGATCGTGTCCCCAGATTCAAACGACATAAATCGATTTTGAACCCAGTTATGACGAAATGACAAAAATATTCAAACTTACCTCACTTTCAACTTAATTTAGACGAGAGAGTCTAGGTTACACTCAGGTAAACAACCCTACGATACATTATTCACTGAAGGGTCATTGTAACGGTACGCAATATTAACATGCGTTCCTAATAATTATATAATATTTCGTGAGTCAATGTGAACATTATTAAATTAATCACATTATCACATTACAAAACCAATTTTAATATTTACTAAACAATACATTTTGTTTTTTTTTTTTAATATGGCGGGCTGCCCCGTAGCGCATGCGCGCTTCGCATCTCATCGCAATGGAGTCATAGCTTTTCAGCCGAATAAAAAAAAATTAACCCAATATTTATATAGGTAATTAAAAGTGTTTATTTCTTGAAAACTGTTTATTTGTTGAGAAATTAGTAATTGTAGAAATTAGGAAATTGTTTTACGCCCCATAACTAAATTTATAATATAATGTTCATGATTTTCATAGTAAAACCTTTTTCAACAAAAACTTATTAAAAAGTAAACCTGAGGAGTATTATCATACTTAAGAAAATAAACTCGTTTGTGGGTATTTATAAGTTTAAGAAAAAAAATACACCTCATAAATGACGCATTCCCATTGGTCAATTTAATTTGACATGCAGCAGACGATTAAGCTTTGATTGGTTAAATTGTCGTTTAAGCCGGCCGAGAAAATTTGTCTGAAATATTTTATAAAAAGTCGTATCTTACTATGAAATTCAAGTGTGGATACGAATTGTTACCGTAAGGTCCAACATTGTTGTCTCGTGTTGGGAGCTTACATAGATATACAGTTTACAAATTAACATATATAAGCAGTTTTGTGTACTGGATTCAGGTAATCTATAACCACATTTTCGAGCAGTGTCGTGAAAAACATTTTTTCTTTGTATCTTAATACTGACAGAACGTACATAATTGTATAAAAAAATATCTACATAAATAAACCGAGTTTTATCATCGGATTTTTAATGGGCGGTAGTGACCCCTAAAACTGCACAAAAAAAATTTATAAATAGGTAAATCACAGACGTCTTTACGTTTTCTGGGGCAAAATCAGGGGGTGACCGGAAAAAAATCGTAAAAATAAGAAGCACCCTTCCGTTTATAAATACAAAGGATAAATAAGAAGCCAAAATCATACGCAACCATTGCGCTATTGGACCGTTACATAGATAGCGTGAAATATGCATTCTCATTCCGCTTTTCTTTAAAGCCTTCTGTATTTTTCAATAAAAAAAAAGGACGGGTTGCACTCCGGGAGTGCCGGCAGAAGTGAAAACTCCGATTTTATTATATCTCACTGACACTTGATTTCTATTTTAATCTCTATTTCTTACTATTGTATGTTTATGATTACGCTTCACCATCTGTCACTTACAACATTTTGTTGTTCGAAGGCCCCCTTTCTTTGAAACAGACACGGTTGCTAGGTTACCGACTGACTGTTATCTGTCGCGCGGATCTGTCGCGAGTTTAACATTTTTTACCCATCTAAAAATTGTCAAGCGCCGCTAAAGAAGTTTTCACTTCAAAAATCATAAGAAAATATACGTAGTATTAATGAGATGATGTCATACTTGTGTATCTGGCTCCGTCTCTATCTTCCATTGAAAGTCCACGGCTGCTCCGCCATTTCGCTCGCGGCATTTCGTAGCGTTGAGCAAAGAACCTATCGCACCGCTCTTCTGCTTTGTGATGGACATGAAACAGTCTTCGTGTAAACTATCTGTGACAATATTAACATAAATTTAAAAAATAAAATACTCCGCACACAAGTAGCAAGGTCATCGTTGGATCCTCCAATCCAATGAGTGATATAAAAAAAGGATCGACTTTAAAAAAATATCGGAGCGAATATTTACAAAACTGCTGACTTTATCAAAAAATAATGTTTGAAGAGCCCTATTATTTTTAAAAAAACCTATTCAACGATACCCCACACACTAGTGTTGGAAAGAAAAAAAAAAAACACCCCCACTTTAGGTGTACGGGAGGTACCCGGAAAAAAGATTTTTTTTAGTTTTTATTTTACCGTTTTATCGGCGTGATACATACACAAATTTCAGCTTTGTGGGGATGAATTTTTTTTTTCGTTTCAATCCGAACCCTCGGTGCGCGAGTCCGACTCGCACTTGGCCGGTTTTTTTTTCAATTAAAGCCGAATATTTTGGAAACTACTGGCCCTATTTTTTGTCCATCCATTGGGAGCTACGATGCCACAGACAGACACACCGATACACCCCTCTTTTTCGGCAGGGGTTAAAAAATAATATTTATGAGACTACTATTGCCGACTTGCAAGAATGGAGGAAGAAAACATGCTGCGCCGAACCCAAATAAATGGGATAAGAGCAAGCGAATGATGACTATTGCCGACTTGACTTTATACACAAACTTTTTTTTGCTAGATAAGGTGATACAAATGTCCCGTTTTCAAGAAAAACACTTTGTGCCTTACTACAAGAACGTGGTGACAGGACCTGTCATCACGTAACCCGGTTATGGGCACAAAGTTCATAGTCTGACAAAAAAGAGTAGAAATTAAAATAATGTCACGATCGCGTTTATGTCTCCAGTGTAGCAAGTCCTAACAAGGATAATGGCGCTAGAAACAGTTTTCATATGGTAATAATGTGCATACGTCATTTATATTTGCATTTTTAAACGTCAGTAGCAATTTGTCATTACCCAAATTAAAAACATCGTTTACCGGAATGCTGCTCAATTCTTCGTTCTTCTTGCGAAATAAACACTAACTCCGATAAAAAAAAATACTTTCATAACATAACTGTGCATTGTTATGCAAAAATTACTTGAAATTTGCGGAATATTTTAGTCCTGTTTCCTCTTGTTTACATAAGTGACATTCACCGACTTTCACCGTCAGTTACAAAAAATTACCGTTGCCAGTTAGTTAAATAATACCGCTAATAATTCGCAATATGGCGTGGGTTGTAAACCCTCTGTTGGGCCTATAAATAACATAGTAACATACCTGTTTGAGATTTAGCGTTACATAGAAACATACACTAGAGGCTCTCATATAAAACTTAAGGGTAAATATTTACGGCTCGTAACGCTAGCTTGAAAGGCGACTTCTATGGTAAAGCCAGAGTACTCTAAGCTTTCGTCAGATTTGAACTTCAGCCAGAGGAAGGTTCCTGATGAGGTGATGGTGGGAGGGAACTCCTTGCCGCAGAACCTGTAGACGGGGAGGGAGTAGCCGAATTGGCCGTCACGGATCTGAAAAGAACAGTAGTTTTAACGTGGTGATAATATCTAAAACAAAGGATAAATAAGAAGCCAACATTTTACGCAATCCACTGTAGTGCTAGTGGGAATCGAACCCAAGACCTCTGCTTGACCGGAGCAGTGCCCTCACCACTGAGCTATAGGACCGTTACATGGACAGCGGATATAATGTCTTCTTATTCCGCTTTTAAAGCTCCCTCTGTACACGAACAGACAAAAACGCCGGCCGTCATTTTTTTGTATATAGCCTTATCTGTGGCGTGACGTAGGCGATTCCGTAAACAGAGCTCCCGGCGCTAGAAAAAAATCTGGCGGACTAGCTTAAACCTTTGAATCAAGTTTGGTGTCGTTATCAGGTAACTAGATGATGCCCAATTCATTCCCCATACCAGTTTTTTAGGGTTCCGTAGCAAAATATGTCACAGAGTACAAACTAGCTACCGGTGGTTTTGGGTTCAGGATGTACCTATAAAATCCGTACCAAATAAAATGTCATACTGTTTCCCAAAAGAAAACGGTCAGCTACACCGACAGGAGTTTGACTCTTTATCAAGTGATTTTGATATTTATTCACCTCCAAGTAGTCGTGTTCGCAGGACGGCGGGTTGGACCTCCGGAGCGGGTCTTCCATCTCAAACTTGTCCACAAATGTCAGCACGATGACCTGTGCTTTGGCCGCTGTAACAAGTATTTCTTCATCATCATCGCCACAAAATCCAGCATCATTATCTGAGTGTTTCATAGGCGTGAAGGCATGTTTTTGAAGATGTCAATCGATAATTTTTTTTATTGGGATCATATGTCTATATGGGATTATCTGCACTTAGACTGCTCTACAAGACAGAAATTGCTCAGTTCAATATTCCTATGGAGCGCTAAAAACGTATCATATAAATGGCTACCTTATAGTGACGTTGTTATATGTTACGGGTACCAATTTTTGTATGGAGACAATAAGTAATTTGCCATTTTTAGCGTGAAAGTGCGTTTAATTCATGGTTGTCATACAATTATTCTTTTGTTAAACTAGGAGGACTCTGAAAACATTATTTGTCTTTTGTTTTTTTTCTTATTTTATGACAAATCCAGCAAATTAATACAGCATTTTATTAGAGAAAAAACAACATAAAATTAAAAGTATATAACTAAACCTTAAAAAACTTAAATTATGATCTAATTAAACCTAACTTAAACTATTGGGACCTAAACTATATGTACATATATCCCCTATGTCGCTACCATTAGGTAGGGTGCCCATAAGGCTGGCCGCGTTACCTCGCTGGATGGCAACGCCAATGCGTTGGGCGAGGAACGAGCCAGCCCTACGATCACCGGAGGACCGGATAAGTAAATAACTAAGCTTTTTGAAAAGCTTAGTTGCTTCCGGTCCCCACGGTCCTAAGGTCTCCACGGCAAACGCCGCAAATACGTAGCTATCACCGAGAGCTGCGTACTTGCGGCGTTTGGCTGTTTCTGCCGCAGCAGCCGCTCCACCTGCCCTCAACGACGTCGTGCCCAAATGGGACGGCGCTAGGGTATCCACACATGTGGAGTCCCATATTAAAGGCCGTCCCTGTTGCCAGGGCACGAGGGTCATTCCGTCGGGCCTCTTGCCATCGTCACGCGACAGGCCATTTGGCTCTAAAGTGGCCGGCACGCTGACGCTGACCAGGGCCCGGCGAATGATGTCGTTGAGGCAGGAGTGGCGGGACAGTCTACCAGCACTCTTTGAACATGAGAGTCCGTGGTGGGCCAACCGAGTGACGAGTGTACCACAATGGCAGCGGTGCGGTTCTACGATATTCGCCCCGAGACGCAGGCCTACGACAGATCGGAAAGAGTTTGGATCCAGGAGGTTCCCGTAATTGGCCGAGGGGTACGCGTGTAGCCAATAACCCGATTCCCTCTCGGATATTGCCAGAATGCGGGCCTTTTCGGAAGCTGATGTGCATGTTTCTAAAATGTGCTCATGCACCCGCCGGCAGATCGGTTGATCCCACATTTTTTGAAGGTTCGGACTACACGGGATGTCATTACCTGGGCAGGCCATTTTCCATGCGTCCCTGGCCTCGGACAAACCAGCCACCTCACAACCACTATCACATAGCGATGGATTTAGGATTTTTCCAGTGAGAGGTAGCGTGCTATGCACCGAGGACAGGAACGCCGGTAATGCGACGCCGGAAATTTGTCGTATTCCGAGACCACCAAACCTTACAGGCAGAGATGCGATCAAAAACATCCTGCTATCAATTTTGATGTTGATAATTTTTTCAATTTGATTCCAAATAATATTGTCGAGTTTTTCACAGTAATTTCGAAGTTTCCAAAAGGGGCTACACCGCATAGCATATGTGAATTTAGGGACAAAATGACAGTACCGAATAATAAATATAGCCATATGGGGATTAATTTGCAGAAGGCGGTCCGAAAATGTATGGAAATGATCTATTTTTTTGTCAATAAAATCTGGAAAGGCCTCGTCAAATATTGGCGCACCTAGGAGCTGGAGAGAGTGTTTGGATAGAATTTTGATACCCGGACAGATATTTTGAAAATTACGTATGGTGTCTGAACCTCGGATTGTGTCAACATATAATTCGCACTTATTATAATTTAGTTCTAAACCAATGGATTCAAATTTAGATCTAATATTTATGAAATCGTTCAGGACAGAATCCGAGTCGCCTCCTAGGGTACCATCGTCCAAGTACCAGGTGTTGAATTTTGACGTAAGTTCAGTGATGCTCGGGTGAATGGCCAAGCTAAAGATGGCCGGCCCAAGCGGGTCACCTTGTTGACAGCCAACAGAGGATAGAATTGTATTGTTTTTGAATTTTAGATGAGAAGGAGAGCTGTAGCATTGCCATACGTATGGATAAATGTTTGGGATGTTCTTGAGGACCTCGCTGAGCATGACGCTTCTATGGACAGAGTTGAAGGCATTTTTAACATCTAGCTTTAAGAGTGTTACATTATTCGAGTTTTTGAGAAATGTGCGACAGGCGTGGACGGCGGCTTCGCAGCCTCCTTTGCTGCCAAATCCTAGTTGAGTAGGCTGAAATTTTGATTCTAAAACTGGAAGTATATGTCTACAACAAATTTTGGAAGCCAAACGTCTGAAAGTTGATCCTATAGCAATAGGCCTCACGCTGCCATCTTTTTTAGAAAGGGCGCAAAGGCTAGCACCATATAGCGTTTGCGTTACATGCTCATTGACTTTACCGCTAAGCATCAGGTTTACTAACCGAGTGATGCTGGCTAGCAGCTCACTTCCGTGGCTCCCTGATGTGTGTGTTAGGAGGTCCTTCAAGTGTTGAGGAGTGATCCCGTCCAAACCACCAGCCGAACCGTTGTTGAAAGACATGATTGCCGCAAGAATGGCGTCTTCTGACGAAACAAGTCCGGGCAGCGCGGTGTCTGGAGGGGCAGGAAGCTCAGGTGTTAGGGGAGCTGGTGGATGTTTACTCTTGAGAGCTGACAGGGTGTCCGGGGAATCTGGGGCCGATGTATCGCTGGAGAAGAGAATGCGAGCAGCGCCACGGAGGTCACCATCGTTAATTTTAGTTTCTACTTTTTTGAATATGTTGCGTGAGGGTGGGGGCGCGCAAGAGGGAGACAAAGAAATGTGGTGAGAGCAATTATGTTTGATTTTACTGGTTAATGTTTGCAATTTGGAGGATGCGCTATGATCGACGTGTAGGATGTGATAAGAGAATGTAAGTAATTTTTCCCAAGCGCATGGTGTATTTAAAGAGACACAGTCGTCGATGGCTTTTACAAGGCATTTGGCGACAGTCACTCTCGCCCCCCTAGGGATCCTCTTTAAAATGGGTATAGATTCTTTAAGTGCGCTTAATTTATCAGACAGAAAGGGGGGTTGGAGAGCGGATGTCGCGGGAGAGTGAGGGGTAGATGGCAAATGTTGTGCTGGTTGACTACGGCTACATGGTTGGTGTGATTTACCGATATGGATACTCAAACCTCTTCTTCCTTTTAGCAATTTAGTGGTTGGGCAGTGGGGGCATTGTATAAATTCCTCCAGCGACACATCACCTCGGGGATGTGGCATTAGTCTCGGGGCACTGGGAGACTTAAGCGAAACTTAATCAACAACAACAAAAAAAACACAAAAAATATAAAAACACAATAAATGATATAAACAGTTTTTCTTTTGACGTATGTCACAGGTAGGGCTGCGGCCGCTGCGCCGTCGCGGCCCGCGGCGGATACTGGGTCTTTTGCTCCCCACCGAATGGTTAAGTTTAGCGCTGCGCTGCGTTGCGTCTATGGAGGCTCTTGCACGGAATATAGCTTAAACGTAGAAAGGGCTTAAGACGTCCCAAGGCTTGACTTGTTGACATATGACGTGTCAAGTTGCATTGTTTATTTTTATGAATGCAAATTAAAATAATTTTTCGGCATTATTTGATAAAAATAACAGTTTATCCAAACAGAAAATAGATATAGCCGTTAGACTGAGGATAATCACGAAACCGAAACAATTCCTGATGGGAAATAATTATTTAAATTAAAATTTGTCGTGGCTATGACATTGTTCGGCCATTCGACTTATCGAACAGATTGGCGCAAGGGTGTGGCGGACAGTCGCAGGTGAGAACGGAGAAGAAAGGGTGAGGCGATGCATGGTCTGGCGCATTGACTGACAAGACGCAGAAACGACATCAAGGTGACCCTAATTCTACAACGGCCAGTGTCTCTTGTCAGATTTGTGGTCGGATATGCCGATCGCGTATCGGTTTTTTCAGCCACCAAAGACGGTGCTTCGCAGGCTGAAGACCACAATTAATACTATATAAAGCTGCATTACCACTCATTTCTAAGTGAATTGATCTCGGGGAAGGAGGGGGGGTGGGGGGTTGGTTTTGGTGTTGACGTATAGAGCTCGGCGTCAAACCTCTGGGAAAAATCCGACTTTTGGTCTACCGTGGAAGGTGAGTTTTTTTTTCAACGGCCCGCCGAAACCATTATAGCTAGGGGGGGGGTGCTCGACCAAATGTCATAGGGGTTTTCAAGCAATTTGACGAGCCGCCATTTTTTTTTCAAAATGGCGACTTCAAAATGGCGGAAAAATTTCAAAATGGTCGTAGCGCGCTGAAATTTGGTATGTTGGGGGTTTGGGGCCCCGTGATTCTGAAAAACTTTTTTTTTTTTTTCTAGCATTAAAAAAAAATTTGTATGGAGAATATTTTCGGGGGCCCGTATCTCGTAAACCGCTGGAGATGGGTGGGGGGTGCTCGACCAAATGTCATAGAGGGCACCCATTCGAGTACAGTCGTGGAAAAAAAAAAACAAGATGGCGACTTTTTTTTTTTTCAAAATTTCAAATTGGTGCTAGGGAGCTGAAACTCGGTATCGGAGGGTTTTTGGGGCTCCTGAGTCGGAATCTGAAATCAGATTTTGAAAGTTAGGTCAAATTCGGAAAATATCGACAAAAATCGATTTGTATGGAGAAAATTTCAAATTGGTGCTAGGGAGCTGAAACTCAGTATCGGGGGGTTTTTGGGACTCCTGAGTCGGAATCTGAAATCGGATTTCGAAGATTCGGTCAAATTCGGAAAATATCGGACAAATAAAATTTAGTAATTTTAGTTTGACCGAGGGCCGAAGGCCCGAGGGCAAACGTCCCCCCGCGAGGCCGCAGGCCGAGCTCCGCGTAGCACCGAAGGTGCGGAGCGTCCCAGGGAAGGCGCCGGCAGCGCGCGAGCCCAAGGGCCCGAAGGGCCCGCAGGGCGAGCCCACCCAGAAACTTACTATACCCCTAAGTAATTTTAGCTCGACGGAGGGCCGCAGGCCCGACGGCGAGCGTTAGCCCCGCGAGGCCGAAGGCCGAGCTCCGCGTAGCACCGAAGGTGCGGAGCGTCCCAGGGAAGGCGCCGGTAGCGCGCGAGCCCAAGGGCCCGAAGGGCCCGCAGGGCGAGCCCACCCAGAAACTTACCCTTCCCCCAAGTAATTTAATGCGAGGCCGCAGGCCGAGCTCCGCGTAGCACCGAAGGTGCGAAGCGTCGACCCCGCGAGGCCGAAGGCCGAGCTCCGCGTAGCACCGAAGGTGCGGAGCGTCCCAGTTACGGAGCCCAATAACTTTCTACACATCCAAGTAACTTAATGCGAGGCCGAAGGCCGAGCTCCGCGTAGCACCGAAGGTGCGGAGCGTCACAAACAAGGAGCCCAACCACTTACTATAAGTCTTAGTGTCTTAATGCGAGGTCGCAGGCCGAGCTCCGCGTAGCACCGAAGGTGCGAAGCGTCAACACCGCGAGGCCGAAGGCCGAGCTCCGCGTAGCACCGAAGGTGCGGAGCGTCACAGTCAAGGACCCCAACCACAAAACACTATAACTCTAAGTAATTTTAACTCGACGGAGGGCCGAAGGCCCGACGGCGAGTTTCAACGCTGCGAGGCCGAAGGCCGAGCTCCGCGTAGCACCGAAGGTGCGGAGCGTCCCAGAGAAGTCGCCCGTAGCACGCGAGCCCAAGGGCCCGAAGGGCCCGCAGGGCGAGCTCACCCAGAACCTTACCCTTCTCCCAAGTAATTTAATGCGAGGCCGCAGGCCGAGCTCCGCGTAGCACCGAAGGCGCGAAGCGTCAACGTCGCGAGGCCGAAGGCCGAGCTCCGCGTAGCACCGAAGGTGCGGAGCGTCACAGTCAAGGAGCCCAACAACAAAATACTATAACTCTAAGTAGTTTTAACTCGACGGAGGGCCGAAGGCCCGACGGCGAGTGTCAACGCCGCGAGGCCGAAGGCCGAGCTCCGCGTAGCACCGAAGGTGCGGAGCGTCCCAGTCAAGTCGCCTGTAGCGCGCGAGCCCAAGGGCCCGAAGGGCCCGCAGGGTGAGCCCACCCAGACACTGGCACCCTCCACAGCTTCCCAAGCAAACATACCTGCGTGCAAATTCGCCTCCATCTTCTACCTCGCTCCCCTTTCTTAAGCAATTTACAACTCGAGCTACTTTTTCTTCTGCATCTTCCACTGGCAACCCCCTCTCGGGTCACAGGACCCCAGGACAGACCCCCTCGCGGGGTGCTTGCACCCCGCGCACCAAGCAACCTCACTCGCTTTGCGACAACGCCACCAATTTTACAACTCCCGTTGCCCTTCCCTAAGGAAATTTTAAAACTCGAGCACCGATCTTCCAGCACTTTCCACTGCCAACCCCCTCTCGGATGACACAAGGACGGCTACGTAACCCCCTCGCGGGGTGCTTGCACCCCGCGCACCGAGAAAATACTAGTAATTAATAATATATAAAGCTGCATTACGACTGATTTCGTATAGAAGAATTGTTCTCCCGGAAGGAGGGGTGGTGGGGGGTAATGACATATACCATCGTATAGAGCTCGGCTCCAGGACCCCGGGAAAAATCCGACTTTGGGTCTACCTCTCCGGGATAAGATTTCGGTCGACGGCCTGGCTACACGGGGCCAGATAGCGGGGGGGTGCTCGACCAAATGTCATAGGCCTCCCCAAGCAATTTGACTAGCCGCCATTTTTTTTTCAAAATGGCGACTTCAAAATGGCGGAAAAATTTCAAAATGGTCGTAGCGCGCTGAAATTTGGTATGTAGGGGGTTTGCGGCCCCCCGATTCTAAAAAACTTTTTTTTTTATTTCTAGCATTAAAAAAAAAATTGTATGGAGAATATTTTCGGGGGCCCGTATCTCGTAAACCGCTGGAGATGGGTGGGGGGTGCTCAAACAAATGTCATAGAGGGCCCCCACCCGAGTACAGTCGTGGAAAAAAAAATTCAAGATGGCGACTTTTTTTTTTTTCAAAATTTCAAATTGGTGCTAGGGGCCTGAAACTCGGTATGGGGGGGCTCTCGGGGCTCAAAAATATGAATCTGAAATCTGGTCCGACAATTCGGTCAAATTCGGCAAATATCGAAAAAAAACGATTTGTATGGAGAAAATTTCAAATTGGTCCTAGGAGGCTGATATTCGGTATCGGGGGGTTTTTGGGGCTCCTGAGTCGGAATCTGAAATCGGATTTTGAAAATTCGGTCAAATTCGAAAAATATCGGACAAACAAAATTTAGTAATTTTAGTTTGACCGAGGGCCGAAGGCCCGAGGGCAAACGCCCCCCCGCGAGGCCGCAGGCCGAGCTCCGCGTAGCACCGAAGGTGCGAAGCGTCCCAGGGAAGGCGCCGGCATCGCGCGAGCCCAAGGGCCCGCAGGGCCCGCAGGGCGAGCCCACCCAGAAACCTACTATACCCCTAAGTAATTTTAGCTCGACGGAGGGCCGCAGGCCCGACGGCGAGCGTCAGCCCCGCGAGGCCGAAGGCCGAGCTCCGCGTAGCACCGAAGGTGCGGAGCGTCTCAGGGAAGGCGCCCATAGCACGCGAGCCCAAGGGCCCGAAGGGCCCGCAGGGCGAGCCCACCCAGAACCTTACCCCTCCCCCAAGTAATTTTATGCGAGGCCGCAGGCCGAGCTCCGCGTAGCACCGAAGGTGCGAAGCGGGGACCCCGCGAGGCCGAAGGCCGAGCTCCGCGTAGCACCGGAGGTGCGGAGCGTCACAGCCAAGGAGCCCAACCACAGAATACTATAACTCTAAGTACTTTTAACTCGACGGAGGGCCGAAGGCCCGACGGCGAGTGTCAACGCCGCGAGGCCGAAGGCCGAGCTCCGCGTAGCACCGAAGGTGCGGAGCGTCCCAGTCAAGTCGCCTGTAGCGCGCGAGCCCAAGGGCCCGAAGGGCCCGCAGGGTGAGCCCACCCAGACACTGGCACCCTGCACAGCTTCCCAAGCAAACATACCTGCGTGCAAATTCGCCTCCATCTTCTACCTCGCTCCTCTTTCTTAAGCAATTTACAACTCGAGCTACTTTTTACTCTACATCTTCCACTGGCAACCCCCTCTCGGGTGACAGAACCCCAGGATAGACCCCCTCGCGGGGTGCTTGCACCCCGCGCACCAAGCAACCTCACTTTAGTTGCGACAACGCCACCAATTTTACAACTCCCGTTGCCCTTCCCTATGGAAATTTTAAAACTCAAACTCGATCTCTTCAGCACTTTCCACTGCCAACCCCCTCTCGGATGACAAAAGGACAGCTACGTAACCCCCTCGCGGGGTGCTTGCACCCCGCGCACCGAGAAAATACTAGTAATTAATAATATATAAAGCTGCATTACGACTGATTTCGTATAGAAGAATTGTTCTCCCGGAAGGAGGGGTGGTGGGGGGTAATGACATATACCATCGTATAGAGCTCGGCTCCAGGACCCCGGGAAAAATCCGACTTTGGGTCTACCTCTCCGGGATAAGATTTCGGTCGACGGCCTGGCTACACGGGGCCAGATAGCGGGGGGGTGCTCGACCAAATGTCATAGGCCTCCCCAAGCAATTTGACTAGCCGCCATTTTTTTTTCAAAATGGCGACTTCAAAATGGCGGAAAAATTTCAAAATGGTCGTAGCGCGCTGAAATTTGGTATGTAGGGGGTTTGCGGCCCCCCGATTCTAAAAAACTTTTTTTTTTATTTCTAGCATTAAAAAAAAAATTGTATGGAGAATATTTTCGGGGGCCCGTATCTCGTAAACCGCTGGAGATGGGTGGGGGGTGCTCAAACAAATGTCATAGAGGGCCCCCACCCGAGTACAGTCGTGGAAAAAAAAATTCAAGATGGCGACTTTTTTTTTTTTCAAAATTTCAAATTGGTGCTAGGGGCCTGAAACTCGGTATGGGGGGGCTCTCGGGGCTCAAAAATATGAATCTGAAATCTGGTCCGACAATTCGGTCAAATTCGGCAAATATCGAAAAAAAACGATTTGTATGGAGAAAATTTCAAATTGGTCCTAGGAGGCTGATATTCGGTATCGGGGGGTTTTTGGGGCTCCTGAGTCGGAATCTGAAATCGGATTTTGAAAATTCGGTCAAATTCGAAAAATATCGGACAAACAAAATTTAGTAATTTTAGTTTGACCGAGGGCCGAAGGCCCGAGGGCAAACGCCCCCCCGCGAGGCCGCAGGCCGAGCTCCGCGTAGCACCGAAGGTGCGAAGCGTCCCAGGGAAGGCGCCGGCATCGCGCGAGCCCAAGGGCCCGCAGGGCCCGCAGGGCGAGCCCACCCAGAAACCTACTATACCCCTAAGTAATTTTAGCTCGACGGAGGGCCGCAGGCCCGACGGCGAGCGTCAGCCCCGCGAGGCCGAAGGCCGAGCTCCGCGTAGCACCGAAGGTGCGGAGCGTCTCAGGGAAGGCGCCCATAGCACGCGAGCCCAAGGGCCCGAAGGGCCCGCAGGGCGAGCCCACCCAGAACCTTACCCCTCCCCCAAGTAATTTTATGCGAGGCCGCAGGCCGAGCTCCGCGTAGCACCGAAGGTGCGAAGCGGGGACCCCGCGAGGCCGAAGGCCGAGCTCCGCGTAGCACCGGAGGTGCGGAGCGTCACAGCCAAGGAGCCCAACCACAGAATACTATAACTCTAAGTACTTTTAACTCGACGGAGGGCCGAAGGCCCGACGGCGAGTGTCAACGCCGCGAGGCCGAAGGCCGAGCTCCGCGTAGCACCGAAGGTGCGGAGCGTCCCAGTCAAGTCGCCTGTAGCGCGCGAGCCCAAGGGCCCGAAGGGCCCGCAGGGTGAGCCCACCCAGACACTGGCACCCTGCACAGCTTCCCAAGCAAACATACCTGCGTGCAAATTCGCCTCCATCTTCTACCTCGCTCCTCTTTCTTAAGCAATTTACAACTCGAGCTACTTTTTACTCTACATCTTCCACTGGCAACCCCCTCTCGGGTGACAGAACCCCAGGATAGACCCCCTCGCGGGGTGCTTGCACCCCGCGCACCAAGCAACCTCACTTTAGTTGCGACAACGCCACCAATTTTACAACTCCCGTTGCCCTTCCCTATGGAAATTTTAAAACTCAAACTCGATCTCTTCAGCACTTTCCACTGCCAACCCCCTCTCGGATGACAAAAGGACAGCTACGTAACCCCCTCGCGGGGTGCTTGCACCCCGCGCACCGAGAAAATACTAGTAATAATCTATATTATATAAAGCTGCATTACGACTGATTTCGTATAGAAGAATTGTTCTCCCGGAAGGGGGGGTGTGGGGGGGTAGTGACTACCACTATCGAATAGGACTCGGCTCCAGGACCCCGGGAAAAATCCGACTTTGGGTCTACCGCGGAAGATGACAATTTTGATCAACGGCCCGGCTAAACCATAATAGCTAGGGGGGGGGTGCTCGACCAAATGTCATAGGCCTCCCCGAGCAATTTGACGAGCCGCCATTTTTTTTTCAAAATGGCGACTTTAAAATGGCGGAAAAATTTCAAAATGGTCGTAGCGCGCTGAAATTTGGTATGTAGGGGGTTTGGGGCCCCCCGATTCTGAAAAACTTTTTTTTTTTTTTCTAGCTTTAAAAAAAAATTTGTATGGAGAATATTTTGGGGGGCCCGTATCTCGTAAACCGCTGGAGATGGGTGGGGGGTGCTCGACCAAATGTCATAGGGGCCCCCCACTCGAGTACAGTCGTGGAAAAAAAAATTCAAGATGGCGACTTTTTTTTTTTTCAAAATTTCAAATTAATGCTAGGCGGCTGAAACTCGGTATCGGGGGGCTCTCGGGGCTCAAAAATATGAATCTGAAATCTTGTCCGAAAATTCGGTCAAATTCGGAAAATATCGAAAAAAAACGATTTGTATGGAGAAAATTTTAAATTGGTCCTAGGAGGCTGAAACTCGGTATCGGGGGGTTCTTCGGGCTCCTGAGTCGGAATCTGAAATCTGATTTCGAAAATTCGGTCAAATTTGGAAAATATCGGACAAACAAAATTTTGTAATCTTAGTTTGACCGAGGGCCGAAGGCCCGAGGGCAAACGTCCCCCCGCGAGGCCGCAGGCCGAGCTCCGCGTAGCACCGAAGGTGCGGAGCGTCCCAGGGAAGCCGCCAGTAGCGCGCGAGCCCAAGGGTCCGAAGGACCCGCAGGGCGAGCCCACCCAGAAACTTTCTATACCCCAAGCAATTTTAGCTCGACGGAGGGCCGCAGGCCCGACGGCGAGCGACAGCCCCGCGAGGCCGAAGGCCGAGCTCCGCGTAGCACCGAAGGTGCGAAGCGTCCCAGGGAAGGCGCCGGTAGCGCGCGAGCCCAAGGGCCCGAAGGGCCCGCGGGGCGAGCCCACCCAGAAACTTACTATACCCCTAAGTAATTTTAGCTCGACGGAGGGCCGCAGGCCCGACGGCGAGCGTCAGCCCCGCGAGGCCGAAGGCCGAGCTCCGCGTAGCACCGAAGGTGCGGAGCGTCCCAGGGCAGCCGCCCATAGCGCGCGAGCCCAAGGGCCCGAAGGGCCCGCAGGGCGAGCCCACCCAGAACCTTACCCCTCCCCTAAGTAATTTAATGCGAGGCCGTAGGCCGAGCTCCGCGTAGCACCGAAGGTGCGAAGCGGCGACCCCGCGAGGCCGAAGGCCGAGCTCCGCGTAGCACCGAAGGTGCGGAGCGTCCCAGTCAAGTCGCCTGTAGCGCGCGAGCCCAAGGGCCCGAAGGGCCCGCAGGGCGAGCCCACCTAGACACTGTCACTCTCCACACCTTCCCAAGCAAACATACCTGCGTGCAAATTCGCCTCCATCTTCTACCTCGCTCCCCTTTCTTAAGCAATTTTTAACTCGAGCTACGTTTTCTTCTGCATCTTCCACTGGCAACCCCCTCTCGGGTGACAGAACCCCAGGACAGACCCCCTCGCGGGGTGCTTGCACCCCGCGCACCAAGCAACCTCACTCGCATTGCGACAACGCCACCAATTTTACAACTCCCGTTGCCCTTCCCTTAGGAAATTTTACAACTCGAGCATCGAATTTCTAGCACTCTCCACTGCCAACCCCCTCTCGGATGACAAAAGGACAAGAGCACAACCCCCTCGCGGGGTGCTTGCACCCCGCGCACCGAGAAAATACTAGTAATAATATTATATAAAGCTGCATTACGACTGATTTCGTATAGAAGAATTGTTCTCCCAGAAGGGGGGGTGTGGGGGGGTTGTGACTACCATTTTCGAATAGGGCTCGGCTCCGAGACCCCGGGAAAAATCCGACTTTGGGTCTACCTCTTCGGGGTCAAATTTCCATCGACGGCCCGGCTAAACGGCACCAGATAGGGGAGGGGTGCTCGACCAAATGTCATAGGGGTTACCAAGCAATTTGACGAGCTGCCATTTTTTTTTCAAAATGGCGACTTCAAAATGGCGGAAAATTTTCAAAATGGTCGTAGCGCGCTAAAATTTGATATGTAGGGGGTTTGGGGCCCCCCGATTCTGAAAAACTTTTTTTTTTTTTTCTAGCTTTAAAAAAAAATTTGTATGGAGAATATTTTTGGGGGCCCGTATCTCGTAAACCGCTGGAGATGGGTGGGAGGTGCTCGACCAAATGTCATAGGGGGCCTCAACCCGAGTACAGTCGTGGATAAAAAAAAACAAGATGGCGACTTTTTTTTTTTTCAAAATTTCAAATTGGTGCTAGGGGGCTGAAACTCGGTATCGGGGAGTTTTTAGGGCTCCTGAGTCGGAATCTGAAATCGGATTTTGAAAATTAGGTCAAATTCGGAAAATATCGACAAAAATCGATTTGTATGGAGAAAATTTCAAATTGGTGCTAGGGGGCTTTAACTCAGTATCGGGGGGTTTTTGGGGCTCCTGAGTCGGAATCTGAAATCGGATTTCGAAGATTCGGTCGAATTCGGAAAATATCGGACAAATAAAATTCAGTAATTTTAGTTTGACCGAGGGCCGAAGGCCCGAGGGCAAACGTCCCCCCGCGAGGCCGAAGGCCGAGCTCCGCGTAGCACCGAAGGTGCGGAGCGTCCCAGGGAAGGCGCCGGCAGCGCGCGAGCCCAAGGGCCCGAAGGGCCCGCAGGGCGAGCCCACCCAGAAACTTACTATACCCCTAAGTAATTTTAGCTCCACGGAGGGCCGCAGGCCCGACGGCGAGCTTCAGCCCCGCGAGGCCGAAGGCCGAGCTCCGCGTAGCACCGAAGGTGCGGAGCGTCCCAGGGAAGGCGCCGGTAGCGCGCGAGCCCAAGGGCCCGAAGGGCCCGCAGGGCGAGCCCACCCAGAAACTTTCTATACCCCTAAGTAATTTTAGCTCGACGGAGGGCCGCAGGCCCGACGGCGAGCGTCTGCCCCGCGAGGCCGAAGGCCGAGCTCCGCGTAGCACCGAAGGTGCGGAGCGTCCCAGGGCAGCCGCCCATAGCGCGCGAGCCCAAGGGCCCGAAGGACCCGCAGGGCGAGCCCACCCAGAACCTTACCCCTCCCCTAAGTAATTTAATGCGAGGCCGTAGGCCGAGCTCCGCGTAGCACCGAAGGTGCGAAGCGGCGACCCCGCGAGGCCGAAGGCTGAGCTCCGCGTAGCACCGAAGGTGCGGAGCGTCCCAGGGAAGGCGCCCATAGCGCGCGAGCCTAAGGGCCCAAAGGGCCCGCAGGGCGAGCCCACCCAGAACCATACCCCTTCCCCAAGTAATTTAATGCGAGGCCGCAGGCCGAGCTCCGCGTAGCACCGAAGGTGCGAAGCGGCGACCCCGCGAGGCCGAAGGCCGAGCTCCGCGTAGCACCGAAGGTGCGGAGCGTCACAGTCAAGGAGCCCAACCACAGAATACTATAACTAAGTAATTTTAACTCGACGGAGGGCCGAAGGCCCGACGGCGAGTGTCAACCCCCGCGAGGCCGAAGGCCGAGCTCCGCGTAGCACCGAAGGTGCGGAGCGTCCCAGTAAAGTCGCCCACACCGCGCGAGCCCAAGGGCCCGAAGGGCCCGCAGGGTGAGCCCACCCAGACACTGGCACCCTCCACAGCTTCCCAAGCAAACATACCTGCGTGCAAATTCGCCTCCATCATCTACCTCGCTCCCCTTTCTTAAGCAATTTACAACTCGAGCTACTTTTTCTTTTGCATATTCCACTGGCAACCCCCTCTCGGGTGACAGAATCCCAGGAAAGACCCCCTCGCGGGGTGCTTGCACCCCGCGCACCAAGCAACCTCACTTTAGTTGCGACAACGCCACCAATTTTACAACTCCCGTTACCCTTCCCTTAGGAAATTTTAAAACTCAAACTCGATCTCTTCAGCACTTTCCACTGCCAACCCCCTCTCGGATGACACAAGGACAGCTACGTAACCCCCTCGCGGGGTGCTTGCACCCCGCGCACCGAGAAAATACTAGTTAATACTATATAAAGCTGCATTACCACTGATTTCTAAGTGAATTGATCTCGGGGAAGGAGGGGGGGTGGGGGGTTGGTTTTGGTGTTGACGTATAGAGCTCGGCGTCAAACCTCTGGGAAAAATCCGACTTTTGGTCTACCGTGGAAGGTGAGTTTTTTTTTCAACGGCCCGCCGAAACCATTATTGCTAGGGGGGGGGTGCTCGACCAAATGTCATAGGGGTTTTCAAGCAATTTGACGAGCCGCCATTTTTTTTTCAAAATGGCGACTTCAAAATGGCGGTAAAATTTCAAAATGGTCGTAGCGCGCTGAAATTTGGTATGTTGGGGGTTTGGGGCCCCGTGATTCTGAAAAACTTTTTTTTTTTTTCTAGCATTAAAAAAAAATTTGTATGGAGAATATTTTCGGGGGCCCGTATCTCGTAAACCGCTGGAGATGGGTGGGGGGTGCTCGACCAAATGTCATAGAGGGCACCCATTCGAGTACAATCGTGGAAAAAAAAAATCAAGATGGCGACTTTTTTTTTTTTCAAAAATTCAAATTGGTGCTAGGGAGCTGAAACTCGGTATCGGAGGGTTTTTGGGGCTCCTGAGTCGGATTCTGAAATCAGATTTTGAAAATTAGGTCAAATTCGGAAAATATCGACAAAAATCGATTTGTATGGAGAAAATTTCAAATTGGTGCTAGGGAGCTGAAACTCAGTATCGGGGGGTTTTTGGGGCTCCTGAGTCGGAATCTGAAATCGGATTTCGAAGATTCGGTCAAATTCGGAAAATATCGGACAAATAAAATTTAGTAATTTTAGTTTGACCGAGGGCCGAAGGCCCGAGGGCAAACGTCCCCCCGCGAGGCCGCAGGCCGAGCTCCGCGTAGCACCGAAGGTGCGGAGCGTCCCAGGGAAGGCGCCGGCAGCGCGCGAGCCCAAGGGCCCGAAGGGCCCGCAGGGCGAGCCCACCCAGAAACTTACTATACCCCTAAGTAATTTTAGCTCGACGGAGGGCCGCAGGCCCGACGGCGAGCGTTAGCCCCGCGAGGCCGAAGGCCGAGCTCCGCGTAGCACCGAAGGTGCGGAGCGTCCCAGGGAAGGCGCCGGTAGCGCGCGAGCCCAAGGGCCCGAAGGGCCCGCAGGGCGAGCCCACCCAGAAACTTACCCTTCCCCCAAGTAATTTAATGCGAGGCCGCAGGCCGAGCTCCGCGTAGCACCGAAGGTGCGAAGCGTCGACCCCGCGAGGCCGAAGGCCGAGCTCCGCGTAGCACCGAAGGTGCGGAGCGTCCCAGTTACGGAGCCCAATAACTTTCTACACATCTAAGTAACTTAATGCGAGGCCGAAGGTCGAGCTCCGCGTAGCACCGAAGGTGCGGAGCGTCACAAACAAGGAGCCCAATCACTTACTATAAGTCTTAGTGTCTTAATGCGAGGTCGCAGGCCGAGCTCCGCGTAGCACCGAAGGTGCGAAGCGTCAACACCGCGAGGCCGAAGGCCGAGCTCCGCGTAGCACCGAAGGTGCGGAGCGTCACAGTCAAGGACCCCAACCACAAAACACTATAACTCTAAGTAATTTTAACTCGACGGAGGGCCGAAGGCCCGACGGCGAGTTTCAACGCTGCGAGGCCGAAGGCCGAGCTCCGCGTAGCACCGAAGGTGCGGAGCGTCCCAGAGAAGTCGCCCGTAGCACGCGAGCCCAAGGGCCCGAAGGGCCCGCAGGGCGAGCCCACCCAGAACCTTACCCTTCTCCCAAGTAATTTAATGCGAGGCCGCAGGCCGAGCTCCGCGTAGCACCGAAGGTGCGAAGCGTCAACGTCGCGAGGCCGAAGGCCGAGCTCCGCGAAGCACCGAAGGTGCGGAGCGTCACAGTCAAGGAGCCCAACAACAAAATACTATAACTCTAAGTAGTTTTAACTCGACGGAGGGCCGAAGGCCCGACGGCGAGTGTCAACGCCGCGAGGCCGAAGGCCGAGCTCCGCGTAGCACCGAAGGTGCGGAGCGTCCCAGTCAAGTCGCCTGTAGCGCGCGAGCCCAAGGGCCCGAAGGGCCCGCAGGGTGAGCCCACCCAGACACTGGCACCCTCTACAGCTTCCCAAGCAAACATACCTGCGTGCAAATTCGCCTCCATCTTCTACCTCGCTCCCCTTTCTTAAGCAATTTACAACTCGAGCTACTTTTGCTTCTGCATCTTCCACTGGCAACCCCCTCTCGGATCACAGGACCCCAGGACAGACCCCCTCGCGGGGTGCTTGCACCCCGCGCACCAAGCAACCTCACTCGCTTTGCGACAACGCCACCAATTTTACAACTCCCGTTGCCCTTCCCTAAGGAAATTTTAAAACTCGAGCACCGATCTTCCAGCACTTTCCACTGCCAACCCCCTCTCGGATGACACAAGGACGGCTACGTAACCCCCTCGCGGGGTGCTTGCACCCCGCGCACCGAGAAAATACTAGTTTTATTCATATAGCTACAGTATGTTGTAAAATTGAACATCAGTCCTAATGAGATTTACCCCAGAAACTACAAAACATCTTTTCAGAATCGTTACAAAACATACCCAATTTTATACTGTTAGAGCTATGCCAGATAATGTTTCGAATTTAGTTAGGGTGGCGGAGACTCGGAGAGGTTAACACGCTGGACAGATAATCCAAAGGTACCGGGTTCGATTCCTAGTCTCTTCCACCAGGATACGCATTTCAATTTTTCTTTCAGATTTGATCTTTGTATCAATAGTTAAATCAAAAAATTGTGGTGTGTACCACATAAAAAAAATGAGACATTACAATATGTTTCATAATGTTTTCTCTCTTTGTGGATCGTTTCAATTTCATTGTTCTTACTCACCTTCAATGGATGTAAAGCAAGTTGTGTGACTTGAGTAGGACTCATCTCCTAGATTATTCTTCGTATCATCTAGTTCCCTCGGATGTTTTATTGGCTGTCCTTCTTTATACTCAAATGGCTTACATCGTGGATCATCGTTCGTCTCTCTCTTTGCTCTTGTTTTTATATCGTTTTGTCCCATTCCATAAATCTGAGTATGTCTATCATCATATGAATGTTTTGTATGGTTCCAATAGCTGGCGCTATCAGAGACTGTTTTGCGGTCATGATTGGTTAGCTTGGTTGTGCCAAATATGGAACAAACTGAAACGAAAATATTTCCAATTATTTATGTTTTATTTGTAACAAACACTGTTGGCTGTAAGATATCGCGTATGTGATCATATCGTCTTTGTAGTTGGGCTATATGTTAACGGTATTATTACACATTTGTGTTTCAGAGGGAAAGAGAGAGTAAGTAACTTAACATATAAACTACTTCTTATCTTAAAAAAAATACATGGTTTCCGTAGGGTAGTGAACGTATGTGTTTTAACGCGAGCTGAGCCGCGAGCAAAAGCTAGTCTATACTATTTAATTCAATAAGATTAGCTGAAAATTTGGCAAAATTAAAGGACAACTTTTATCTATCAGGATATGTAGGTTATAGAGCTAAGTTTAATTTTATCTACTCTCCCCCCCTCTCAGGGGTGAGCGTCACCCCCCCGCGCCCTCGAATGTGTCCCGGAGCGCGGTATTTTCCACTTTAAAAGAAAACCGTGTACGATACATACAAAATGTATGGGAACGAAATAATCCTGAATAAATTTACTATAAACCTTTCATACATATAAAAGCGATAGCACTTATAAAATCAGTGCAATCTGTTATCAAATACTAACGTTTTTAATTATTTATCTTTTTTTTCTGCTAAAAGGTCTCAGAAACTTCACACTTCTCGGCCAAAATATGTATCACAAAAGTAAAGAATAGAAAGTGTTCTTTCTAAAAATGTATAATTTATTTATGTTACTCTTTCATTTACCGTTGCAGTGCTATTTTTAAAATTTCAGTCATTTGGCCATTATGCGAAATATAAATATTCGTACTAGTTAAACGACGTTACTTGCAATACCATAGACTTCTTATATGTTTTTCTGTAATCTACAAGTATTGAACTATATTCTGTATTTTTAGGGTTCCGTAGTCAACTAGGAACCCTTATAGTTTCGCCATGTCCGTCTGTCCGTCTGTCCGTCTGTCCGTCTGTCCGTCTGTCCGTCCGTCCGCGGCTTAGCTCCGTGATCATTAGTACTAGAAAGCTGAAATTTGGTATGAGTATGTGTATGTATCACGCCGACAAAACGGTAAAATAAAAACTAAAAAAAAAAATTTTTTTCGGGTACCTCTCGAACACCTAAAGTGGGGGTGATTTTTTTTTTTCGTTTCAACCCTAGTGTGTGGGGTGTCGTTGAATAGGTCTCTTGAAAATAATAGGGGTTTTCAAACATTACTTTTTGATAAAGTCAGTAGTTTTGTAAATATTTGCTCCGAAAATAAAAAAAATTGTGTCCCCCCCCCCTCTAACTTTTGAACCACAAGTCAAAAAAATATGGAAAAATTCATGTTAATGCGGCCTTATAAGTACTTTCAATGAAAACTATATTGAACAAAATCGGTCAAGCCGTTTTTGAGTTATCGCCAAATTTCATATTTTTTCTTTAAAAGGTCGTAAGTTGACTTCCAGAAGGTAATAAGTGATTACAGTTTCTAGGGCGTTTACGACCTTTTTATAGAGCTTAAAATCTGTCTTAACTTAAACCTCGGGCTTAAAACAGCAGTTTATTGTGAAGGATGAGCAACTACGGAACCCTACACTGAGCGTGGCCCGACATGCTCTTGGCCGGTTTTTACATTTTTTTTTCTTTTTTAGACGTACTATTTTAGGAAATAAGGGATGTGTGGGGAAATCATCAAGTTTTGCTCGTTTTCGTAAATAACTTCAAAACCGTTTAATTTACAATTATGAAATATATATATTTGAGATGTTCATAGTGTACCCTTTCATTTGATATGTCACACGATATACTTTGCTATTTTTTTTTCTAATTTACCCCTCAAATCTGGCCCCCATGTTTCATGTTACTTGATTTACTTTACGTTACGTTACATTTCCATGTTTGGGTCATCAATTTACATACGTGTACCAAATTTCAACTCAATCGGTCCAGTAGTTTCGGAGAAAATTCGCTATGATTATAGGAGGATCCCTCGTGTGTCTGTGTCAGTCCGTCCGTCTGTCATAGCCACTTTGCTCCGAAACTACTGGACCGATTGAGTTGAAATTTTGTACACATATGCAAATTGATGAACCGAACATGGACATGTAACGTAACGTAACGCAAATTAATAAATTTTGACATGAGGGCCAGTTTTAGGGGGCAAATTAGAAAAAAAAATGGCAAAGTATATCGTGTGACATATCAAATGAAAGGGTACATTATGAAAATCTCAAATATATATATTTCATCATTCTAAATTAAACGGTTTTGAAGTTATTTTCGAAAATTAGCAAAACTTGACGATTTCCCCACACATCCCTTATTTCCTAAAATAGTAGGTCTAAAAAAAAAAAAAAACAGGATATAGTTCAATACTTGTAGATTACAGAAAAACATATAAGAAGTCTATGGTATTGCAAGTAACACCATTTAACTAGTACGAATATTTATATTTCGCATAATGGCCAAATGACTTAAATTTTAAAAATAGCATTGCAACGGTAAATGAAAGAGAAACAGAAATAAATTATACATTTTTAGAAAGAATATTTTCCATTCTTTACTTTTGTCATACATCATTTTGGCCGAGAAGTGTGCAGTTTTTGAGATAACTAGCCTTTTAGCAGAAAAAAAAATCAATAATTAAAAACGTTAGTATTTGGTAACAGATTGCGCTGATTCTATAAGTGATATCGCTTTTGTATGTATGAAAGGTTTATAGTAAATTTATTCAGGATTATTTCGTTCCTATACACTTTGTATGCATCGTACACGGTTTTCTTTTAAAGTGGAAAATACCGCGCTCCGGGACACATTCCCCCTGAGAGGGGGAGAGTAGATAAAATTAAACTTGGCTCTATAACCTACATATCCTGATAGATAAAAGTTGTCCTTTAATTTTGCCAAATTTTCCATACATTTCAATCTAATTTTCTTGAACTAATTATAAAATCCTAAGTTTGCATTGAATTTATTATTTCTATGGAAAGGACTCATAATTTCCGGAAAAATCTTAATAGCGTGATGCAGGATCGTCATTTGTTTTGTATGGGCGCGCGGCGCTGTGCTAACCTGGCGCCATCCGTTTTCATAATTCCCTTTGTCCTCGCATCACGCCGAAAAGGCTGGAAAAATTGTATTCAGTTTTGATACAGGGATAGCAGGATATCCAAAGATGGTTATAGGATACTTTTTATCCGTCTACAGTAAAGAAAAAAATACGCGGACGAAGTCACGGACACCTACTAGTTATGCTATAAAATACTCACCAAGCGCCAGAAAAAATGGAATTAAAGTAGTCATCGATGTCTCCTCTGTGGCACTCTATAGTCGTGATGACGGGTGTTCCTGGCAATCCTTTAGAGATTCACTGTGTTTTAGCTGGTCCTCCCGATGGTCATAACACTCTTAACTAGCTATCCACAATTTTCTTTTTCTGTGTTCATTTCACTGTTAAGCGATAACGGGGAATAAATGTAAAAAACTAAAAATAAAGACGTATATTAAATACATTTTAATTTAATTATATTAATATTGATTTTTTTATATAGAAGATAGAAATAACCTCACGTATTCATGGAAATCAATACAGACTTTTGTTATTATAGTTTCTAGGAAAGGGAGGTTATTCCTACATAAAACTAAAATTCAAGATGATATAAATTAATTTTATTAAAACTTTCGTGAGACATATTTAATTATTGTATTAAGCGGTTTACACTCACGTGAAATTGTCAGGAACGGCCCGACATGTTTCGAACTCGTATGGAGCCCTTCACCAGGGACGGCTGCCCGTACACCGCCGCGGCAAACTCGTCACTCAATGTCGGGCCGTTCCTGACAATTTCACGTGAGTGTAAACCGCTTAATACAATAATGATATAAATTAGATTAAAATTAAAGTACATTTATTTAAAAATTTATTTTTCTACTCCAGTACTTTTTTCTGTCATTTATATAGTTACTAACTCTAATATAAAGACATAAATTATGAAAGTCTGTAAAAGTCTATACTCTACTGCTCAAAAACACACTGCTAACCGATGTTATAATGTCGCCAAAAAACCATCACTTAGTACCTCAGATTACATGATGAACAGCTGCATTCAAACAATTTGCAAATTAAAAAAAAAAAACTTTTGTACTAAGGCATTGGTGCCAACTTAAAAAAAAAGTTTTATCTTCAGTGCATGGATGTTTAGTATAGTGAACGATACCTTTATGTATAAGTTAAATTTTTTTGACAGATGTTTAGTATGGTGATCGTATACCTTTATGTATAAGTTAATATTATTTTGACAGATGGATGTCAATAAAAAAAAAGTTTATCAGAGACAATTTTTCTTTTTAATTTTGTTGATTCCGAGCGGGAACATGTAATTATTTTCTTTGTTGTTTATTTGCATTTTATTTATGAAATGTCGAGTCGTAGAAAAAGTATTGTATGCAACGTTGTATAAGTAGGTCAAAAAACGCTCGTGGCATCTTTCTTACGATGTTCGCTGCGCTCACATCGTAACCCATGCCACTCGCGTTTTTTGCCCCCTCTTATACAACGGTTGCATAAAATACTATTATACGACTTTATTTTTAAAGATTCTTTGAAAAAATCATTTTTTCCCCGTTGATCCTGTATTTCCACTTATTTTCAGTTGAAAACACTTTGGTACCTACTAAGTTTTTATAAAATAACTAGTTCACTCTTTCTTAATGAAGCTGAAAAAAAAAATCTTTATAACCTAAGTGGTGATGGGGAGGGTCACACTGAACAACTTTTACCATGGTGCCAACATATTATATAAGTTACTCTATGGGGCCAACAACGACAGCAAAGAAAAAATCCGCCTTTAAATACATTTCGGGTTGAGCTAATTAACTCTTAAATAGCTGTTTGTTTTTGTCATTTTGTGGTTAGCTCCAAAGTAAAACCGGCTCAGTGTTACCCTCCCCATGGCCCCCTGGCACTTCCATTCACGCCTAAAGGTCACCCTGTATATATATTAAATATTAATATTAAGAAACCTTTAATATATTAATTTGTTTATTATAAACCGTGTAAATTTTTGAAATGGGCTTTTTATTTATCTATTCACGTATATTATGTACATATATATAGTTGTATAATAAGATGTACAACATCGGTGAAATTGCTACATCTCAATATGTCAAAAAGAACCATGCCCTGCACACTTGATCTAGTAAATGATTCATGGAAATAAATAATATTTTACTACTGAAGCCGTCTGGAATGAATCTAGTCTTGGCGAGTAGCCAACGCATTATTAGCGCTCTTTATTATTTGACCTATTAGTTCTTAAGATATGTCACGGCGCCTCCCAAACTATCAGTTTACGCTAAGTTTGCACCTCATAACTATGGCGTCGGAAACAAATGAGGTCTAAACTTAACGTAACCGGGTTATTTAAATCGATGTTTCGTTCTCGCATGTTTCTTCCTCCAAAATTTAAGCTACCTTTACAAAAATTTAGGACATGAAAAGCTCTGTGTCGAACTGTTTCGATTTTTGGGCAAATTATTATAGAATTTGTGTACCCGACGTTTGTTTTAAAATTCCGCATTCTGACAGTTCAACACTGTAGACGAATTCACTGAGGTGGCCGGGGCTGTCGATTTATGAGAGTTAAATAACATTAAATCTCATGAGACATATTTAATTATTTGCATTAAGCGGTTCCCACTCACGTGAAATTGTCAGGAACGGCCCGACGTCTTTTGAACTCGAATGGAGCTCTTCATCAGAGTCTGTTATCCGTACAGCGGTCCGGTAACTTGGTCACTGATTCTTTGATCGACGCTCCGCCATAATAGCGCGGGGTGGAGGTTGCTTGTAAGCCTCGGTCCGGCACTCCAACGTCACTTTCCAGGCTGTTCCTGACAATTTCACGTGAGTGTAAACCGCTTAATACAATAATTCCATCATAACATCAAAATTCACTTAAAATAAACGAAAAATTTACTAACGATATATATTTTATGTACAAACGTAGCTAAAAGTAAATAATGTTTTATCATTATAATAGTTAATTGTCGAATAATCGTATTTAAAAACATTCTACAATTATCTTAATCATTATATTACACGTGCCTAAACCACCAAGATTTAGCTTTTTGAAAGTATTTAAGTGTGAGTTGTCAAACTCTTGAATTTTTCATGACTTATTGAAATGATTGATATTAATTTTAATGTAATAAGAAAAGTAGGTACCATATCAAAATAATACAAAATAATTTACACAAAGTAAACTTTTTTTACAACCACACACGTCCACTTTTCCTGATTTCACCATTGATCTAATAACAAAACATTTTTTTACAAAAAACGAGACGGTTTGATAAAAAAAATCGTGTCTTGTTCACACTGAAAATACACCGTACGCTTAAACGACCAAGTCGACACTGACTTTGTAAATCGCTTTTTGCATAGAAACACAAATAAACTATAAATCTGTCTTCTTCTTACTATACTTATTAGAAAGAGATGTATGCTGTCTGGTGTTAAAAAACGTGGATTGTGAGAGAGAAAACGTCTATTTTTGTGGTGACACGATTTAATTTCGCGAGGTATGTCGGGGATAAATATTTTGGCAACGTTCCTTGTAGTTTACCGCCATTCAAATTATTTACTTTACGCTGAACGACGAAAAAGTTTTGGTGATTGCCCTGATATAACATAATTGGCATGAATCGATTTTATTTCTTATTTGGATCAAAATTAATGTCTATAGATATGGAACTAGATACTCTTAGACTGCTTTAAAAGTCAGACATGACCGTCAAAGTGCAACAATGATACGGAGCGCTAAAAAAGTTCGATACAAATGGCTACGTAATTGTGATTGAGACGTCATGATATGTTATGGGTACTAATATTTGTATGAAGACATTAAGTAATTTACCATTTTCTCCGTGAAAAGTGTGTTTAAGTACATGGTTAACATACTATGATTGTTTTATTAAATTATGTGCATACTGAAAACTGTCTTGGATTAAAAAATAATCATAAAATTTGCTTACCTATTTAAACCATGAATACAAAGATCAAAGCTTAAAGAAACATTTGGTGGAAGGGACCGGGAATCGAACCCGGTACCTCTGGATTACCGGTCCAGCGCGTTAGCCACTTCGCTACCCTCGCTCCACGTAGACCTGACGAATTTTTCCTTATGCTTTGTGTGTCGATCTTTGCATTGTTTATTTGAAAGGTTATTACACCTTAGCGACTTACTTGCTTACCTATGTTCATATTATTATTATATTTCATAAAATATGATTTTGTTTTGCATTATTCTTTCATGACATATATTGAGCAAATTGTATTCATATAACTACAGTACAATAACAATAACACATAATATTCTCAGGCTTTACACATTACCGCCGTTTGTCTAAACTTTTTCGTCTTGCCTTCGTAAGGAATTGAGATTTTCTCCACGCGCATAATGAGTCCTTTTCGCAAAAATATTTTCATTTTTTTTTATACCTACATGTGATGATGTTGATTGTTTTTATGAATTGGTCCAAATGACTGTTTATCTACGTTTAATTGAAATGCAGCATATTATTTTAGTGAAAATGTTAATTATTCACATACAGACCGCGTCACTTGAATAGCCTCACCCCATATATTTGTGATTCTAATATTAATATTTATAAATATTATAATTATGTTTTATAATTTGCTTATTCGCGCAGTGCCTAAACCAAAACATGCACAAACTTGCACGAGCCTACACACGGACGCACTTCACGCCGTATCGACACGTCACTACGCGTTCCACATGAATAGCCTCAGTAAGTCAGTACAGTTTAAACAGTCGTCGCGTTTCTTTGTTTTCATTTCTCGGCTTAAATTCATTATCCTAGCATTGTATATTTCGTATATATTATTTGTGCAGTGTTATTATTATTATTTTTTAACACGGGTCGTGGTCACAGATTAACTGATATTGACATAGAAAAAATACAGTTTTTTAAGGATCAAAAATTATCTAATCGTGAAATTGCAAGAAAATTAAGTCGTAGCCCTAAGGTAATTAATAACTATCTGAAAAATAAAGAAAATTATGGAAAAAAATATAAAGGTCGAATAAAACTGGCCACTTCGTCACGTGAGCGCCGACTTATTTTACGTGCAGTATCCGAGTCTTCAAAAACAGCTCGACAAATAGCGAATGACGTAAATACTAGTGCTTCATTCTCTACAGTGCGACGTATAATAAACTCATCCCCTTACCTGAAACGGAGGAAAATGAAGAGGAAACCTCTTTTGCGCGATCATCATCAAAAGGCCCGATTATCATTTGCTAGATTACATATGTCCTGGACAAATCAATGGCACAGTGTTGTGTTTAGTGATGAAAAAAAGTTCAATTTAGATGGTCCAGATGGATATTCATATTATTATCATGATTTGAGGAAAGAAGAAAAAATATTATCACGTCGTCATTCAGGGGGTGGCTCAGTAATGGTGTGGGGGGCAATTTCTTATTACGGTATCATTAATATTTCCGTTATTAAGGGAAGGCTGACTTCAAAACTGTATATAAATTTACTGGTAGAGAAGATAAAAGAGATTCGTAGTGTTTAAAAAAAAAACAGTGGATTTTTCAACAAGACAATGCCCCCTCGCATACGTCACGTGAAACCAAAACTTGGTTTCAACAAAATAAAATTCAAGTTTTAGATTGGCCATCGATCTCTCCAGACTTGAATATCATAGAAAATGTTTGGGGCTATCTATCTCGCCAGTTATTTGCCGATGGACGTCAATTTAGTAGCAGCGCAGATCTTATACGAGAAATTCATAAGACTTGGAATAATCTGGACCTAAATTACATTCACTCATTATATGAATCCATTCCTAATCGAATTTTCGACGTAATAAAGAGTAATGGAAAGTATACAAAATATTAAAAATAAATAAAATCATATTTATCTGTGTTTTATTTTAGTGAGGCTATTCAAGTGACTTACCCAATTTGGTACTCTATTACATAATTATTAATATTTATTATTAAATGTCTACTTTTTTGTAATGAATCTATAAAAGTAAAGCTATTCAAGTTTATTTATAAAGTCAAATATGCAATTGTTTCTCTAGAACTGGATTTACAACTAATTTTACGGGTGAGGCTATTCAAGTGACGCGGTCTGTATTTATGCATGGTTGCTAAACATGTTATAATATTAATGATATTTACCGTGCTACGTTATTACTTGTTACCGTGTTTCAAACATGTTACAAGTAAATGCAATTACTAGAGTAGTTCTGGATTTAGTAAATATGGTATTTATTGAATTATCTACATTCAAATGAAACAATATTCTGTAATAAACAGATATTAGTATATTGAGAATGTAAATGGTTGTTAAAATAATTAGTACATTACATGCCCAGGAGGTGAATTCATGAATGCCCCCGGTCGCAGGTGTTTGTCGTGGGATCACTCAAAATTTCCGAAGATTTCTTTATCCGAAACCATCAATATTCCGAATTTAAAAATTCCAAAAGTGAAATAACGTGTAACAAACATTTTCACCATGGATCATATTATGATACATACTACGTATAATTAGGTTAGGTTAGGGTTCTAATACCAAAAAAAATGAATTATTTTATCAGAACATGGTTTTCGGAATGATGATGCATTCGGACAACAGAAACTTCGGAGTATTGTTGTGTACCCGGGTTTTGAAGCACAGACTTTCAGCCCAAAAATTGCAAACATTCATAATTATAGAAAAATTAAAGAAATGAAATAAGAAACGATTTTATGCTGGGTCTACGTCTCCCGAAATTTACTGAGGGGTTGGGCGAATACGACAGTGCGCAGAGGCATTCCACGGGCGATAATTCGTAAAGCACCAGATCGCATATTTATGACAATACACTACAAGATTCAGGGGCGGTATTCGACCAATTTTAGAGATATAATGTAGATCTCTCCTTTTCATCGCCATCCGTCACTTTTGACGTGTGCCTACTTGACAAGTGGCGATATCCCTAGAACATCGCAACTTCGTCAATTCGGACGCGCAAAATTTTATTCCTTTGTATGTGACGGCATAAATAACAGGCGCATACTTTAAATTGACCACGTAGTACGTGAAATTAGTCCGTTACGTTTCGTTCAAAACAGAAATTTATATACATGAATAGCATTTTTGACAATTATTATCGCCTGCGTATTTCCAAAACTGAGATGAGATATGTCACATGTGTCATTAAAACGCGATGAGCTTCATCATCGCGTTTTAATGACAGTTCAAAGGCGAGATCACGGAGAGATGACTGTTATCTAACGGTGATCTGACGTTTGGCGATCGACACTCGAATTAGGCCCCAGTTGTTCAATTTAAAGAAAATACTAGTCAATGATCGGCATTTCTCTCTCTCTCTCTCTCTTAACTTCACTCCCAAACTTTTTTTTTTAAATACAGTTGTTTTGTCATAAAAATCAATGATTCCTAAGACGATATATCTAATATCTTATAGTTCCAGTTGCCTATATTACACACGATGATAGGAGTAGAAAAATATTAATATTCCGCTAAAATTAAACTTAATAGGCGAGGTCTCGCGCAATTACCTCACTGTTTAGTTTATTAAAAGTTAAAACATAATTAACACTAATGACCACTAGATATAATTATGGTCATCCTACATAAATGATTGAAGCACGATACCTACGTCAAGTGCCATCGCTTTGGAGGGAAATTTTACGAAATTTTCTACGGATTTGTTTGTGTAGTGACAATGACAATGACAAATTATTACTCATAAATTGTCATTGCCATTATAGTATTTTATGCAATTATGGAGGTTCTTAAAGTCGAGTACCGCGTTTAGGTCACGAGGCTTGCCGAGTGGCTTATGTAAGGTACGAGACTTTAAGACCTAATTCTGTAACTATTGCATACAATACTTTTTATACGAGCAAAACTCAGAAAATCATGTTTTACTTTAAGCGTCATTCTCCAATATGATTTTTAGGGTTCCGTAGTCAACTAGGAACCCTTATAGTTTCGCCATGTCCGTCTGTCCGTCCGTCCGTCCGTCCGCGGCTTAGCTCCGTGAGCAATTAGTACTAGAAACCTGAAATTTGGTATGAGTATGTGTATGTATAATGCCAACAGAACGGTAAAATAAAAATTAAAACATTTTTATACCTCTCGTAACCTAAAGTGGGGGTGATTTTTTTTTTCTTTTCAACACTGGTGTGTGGGGTGTCGTTGAATAGGTCTTGGAAAAATAATAGGGGTCACTCAACATTATTTTTTGATAAAGTCAGCAGTTTTGTAAATATTCGCTCCGAAAACAAAAAAAAATAGTGTCCCCCCCCCCTCTAACTTTTCAACCACTGGTCAAAAAAAATCGGAAAAATTCATGTTAATGAGGCCTTATAAGTACTTTCAACGAAAACTATATTGAACAAAATCGGTCGAGCCGTTTTTGAGTTATCGCCAAATTTCATATCTTTTCTTTAAAAGGACGTAAGTTGACTTTCAGAAGGTAATTAGTGATTACAGTTTCTAGGGCGTTTACGACCTTTTTATAGAGCTTAAAATCTTTCTTAACTTAAACCTTAAAACAGCAGTTTATTGTGAAGGATGAAAAAACTACGGAACCCTACACTGAGCGTGGCCCGACATGCTCTTGGCCGGTTTTTTATTTTTGATGTAACTTTTTTCGTTCAACTAAAACTGACCTTTAAAAAAAAAACATGATCGCGATGGCCATGCCTCGTGATTGGTGAATTTTTTTGATAAGTATTTTCAACCAATCATTGAGCATCAAATAAGCTAATGTTCTGTTTTTGAAAATTATTAGAGTTGTCTAGAGAGATGTCTTATGAATATTAAAGTTCACTAGCGGGTACCATAGAGTATAGAATTTTCTTACAGGATTAAAAAGTGCGTTATTGTGATATTTTGTCTGTGAAATTATAATTGACAGATTAAAGTCTGCGAGTATAAAAAAATTATTAAAGAGGTTGTAAGCTCACAGATACAGATTAGTAGGGTGCCAAAGATGACAAATTTGGTTTCAAAATAAAAATTATCATAGAAAAATAAAAGTTTGTTTTCATGTAATTACGACTTCAACGAGACCGCCATCAATTACTGAGCTAGAAAAGTTGGTACCAGGGGCCCAATTCGAGAATGCCGTTTGAGATATCGCCAAACGTCAAATCTCCATTAGATAACAGTTATATCGCCATTGAACTGTGATTTAAATGCGATGACCTTAAAAGTGACATATCTCATCTCAATTTTGGAAATACGAAGGCGATAATGATTGTCAAAAATGTTATTCATGTATATACATTTCTGTTTTGAACGAAACGTAACGGACTAATTTCACGTACTACGCGGTCAATTTAAAGTATGCGCCTGTTATTTATGCCGTCACATACAAAGGAAGCGAAAATTTTGCGCGTCCGATTTGACGAAGTTGCGATGTTCTAGGGATATCGCCACTTGTCAAGTAGGCACACGTCAAAAGTGACGGATGGCGATGAAAAGGAGAGACCTCCATTATATCTCTAAAATTGGTCGAATACCCCCCCTGATCACCGATTAAAAATCATCGTGTAAGTATATAATAATTTATATTTATTGATCTTCTAAATAGCCTGCCCTATATAATGCAAGAACCCCACCCTGTATAGAAATAAATGAACTCTCCCAGTAATGGTGTAATTTGGGCACATTGGGCGTGAACGGCAATGTGCCGCTAACGATTGTCAATTACACGTTAATTCGCAATTTCAGTACAATTAGCGTTTGCTGAATCGATGGCATTCTAACAATTTAAACATCGTTTGAGTTTAACGCATTTAATAGAAACAACGGTTATTTAAGAAACAAGGAGAATTCTTCGTCTGCTTTTGAGTAAAAAACCGGCCAAGTGCGAGTCGGACTCGCGCACCGAGGGTTCCGTACAAACCTGCAAGGTTTACAAAGTTCGTTCATTACGACAATCGAGTCATAACTATGGTATTTTTATTGCAAAATGAAATTCATAACATTACAATGGGGAAAGATGGAGGAGCATAAATTTAAAAAAGTAATAAGTTTATATTTATTATTTATTTATTTAAACTTTATTGCACAAAATACATAAGTAAAAGTACAAATGGCGGACTTAATGCCTTTAGGCATTCTCTACCAGTCAACCACTGGGTTAAACAGAAATATGTTGTCGGTGCAGGATCAAAGATTACAGACAAACAGTAATACAACACAAATCAATTACCTAAAGATATATATAAGAATGTATTTATAATTAATTAATTACCATAAACTTAAACGAATACTTTATATGATATACTTACATACATAATATATTATGTACCAAAAGTAAAATATTTCGAAGAGAGTTAGGAAGAGAGACTGTCCAAAAGATGCTTGCGTAACATGCGCTTGAAGGAGACCTTACTCTGAGCTTGCCTGATGTTGAGTGGGAGAGCGTTCCAGAGGTGTATTGCCTGAACCGTATATATATTTATTAAAAAATATATATTTTGTAATGTAACTAAAAATTTAAGGTTTTCGGAATTTTTCCTTTATGTGTGCTATAAAACGTTGCTTCATGCCAAATTTCAAGATTCTAGGTCGACTGGAAGTACCCTTTAGGTTTTGATTCCCTTGCGAGTACTTGCGAGTTTCAAAATATGCAGCTTAAATTGCTGTTTCTTTTGATTGCGTTGACATAGAAGTTTGATTTTGTTACAGCTTAAAGGTATTATAGACCTGAGTATTTGGTATGAATTTCAATTTAATACCTCTACGCGTTTATGAGGAAATGGGTAGTAAGTTTAAAATTATTAAAAAAAAATATATTATGTGATGTAACTAAAAATTTATGGTTTTCGTAATTTTTCCTTTATCTATGCTATAAGACGTTGCTTCGTACCAAATTTCAAGATTCTGAGTTCACGGGAAGCACCCTGTAGGTTTTGATTCCCTTGCAAGTGTCGAAAATTTGCGGCATAAACGGCTGTATCTTTTGATTTCGTTGGCTTAGAAGTTTGATTTTTTCACAGCTTCAAGGGACAGTAGACCTGAGTAATTGATATAAATTTCAGCTTCATACCTCCACGCGTTCCTGAGAAAAAGGGTCTTGACAGACGGACGGACGGACGGACAGACGGACAACAAAGTGATAATATAAGGGTTCCGTTTTTTCCTTTTGAGGTACGGAACCCTAAAAAAAACCTAAAACTGAACATAACTACAAAACTTGGAATTTTAGCTCCAATATTGGCTGAGATCTGTTACTTATTCCAATTAAATATGAATATCTTGGAAACTTCTGAACCTATTTCCACCACACATAGCTAAGAGCTATATCGACGAACAAGTATTTCCATTATATAAACCGCACTTAAATTGGTCCATCCGTTTGGGAGCTAAGCTGCCACATGTTAAACTTATAACACCCCTCTTTTTTCGTCGGGGGTTAAAAACAATAAATACTACATTTGGAATGCTTCATTTGTAAAGGGTAGAAACGGGACCATATTACTAAGCTTCCGCTGTCCGTCCGTCCGTCCGTCTGTCACGAGGCAGTATCACATGAACCGTGATAACTAGACAGTTGAAATTTTGAAACACAGATGATGTATTTCTATTGCCGCTATAGCAGCAAATACTATCCGTGCCAAAATAATGACAATTGAGACCATACAAAAATAAGGATTTTTCCATGATATTCCGTTCGACGGGCATATTCTCATGAATCATAGGTAATAGGTAGGTATACAGTTGCAATTTTCACAGAATGTATATTTTTTTGTTACCATTATATAACAAAAAATAATAAAAATTAATAATAAGTAAAAACTAACACCAATACAAAGAATGTGTTTTTTTGCTCGATATTGGCACGGCAACCCTTCGTGCGCGAGTCGATCTCGCACTTGGCCGGTTTTTACCCTCGATGAGTACGACTTTGGTGAAAATAAAGTCAACGGAATTTGATCAGCTTATTTCCTAAAAAAAACAAACAAGAAAAAAAATACCCATTTTATAAACACGAATAAAAAAAAACACAGATGCAGGATTTCCTTGAAAATTTAAATTTTTAAATAGGTACTAATTGTGTTTATAGTAAGTACGATTAGTACTTGATTATTTTGCAGACTACCAAACGTGGCTTTGCTCTGTGAAGTCATTTCAATTTATAACCTCAAATAACGGTAGACTTCCGATTCTATTTTCTCAGATAAGATGGTTTCCTAGTTCACTGAGACATAAAACAGTATTAGTTAATAAAGATTTTAGTACCGACCCGTGCGCAGTGGCCTATTTTAGAACTGCAAATACTGACAGGTTAATGTCTGAAACTAAAGAACTATATGAGAGAACTATAATGTTCCAGCGATTTTATGTACAAGTCAAGAGTGAATAGGCAATTATTGCCATATTGTCTATTAAGATAAGCTGAAAGGCGAAGAATCGAGGCGAAAAACAAGTACAAAAATTAAAATATAATATGCAGGCATAAATGCTATTTTTATTTTATTACTAGTACCTAGCTAGTAGTTACCCTCTTATCCACTCATCTCATTACATTTTTCGGGATAAAAAGTAGCCTAGTTGTCAGCTACCTTACCTTCATAACAAAATTTATCAAAATTGGTCCAGCCGTTTGAGCGTGAAGAAATAACAAACATAAACACACTCACAAACTTTGGCCTTTATAATATTAGTGTGATTACTTAAACTTACACTACTTATTTGAACAATCTGCAATCGTTTTCCGCGTGACCCGTATTATTTGACCGCAAGTGTACTCGTGACAATGTCATTACGCCATTTCTTAGCTAAGCTTCGTAAAATTCGCAACAGGATGCGCTTCCCGGATGCTCTTTAGGAATATTTACGGCGCCATTATCTAAATTATCCTTTAAGAAAAGCGGATACAACACGAGCGGAATCGCTTACGGAGATGCCTCGACTTTGCGCGACCAGCGGCGCGGCGAGCGGTTGAGCGAGAGATTCGAGCGCGGCGGCCATACGAGTGAGCGAAACACACGCACCGGTGTCGCTGTCGCTGCGAGATAGCCTGAATATGCTAGGCATTGATAAATACAAAATATTATAAAAAAAAAAACTGTTACAAGGTACCTACTTATGTAGGTACCTTGTGTCTTAAGACGAAGGTTTTTAACCAATGTGTGTTGCCAGTGATGACATACGGCACTGAAACGTGGTCCCTTACAATGGGCCTCATAAGAAGGCTCACAGTTACTCAAAGGGCAATGGAGCGAGCTATGCTCGGAATTTCCTTGCGGGATCGATTTCGAAATGACGAGATATGCAAGAGAACCAAGGTTGTAGATATAGCTCAGACAGTCGCCAAACTTAAGTCGCAGTGGGCAGGGCATATTGCTCGTAGAATCGATGGCCGTTGGGGCAGAAAGGTTCTTGAGTGGCGACCGCGGACCGGAAGACGCAGCGTTGGAAGGCCTCTAACAAGGCGGACCAACGACCTGGTTAAGATCGCGGGTAGAAATTGGATGAGGACGGCGCAAGATCGATCGTTGTGGAGAACTTTGGGGGAGGCCTTTGTCCAGCAGTGGACGTCTATCGGCTGATATGATGATGATGATGATGATGAAGTACCTATTTGTTGTTACAGTGGCAACAGAAATGTATCGTCTGTGAAAATTTCAACTGTCTAGCTATCACGGGTCATGAGATACAGCCTGGTGACAGACGAACAGGGTACGGAACCCTAAAAAACATAATCAATGACTCTTGCAGGGCTCCTGTATAAGATAAGATGAGATGAGACGAGACTAGATGAGATGAGATGACATGAGATAAGATAAGATATTTATTGAATAATAACTTATTTTACAGTAAAACTAACTATAGACTGGATAAAATTCGCCGTGGCTGATCCGTAACTTTACCGGTAAGTAATGCTAAAAGTACTAATAAAGGTATTTCGGTCGTCTAATTACAAAAGGTTAAATAATAAATTAACCGGTCTAAAATTCACCGTTCATTAAAGTGAATTATTTCTTCGTTAAAACGTACTTAATTACTTTAAGTTTGTTAATTACAAAGCTGTTCAGGATAAGCTCTAATTACCAAATCGTCAAGGTACTTACATTTATAAATTTTGTCTGTTTGAGAAGTAGTAACGTAGCTTTTCGATCCATTATCCAGCAAAAGATCCTACTGCAGTGACGCTGACGATGCGATGGTTTAATAAAACCGCCCAAGTGCGAGTCTGACCCGCGCACCGAGGATTCCGTACAAACACTTTCCCATCTTAACTGGCCGGGTTGCGTTATGTTTGCACCTGCTATGTATCGCGCCGGATACTATTGAAGTGCTAAGTAAACGCAACCGTTTGTTGTATATGAGAGCCCCTTAAATATTTAATTTATTCTGTTTTTAGGGTTCCGTAGCCAAATGGCAAAAAACGGAACCCTTATAGATTCGTCATGTCTGTCTGTCTGTCCGTTTGTCTGTCCGTCTGTCCGTCCGTATGTCACAGCCATTTTTTTCCGAAACTATAAGAGCTATACTGTTGAAACTTGGTAGGTAGATGTATTCTGTGAACCGCATTAAGATTTTGATGCAAAATAAAAAAATAATAATAAATATTGGGGGCTCCCCATACTTAGAACTGATTTTTTTTTTTCATCAAACACATACGTGTGGGGTATCTATGGATAGGTCTTCAAAAATGATATCGAGGTTTTTAAATAAATAGTTTGCGTGACAGACGCTTCCAAAGTGGAAAAAAGTTGCCCCCCCCCCCCCCCTCTAACTTCTAAAATAAGAAAATGAATAATCTAAAAAAAACATTTCATGTACATTACTATAAAAACTACCAACGAAAATTGTTTTGAACGAGATCTAGTAAGTAGTTTTTTTAATACCTAACTTTGCACCTAATTTATATAGGGCGCTATATATACCAGGTGCAAACTTAACTTAACCACTTAGGGATGGAAAGTGTTTGTACGGAACCCTCGGCGCGCGAGTCCGACTCGCACTTGGCCGGTTTTTTTAGTATTGGTTGTTATAGCAACAACTATCACGGTTAAGACAGGATTAAGAAATTTATTTAACTTCGTAATTGGATGTTAAATTTAATAGGTACTAAGTACTACTAATCCCCATTTCTCGGTTCTTACTAAGCTTAAGGTGGATTCCAATAATTGGGTCTTAAATTGTCTAGACGGTATCAATTTGTTAGATAAACTAGCGCGAGACATCGAAATATTTACCTTGAATTAGTGAAAAATCGCTTCTAACGATTCCGCGCCCCTGTAGAGCTTTAATAAAAAAAAAAAATGAAAATAGTTTTTTAGGGTTCTGTACCCAAAGGGTTAAAACGGGACCCTATTACTGAGTCTTCGCTGTCCGTCCGTCCGTCCGTCCGTCTGTCACCAGGCTGTATCTCAAGAACGGTGATAGCTAGACAGTTGAAATTTTCACAGATGTATTTCTATTTCCGCCATAACAACATATACTAAAAAAATTAAATTAAATAAATATTTAAGGGGGGCTCCCATACAACAAACTTGTTATAGATTATGGTATGGAACCCTTCATGCGCGAGTCGGACTCGCACATGCCCAATTTTTTAATAAATATTTTTCAATAGTCAATGAGCCCAAAGAGGCTGCGTCGGATTAGTACAATAGTATTTTATGCAATCGTTGCACAATGGAGGTTGTTAAAGTCGAGTATCGCGTTTAGGTCAAGAGGCTTGCCGAGTGGCCTATGTAAGGTACGAGACTTTAAGACCTAATTGTGTAACTATTGCATACAATACTTTTTATCCGAGCAAAATTAAGAAAAACATTTTTTTACTTTAATCGTCATTCTCCAATATGATTTTTATTTTTGATGTAACCTTTTTCGTTCAACTAAAACAGACCTTTTAAAAAAAAACATGATCGCGATGGCCATGCCGGGTGCCTCGTGATTGGTGAATTTTTTGGACAAGTAATTTCAACCAGTCAGTGAGCATAAAATAAGCTTATGACGTCATAAATGTTGTAGAGGACAACCGCGTCCGACGGCTATCGTCTACAATGGCACTCCGAAACTCAGGGATGAGTTGTGGAGCGAAGTGGACTGTAGGCTAAGGTAATAACGGACGAAACGAAAACGCAAACTAAATCAGACGATATATATTTACACAAATTAACAAACAAACAAAACAACAAGAATCGGAATAACACTTAAATTTACACTTAATTAATTATAGTCTCTGTCTATGAATTTACACACTAAATCGCGGACCGATGGTACTACGCTATACTAACAAACTAACTCGCGGACCGATGGTACTACGCTACACTGTTACAAGATGGTTAATGCAAGAGAACAAGAACTGGAAGTGAAGTGAACTATGGCGGATCGATGATCAACGCTGAACTGTACTACGGAGTGGTACTCTACGTAGACTAAAGTTGCACTGTCTTTATACATAAAAATGGCCGTCCTTTTATACAAAACGGTTCAAACTCAGGGGGACGCCCGCCCTGTCTTTATACATCAAATTACAAGAGTTACACATAATTCAGCTTATAAATAACTTATTCTATAGATTGACGCTGTTTGAATCTACAATATATTTGCGTGTTTACGCTGTGGGAGCTCCCGTCTGACTGTGAGGCGTGAAAATACCTAACGATTCTTTGTCTCCGGCAAGAGGCCGTCTCGCTCGCACCGTCCGAGATATACACTCGCGCGGTCACTCTTAACGCGCTGCGCGCTGTGAGCCACGTTTAGTCTTTGATTTGTCGTGCTCTCGGACGGTTGCGGCCGGGACAATGTTCTACAAAATTACTGTATTTACTGAAATCTACAGTTTTACGAAGTTTCAAATTAATCTATATTTTTCCTCAATTTTTACATCAAACGTAAACAAACATGACTCCTTTGTCTCGCGCTGCGAGCGGAAATTACCACGATGAGTCATCTTTGTTTTGCCGTGGTCTTTTACTAAGACTTGACGGGAGTTCTAACATGAAAATAATTTACACAGGGATATTAATTAATTTCAGCCGCTTTTACGGGCAATGATCTTATATCTAAGTTATTAAAATATTTATTTATTATTTACTTAAAACTAAAATGCTTCGCAAAGCTGTCCGCAACAGACTCCCCCCGTCGAGCTGCCGCGTAGACTCGGGTTGCATGGGAAGGACAGCTTCCGTACGGGCGTCGAAATACGCCGCCCTTGGTGTGCACGTTCGCGCTCTGCACCTCGCCGTCGGGACCCGGATGTGTTGCCTCGTTCCTCTGGTCCACGGAGACGTATGTGAGTGGCCGGGCGTTGACATCGCCTCGGCCTCGGCGAGCAGCGTCGTCGGCTCTTCTTGGCGCCATGGTTGGGCGCGCCGTCATGGCGCGTGATGTGGTCAGGGCGCGCGCTGTGGTAGCGCGTCGCGACGGTGGCGTCGGGTGGCGCGCTATGTTTGCGCGCGGCGTCGTTGCGTGTGACGCGACGCTCTTCTCCCCCCGTTGTGTGACAACGCTGAAGCGGGGGCAACGCCTGGCAGCGCTGAGTGTGTGCGCTGCGTGGTGGCTGCGCTTCGTGTCGGCTGTAGCTCGACACAGCCGCGGCGGGCGCCGCGTCAGGCGACGCGTGAGGCGTCGCGGTGGTTGTGGCGGCAGGCGACGCGGGTGGCGTCGTGGCCGGAGGAGCGGCAGGCGCCGCGGCGGCAGGCGACGCGGGTGGCGTCGCATCGGGCGTGGCGGCAGGCGACGCGTCAGGCGTCGCGGCGTGCGTCATCACCCTCTGTCGTGGTGTCGGCGTCTCCTGTGGCCACTCCGCTTCAGGTTGCCACAGGAATTCGGGTCTGGCGTACCATCGGGCTCCTATGTCCAGGCGACGCGCGCTGTCGGCCCTCGTAGCGTCGTCGGCGGGATTTTTCCTTGTAGGCACCCATCTCCATTGCTCCTGGTCGTAGTTGTGTTCGGGGTGACGCCGTCGGCGTAGTCTGCTTGGCCGCTTCCTCTTCTTTGCGCGTTGACGTGGTGTCTGCGCGCGTGGCGTCGTCGTGCGCGTTACGACGCCTTCCTCCCCCCGTCGACTAGTGGCGTCGAAACGGGGACAACGCTGTCGGCGTTGTTTGCGCGGCGTCGCGGCAGGCGACGCCACTGATGAAGCACGTGGTTGGGGTGACGCCGCTGGCGTCTCTTGCAGGCTTCTTTGTGGGTTCGCTGTGTGCGAGGTTACACCGCGTCGGTGTATGGCGTGGCCGTCGTCTCGGCGTAGGCGGCGAGCGTCGTCGTCATCTCTCCCCGTCGGCACGTACTGTGTTCGGGGCGACGCCGCCGAAGTGGGTTGGGTGCAGGGATCGTCTTCCTCTGCTGTAGGCTGCCATCGCTTGTCTTCGGTCGGCGCGTTCCGCAGTGACATAAGTGACGCCGTCACGGGCTGGGGCTCACGTAGAGGCGTCGGGTTGTCTACGGCGTGGCAGTGCAGCACTGCATGCTGTCTGCTTGAGTGCTGCTGTGGCGCCGTCCCAAAGATCACCCAACCCAAGGGAGAGAGTTGGGCGGCGGGCTCGTTCTGTCTGCCCACGCGGAGTGCGTAAGGCAGCATCAGGTGCCAATGGTCAGCACCGATGAGGATGCGTGGGCGGGCTTGGCTGTAGCAGGCTGCGCCCATGTCGGTGAGATGCGGGAACTGCGTGACGTCGCTTCTCTCCGCCCGTTGTGCGCGTAGGCCCAGGTCATCGACGGTGCGTAGCTCGATTGGATGTGCCGGGCCGCCTGTTTGGCTGCGCACGTGGGCGTGCACTCGACGGCTCTTCTCACTGGCGGCCATGGATCCCACGCCTTGTATGTGTAGGCGCGTGGTGGCGCCGTCGGCGCCGATCTCGTCAGCAAGGCTCTCTTCCATGAGCGAGATTGTTGAGCCCTGGTCCATCAGAGCATAGGCTTGCGTCTCGCCGCGTGGTCCGCCAATGATGATCGGGATGATTTTCAGTAGCACCGAAGTGGTGCGTCCGAACTCCGCAGTGTTGGCGGTAAATTCGGAAATGCACGCCGTCGTCTCGGGTGCATCGTCTGTTGTGCGCGTAGCGGGGCGCCGTCGCGGCGCTGCTGTGTGTTGCGCAGGGATTGGTTGTGGCAGAGCGGCTGGCGTAGCACTCGGCGTCGCGACGACTTGCTCAATCGCGATGGGGGCCGGCGCGTACGGATAGGGCGCGTACGGGACGGCGTGTTGCATCGGCGTATACGGCGCTGGGGCGTTCAACGTATACTGCGGTGCGTTCGGTGTCGCGGCGAATTGCTCAGCCGCGTGGGGTGCTGGCACGTACTGGCGGTAGGCGAACGGCTCGGTGGTACACGGCGCTGTGGCGATCATCGTGTACGGCGCGTTCGGCGTCCAAGTGCGTGGCGGTGCTGGTTGCGCCCTGTCTGGCGCTTTGCTCGGTGTTGGGCTTGCATCGGCGTGTAGCAAACGGTGATGCGGGTAAGTGCACCCGGGGACGTTACAGCCGCGGGCGCGGCACTGGTCGCGGCGATGCCGGCGGTCCAGGCACGTGACGCAGAGCTTGTTGTTTCGGACCCAATCCCATCGGGCTCCGATTGTGATCTCGCGTAGCTTGCGGCAGTCAGTAGTAGGGTGAGTGCCGCCGCAGTATAAGCAGCCGTCGGCGTGCTTCGTCGCATATATGTGCGCACGATCTTCATGAGGGCGTCGTACGTCTCCTCTTCCGGCGCCGCTGCTTGTTGCTCGGTTGTCTGGGACGCGCTGCGATCCCCGTAGCTCGGCGGCGGGCGTCGGTCTTCGTGGCGGCGCCTTGGCGTGGGAAAATTCCATTTCCGCATCGCTCTCCTCCAGCAGGAATTCCGCCATGAGCATGAGTTCGCTCTCGGCGGAATGTAGGCGCTCCTTGGCGTAGGAGCACCATCGGCTGCGTAAGTGCGGGCTTAGGCGCTCCGTCACTTCTCGAATCAGCAGCGGGTTGGCGCCGTAGCTACGGCGATCGAGGTCCACCAGCGTCGAGACGATGTTCATGACCTTGATGGCGAAGTTGTTGAGATCGATGGCGCTCGGTCCCAATGGCGGCATCCTCTTCAGCTCTTCTATGGCTCGGTCGATGAGAAGGTCAGTCCGCCCGAAGTTTTTCTTCAGTACTCGTATGATGAGCTCGGGGCGGGTCGACGAGGCAAGCATGTGTTGTACGCATTGCCTCGCCTCTCCCTTCAGGCTGTGGCGCAGGCGCGCGACGTTCTCAAATGGTGAGAATTTGTAGCGCGCAGTGCTCTCGGTGTAGCCGTTGTTAAATGTGAGCCACTCGCTCGGCTCCCCAGAGAATGGCGGCAACTCGTAGACTTGACGTGGAGGTGGCCGCATCATGGTCTCGATGGTGTCCGTCAGGCGGTCGATAGCTCGTCCTCTGCTCGTCGATCGCTCCCGCTGGCTATGTGGCGTCTGTGGCTCGTGCTGTTGCCGCCCGCGTGTCTCGCGTTGCGGCGTCCGTGCTCGAGCATGCTTCGCATCGTCCGCGTCAGCATCTTGTACGCCTGTCAGCCAATCGTCGACTCGACGATGAGAGTCAGCTTGAGAACCGCCGGCTCTGGATTGTTCATCGATGCGCTCCATTTCGACCGCGAGCCTCTTCTCGACGAGCTCGCGTTCCAGTCGAATTTCCTCGCAGCGAAGTTGCTTGAGCCGCTCCATAGCGGCGAGCTCCGCCTCGCGGCGGAGCACGTCCGTCGCGTTCGACGCGCGTGAGTGAAGTGATGCAGGCTTATCGTGTGGTACTCGCTCACACACCCTCGCGGGCATGTGGGGAAGCCATACCAGGGCTGATTGCCCTCTGTGGCGGAATCTAGCTCCGTCCGTCACTACGGACGGGTAATCATTTGGGTCCACGGCGGTTCACTCGTCGTGGTCTTCAGGTTGTTTCGTCATGCGGCATGACGTTTGGGCCTTGTGGCGGATTCGGTTGTGGCCTCTTCGTAGCAGCTGCGGAGGAGCACGGTGGCCTCTCTGCGGCTTTGAGGATAGATGGCCTTTCAGCGGCGTTGTGGTGTCCTGTACTTGACAGGGGACTCAGTTTGGGGGCACGAGCTCTCTCGGTAGAGCCCGGCCCCTGGCGTCCGGTGGACGGGTGTGAAGCGGCGCGATTCCCACCAGGCTCGGGATTCCTGAGTGGTCAGCACGGTCGAACATGGCTCTTGCCAGTTGCCCGATGAAGGCATCCAGCCCTTGCCATTCGAGGTCTCTGTAAATTGTCTCGTTGCGCATGTAGCGCGGCGCTGAGACAATGGTGCGCAGGGTTTGAGACTCCAGCGCACGCAGCCTTCTCTTGCTGGTTTCTGAAGCAAGACCATACCATGCGGGGGCCGCATAGGTCAAGCGGGACCGCAGGTAGGTCTTGTATATCCCAAGCTTGGTTTTCAAGGGAAGGCTGCTGGCAAGGACTGGTCGCAGTCGGGTAAACGCTGCTCTCGTTCGCCGTACTGTTTCGTCCACGTGCTTGGTCATCGTAAGTCCCCTGTCTATGGTCACACCCAGGTACTTGGCGGTGTATGACCAAGGGATTTCCTGTCCGGACATGCGAAGACTTTGCGGCTGCTGTTTCCTGCCCGTCACCAAGGCCTGTGTCTTGCCCACGTTCGCTGACAGGCGCCAACGTGATAGCCAGTCGGGTAAGACGTCAAGGGTGCGTTGCAGTTTTTGCGCTGCGTGTGTGGCGTTGAGCGACGTTGCGAAGAACGCCGCATCATCCGCATAGAGTCCCAGCTTGACGTCTCCCTCCACTGGGATATCGTCAGTGTAGCGAGCGTAACAGGCCGGGGACAGGCAGCTTCCTTGAGGGACGCCCGCGAGGGACGGGTGCTCCGTCGAGGTGGCGTCTTCTACCGCCACCTGAAATCTTCTGCCGGACAGGAAGGACGCCATAACGCGTACTATTCGCCGAGGAGCTGGGGACGTCGACAGCTTGTACAGCAGGCCCTCGTGCCATACTCTGTCGAACGCCTTTTCCATGTCGAGGAATGCTGCAACTGTGACCTCTTTCTTGTTCATGGCCGTGGCCATGTGGTGCAGCACCCCCGATAATTGCAGAGTCGTGGAATGCCCTGCACGGAACCCGAACTGTTCAGGACGAGGCTGGATGTGGGGCTGGAGATGGTCCAGCAGGAGTGATGCAGGCTTGCGCGGCGCGTGGGCTTTATCAGTGAAAGTCACGTTGAAGTCGCGCCGCTGCGCGCGGGCCTCTGATTGGTCGGCCGGCGCGGAGTGCTGTGATTAGCCGGCGTGCGCGGCCGGCGCGGTGCGCTGTGATTGGTCGAAGCGCTCGGCGCTCTTCGACAGTCGCTTCTCCAGTTCGCTGCGCCACGCCGATGTGTCGGTTGGTGGCGAAATTGGAGCTTCTTCAGCGGGGGACTCTGGTGAGTCGGTTTGAAACTGCAGTCCCGAATGGCCCGGCCGGGCCTGGGCAGCGGGCGGTGAGTGCGTGACTGCAACATTTGTCACCGCGAACCGTTGTAGGTCGATTGCAGCTTGGGTGCGCTCACGCTGCGAGCGCGCACTCTCCTCACTCTTATTCCCTCGCGTTAAAACCATCTTGTTTGACGATTGGGAAAACCGCACTTTTCCCGCTACACAAACGAACCTAAACTAAACTAACTAATTCCGATCCGGCTCGAAGGACCAAACAATATAGAGGACAACCGCGTCCGACGGCTATCGTCTACAATGGCACTCCGAAACTCAGGGATGAGTTGTGGAGCGAAGTGGACTGTAGGCTAAGGTAATAACGGACGAAACGAAAACGCAAACTAAATCAGACGATATATATTTACACAAATTAACAAACAAACAAAACAACAAGGATCGGAATAACACTTAAATTTACACTTAATTAATTATAGTCTCTGTCTATGAATTTACACACTAAATCGCGGACCGATGGTACTACGCTATACTAACAAACTAACTCGCGGACCGATGGTACTACGCTACACTGTTACAAGATGGTTAATGCAAGAGAACAAGAACTGGAAGTGAAGTGAACTATGGCGGATCGATGATCAACGCTGAACTGTACTACGGAGTGGTACTCTACGTAGACTAAAGTTGCACTGAGGTGAGGTGAGGCGTGAAAATACCTAACGATTCTTTGTCTCCGGCAAGAGGCCGTCTCGCTTGCACCGTCCGAGATATACACTCGCGCGGTCACTCTTAACGCGCTGCGCGCTGTGAGCCACGTTTAGTCTTTGATTTGTCGTGCTCTCGGACGGTTGCGGCCGGGACAATGTTCTACAAAATTACTGTATTTACTGAAATCTACAGTTTTACGAAGTTTCAAATTAATCTATATTTTTCCTCAATTTTTACATCAAACGTAAACAAACATGACTCCTTTGTCTCGCGCTGCGAGCGGAAATTACCACGATGAGTCATCTTTGTTTTGCCGTGGTCTTTTACTAAGACTTGACGGGAGTTCTAACATGAAAATAATTTACACAGGGATATTAATTAATTTCAGCCGCTTTTACGGGCAATGATCTTATATCTAAGTTATTAAAATATTTATTTATTATTTACTTAAAACTAAAATGCTTCGCAAAGCTGTCCGCAACAAATGTTTTGTATGAGATTTTGACTAAATGGTTCTTCTTAAAATGTTTTAGGATTCAGAAGGTTCATCCTGCCAAAGATAACCTTCTCATCATCAAATGCCGTATTACAATTATGTATCCTGAACACCGCCCACTAATGGAAGCTATTTTGACAAATCTATTAAGAAAGAAAAAATATAATATTCTACAACTGACCTGACAACAATTATATTTGGTGCCCACTCGATTGGCTAAAAGCCTAAAATCAAGGGGTTCGAGAAAGCGTCTAAGATTAGATCTGTGGATCACGACCCCCCCGGCGGTGGGACGAAAATTCGATTTCTTACCTTGCAAAGCTTTTAGCTGCGACTCCAGGTGATACCTACCAGTCAAAGGAGTTGTACTATATTTGTAAACACTTATTGTACAAAAAACAAGGAATACATTTAAAAAGTAGTACACATATGTGCGTTTATGTGTGTGTGTATTGTTTTAACCCTGCCAAAACATTCGTTCTATTGACGACGCGGTTGGCGCAGTTTGTCCCAGGTTCGAATCTCGGCCAGGGCAAATATTTGTGTGATGAACTCGAATATTTGTGCTTGGGTCATGGTTGTTATATGTATTTAGGTATATATTTATCTATATAAGTATGCATATTGTCCTCTAGTACCCCTAATACACAAGCCTTCTTGAGCTTAATGTGGAACTATTTAGATCGAGTGAGCGAGGAGAGCGAGTGATTCTCCGAGCGTTCTAACCGTACGGCTATACGGAAGAGCCAATCGTTTTAATTATGATCTAACTAGGATCGCACTCGGGAGTAGGAAATGAGCTTCCAACAATCATATATTTTAACGTTATTTTCAGAAATGGGAATGAGGAAAAAAAAGCGCCTTGCAAACGCTGAATATTATGTACCCACCTGTCTTGACTATGAATCAGTAAAATTGCCTTAAATTACGTTATAAAAAGTAGCTAAACATAATGACGTGCTCACAATGATCTGTACAACTCTTCTTTTCTTGATAACAGAGTCCGTGTGTATAATATTTTGCGTGCATAGCCACTTCTGCTGCTGAGTGCGAGCTCCTCGTATCCCAGAGTATATCTCTGCGTTGGTCCGACCAGATCCGCTCCGCTCTTGACTCCACAGTTCACAGCGCCCTTCACACCGCCGCAGACAGAAACAGATGGAGGAAGGTCGTACGAGAGAAAGTATTGCAAAGGGGTGGTCACGACCCTCAGCTATGAGGAAAACGACGCAAGGAGGAGGATCTCTGCCATAGGGAAAAGGCAAGAATGGCTTCACTATCTTTGAATACGGTTAAACTAAGCCCTCAAATCGATGGCTCTGAGATTTATATCCGGAATCTATCAATTATATTTCTAATCAGCTTTATCCTGCGAGAATCGGGTACGTAATGTTTTATATATAGGTCCTTGCGTCTATTGCAGACGATTTGTGGTGTAATGTTCGGGAGACACCGTCTCTGGTGGCTAACTAAATGTTTTCTATAATTTAAGAAATATTTACATGCACGTGATTTATAATGTAACGTTTGATAACGGTTTAGTTATAATTTGTTTTGTTATGTTAAGTAAGTAACTAAACGCTTTATTGAACACTAAAATAAAACAGTTAAAATACATAAATTACCAATAACATAGGTACAAAGGCGAACTTATCCCTAATAAGGGATCTCTTTCCAGTTAACCTTTGAGCAATTGAGTGATGAGTTTTGGCTTCATTATGCAAAAATTGTCTTGGTGTGGAGTGCTTGCGTTCAAAAACGCAACAATAACGAAACGTCACTTTCTAAACGCACCGTCACCGTTTTTGAGCAGCGGTGCATGATACAGTATTATTGTGAGATATTAGAGCAGGGACCTAATTCGAGATTGACATTTGAGTGATCGCCAAACGTCAAATCTCTATTAGATAACAGTTATATCGCCAATGAACTGTCATTTAAATGCGATGAGCTTAAAAGTGACATATCTCATCTCAATTTTGGAAATACGAAGGCGATAATGATTGTCAAAAATGTTATTCATGTATATAAATTTCTGTTTCAAACGAAACGTAACGGACTAATTTCACGTACCACGCGGTCAATTTAAAGTATGCGCCTGTTATTTATGCCGTCACATACAAAGAAAGCGAAAATTTTGCACGTCCGAATTGACGAAGTTGCGATGTTCTAGGGATATCGCCACTTGTCAAGTAGGCACACGTCAAAAGTGACGGATGGCGATGAAAAGGAGAGATCTCCATTATATCTCTAAAATTGGTCGAATACCCCCCCTGGTCTGGTTATAAGATTGTAAATGTCGTTTTAAAAAATTCATAAAAGAAAAGTAAAGGAATTTCATACATTATTGTTGCACTGAACCGATCCGACAAGGATTTTTTTTGACTGACCATATACTTCGCGTCGTCATTTTTAGGGTTCCGTACCCAAAGGGTAAAAACGGGACCCTATTACTGAGACTTCGCTGTCCGTCCGTCCGTCCGTCTGTCACCAGGCTGTATCTCAAGAACGGTGATAGCTACAGTTGAAATTTTCACAGATGATGTATTTCTATTGCCGCTAAGACAACAAATACTAAAAATAAAATAAAATAAATATTTAAGGGGGCTCTCATACACCAAACGGGATTGGTTGCGTTAACTTTGCACCTCATTTGTATGGAGCGCTATACATACCAGGTGCAAACTTAACTACTTAAGGATGGAAAGTGTTTGTACGGAACCCTCGGTGCGCGAGTCCGACTCGCACTTGACCGGTTTTTTATGAATACGTCAAGATTCCCGACCATTTTTGAGTTTTTTTTTATAACGGCACCACATAGTGGATCCTCGCTCGATGGAGCAAAAAGGGGAGCCCAAGTCGCAATGGCGACTGACAAGAAACCAATGGTGCCATGTCAGTTGACACTGCCATGCTGGCCCGAAAGATGTTCTTCACGCTTCGTTTGAAGAGTCCCATGTTATAAGAAGAGGAACCACATGAGCCGGGAAACAGTTCCATTTTTAATAATTCGGCAGATGAAGGAATTGCCAAACTTCTTGGTACGTGTGGGAATATTTTCCACAAATATTATTTAATTGTCTTTAAAAAGCTTTACCAATACCAACCCTATGAAGCAGTGCAATTTCTTGTACAAAGAGCACGCGGAAGCGATACCTGTGTCAATGGAAGTCTTATATTTTAACTCGGTATTGGATTCACAGCGAACGCGGCAGTGCGCTGCCTCGGAGGAAACTAACAGGATATGAGACATGCTACTGGGTTCACGAGTTAATGATACTTGATAAAAAGTACATTACTGCAGACACCAGGAAATTAAGGGCTTGCCGGCTAAGTAGGTATAGACGGATAGTGATACAAAGCCAGCAAGTTATTTTCACGGCTGAAAATAAATGATTTTCAATTATTATCGCATAGGTCTCTACTCCTACTCTTTCATTGTTTATTTTTGCTTATTCTTCCACCCAATGGTTGTCTGGAAGAGATGGCTCTTTAGCGATAAGACCGCCTATTGTCTACCATTCATAAATTAAGGTTTCAATTGTAAAAAAAAAACTTGTTGGTGTGCAATAAAGAATTGTTGTATTCTATTGTATTGTCTCTAAATTACCAGGTGTTTTCCGCTCATCGCACGGCATAACTATTTTCTTTTTCGGAATAAAAAGTGAATCGAGGGTGTCAGCTACCTTAATAAAAAAAATATCAAAATTGGTCCAGCCGTTTGAGCGTGAAGAAATAATAAACATATACACAAACACACTCACAAACTTTCGCCTTTATAATTTTAGTGTGGTAATGAAAATTTTACTAGAATCTGAAAAGGCAAATAGTTGTCCAATATCTGTGCCCCATTACCGGTTTGATCGCAGTAAAGGCAAATCAATGCGACTGAGACTCTAAAACGTTACACTGTGGGAGATACTCAAAGGGTATCCAAATTCCAGCAACTAGTGAAATGAATCGGGCTTCATTTATTCTAAATTGATACAACTGCAATGGCGTAGCGTATGTGTGTGCAGAACGTAGGTACATTTAATTAATCTCAATTAAAGTTTGATGACTTGTATTGAATTGCTGTTATATTTAATTGGAATTGTAATGATGTGTTTTCCTGAATAAAGTTTCTCTATTGTATTCTACTTATTACTTTTGGCCCTTTAATAATCAAAATATTTGTCGGAATTACCCCAGAATATTACGCCATATCCCAAAGAAACTGTGATGTATACGTAATAAGAAGTTGAAACTGTGGACTGGTAAACTAAGCCGTGGCTAAGTCAATTAGACAAAGAACGCAAGCCAAATATTTTTTTATCATAAACGGTATTTAGCCTAAAATAACGTTATTAACTTTGATGGTGGAAGTAATTATTTAAACATCTTGTTCATTCTAGGGATCTTCTTTTTCTCAATAAAGTTCCTATATTACTTATGTCTTAAAGACAACCCCTGCTTATGTGTTGTAATTTTGAGGACTTACGACCAGCATCATCTCTATAAAGACTAAAAAATAAATACCAAGGGACCATCTTGCACAAATCTAGTCCCAAATTAAGCTAATGCTTGTACTAAACCACGATATACATAATATATAAATACATATTAGACAAAACAGACATGACCAAGAATCTAATATTATAGAGTTAATCGCACAAATATTTGCCCTTAGCGGAATTCGAACCCAGGACCGTTGCCTCTGTAGGCAGGTGCACTACAAACTGCGCCAACCACGTCATCAATAGAACGACAGTCATGAAATCTCCGTCTCCACGGTCAAAGAACAATAAAGGATCACTTGCACTGTACTGATGGAATGATAAAGTCAATCTTGTTTGCAGCTGTCGTACTGGTTAAAAGCTTGCTGAGGGTCAACGACAACCAACTCAATGTTTCTGTTTAGCCTTATAGTTGACTGTTAGAGAATACCTTGTAGCATTAAGTCCTATTTGTACTCCTTTCATCTGTGCAATATGGATTAAATAAACACATAGTCAAAGTCAAATTCAAAATATTCTTTATTCAAGTAGGCCTAGCTACAAGCACTTTCGAAGCAATAAAAGCATAAATAAATGGCAGCGTTTTCTAGTTCGTTTTTTTCTAATGTAATTGAATGTGGTGAGGTGAGACCATTCACATTTATAAGAACCTTCCAAATAAGTTTTGAATTACCATATGCTGTAAGAAAACGGTAGCTTCTCATAGTAGTGAAATGGGCTTGTGACAAATAAACTTTAGATTACACATATCTGGTTCCAAGTCGAATCAAAATGCCTATAAAAGATGGGTGTGAAAGAAACTAAAATATTGAACTCTGTAGCCTGGCTAGTCGTCGGGAGTAAAAGACGAGTCGTGGTATAAACAAATATATTGAACAATAAAAACTATATACAATATTAAAAAATGTAAAGAAATACGGTATCCAGTAAGTACGCGGCACTATCAGAAATCACTGGCCTTAAGGGAGCGGAGCAGGATTGGAGGAAAAGTAGGGTTTCAAGCGTCTTGTAGTTCCAGCTTCCACGCACATCGGGCAGGAACAACCGCGCTTAAACAGCACGCAAACTTCAGCAAAGTAAAAAGGGCTGGAACAGTACTCCACTTGGTGCGTGACACCAAACCAATCCATGTCTTATTTCGTGAGATTTAGTGAGAACGAAATAATACCTACTTGGATTGAGTTTAACAATATAAATAAAACCAAACCAGAAATAACTCAAAACTCATTCCGTCTAAAGAGAAAGAAAAAGCTCAACAGCACGATCGAACGGAGATGCCACCAATATACGCGACAGAGCGGCAGCGGCAGCGGCGCGGCTCGCTCGGATCTCGCTCTTATGCGATTTATTCAGCAAGAACTGATAGTAGTGCTGCGCTTGCCGTATAGCTCCACCTCTGTTGAAAAAATAAATTTGTCCGCTCACCACGCCGAAGCGGCTGGGCTGATTTTAACCAATTTTGATACTAGGATTAACTGTACACCAAAAGATGATTATAGTTATACATATATACTTTTTGCCTATGGTAGCGATCTATACGCGGACATAGTTGCGGACAAAGTTAAGTTTTCTATCGCAGTTATATTATATGACTGCCATTAATAGTAGTTTATGTGACTGTACACAATGAAGGGTATTAAACACGAGTGTGGGTTTATGAAATGAGCGAAGGCAAGTTTCATAATAACATCACACGAGTGTTTTAATGCCTAATTATGTACAGTTACATACACTACTTTATTTATACTTTACATATCATAAGCCTCCATGATGAATTCAGGAGTCGCACATTGACAAATATTACCCGGTAATGAAGTTTTCTGGCAGCTGTCATAGTTTTTTTTTTTAATTCAGAGACAAATTAGAGTCGGCCCCAACTATCATATAGTTAGTTCGATATCTTACTTACGTGCGACATTTGTCAAATTTGATTGCAAATTGACAATTCATTTCGAACTAAACGACATCTCGACTTATGTTAGAATAGAGGTCAAATCAAATTTCTTTGTTTTTCAGAGATGTTCGAAATTTGAATAAATAATATTATCGAAATCGATGTTATTATTTAGCAATGATAACATTTTTACAGATATGAAATTTGTTCTAACAAAACAGTCTATTTTTATGGTGGTCATAATGTGCGGTTCTTGAACGCATCATGGAGGGTTTATGATATTCGGATAGATAAAATTAAATAGAACTCAACAAAGGTTGTAGATGTAGATGATACACAAAGGTACGCAAACATAATTAACTGAGCATAATTACTTGAAACACCCAGGTCCCGGCGGTACCAGGTGTAATGCTGAAATAACAAGCTTGTTCTGTACTTACCTTGTGGCACGTGTACGAGTATATTCGCATTTGCATATACATAGATACACATCTATATATCTACTGTTAAAGAATTCTAAATTTGTATTGAAAATCAGTTTTCTATGGGGAGGGGCATGACCCTTCAGGAATAGTACAATATTACTGTGTAGTCACCCGGGAAAGAAGGGCTTGCCGTGTGAGTAGGTTAGTGGGGTCTTAACCTTGACATGTCTATATATATATGAAACTTGTGTGTTTGTGCAAAAGCATAAAGATATGTTCAAACTAAAGCAGAACACAGTTTCTCGTGAAATTAGATCTCAAACCTAAGATCGTGAAATACGCATAAACTATATAAACCACCTGCAAAGTTCCAAATCATAGCCAAAAATTCATATATGATGTGCATAGAGATTTATAACAAATTACCCGATATGTTCAAGAATATTTGTCTTAATCAGTTTAAAGAATCTGTTAAACAATGGCTAGTGGGAAAATGTTATTACTCCCTAAATGAATATTTTTCGGACTAAGTGTATATAAATATATATTTTTTATAACGGTAATAATATTTGTTTGAAACTTTGACATGTTAATTATAAGTATGAATTCAAATAATATTGTCCGGATATCTCTTAGTGTATTTATTTTTCTTTTTGTTATCTTATAATCTATCTGTTTGACATATTAGTTATAAATTTAAATTCTAATTATGTAATGTGTGTAGACCTGAAAAGGTAAGATTTGGCTGATCCAACGCTTGCACCAGTAACCGCAAAATGTAAAAATGTCAACCTAAATCTGTCACACAATAAATATTCATTTCATTTCAGTGATTCGAAGCCGGCAAGCTCATTTCACGGCTAGGCATGTATAGTGCTTTTCTCAAACATATGCAAGGAAATTAAAAAAAAAAACCTTTTTGTCGTTGCCAGTAATAGTACCTACATTACTACAGAGGCCGGGAAGTGAGGGGTTGCCGGCCGAATACATATAGACATAGGATAGGTATGAGGCTGGCAACCCCATTTCTCGCCGAGATATGTATAGTGCTTTTCTCAAACACGCAATGAAAAAAAAAACTTAAAAAAATCATAAATTTATTTCTATAGACATTATAAGTAAGCTACCAAAAACTATAACTAACACGTATTAACACTATTTCTTTATCGGTATTTTCGTCGGAACTCATATTGAATTATGAATACTAAACAACGCACAAGAAAACTCATAAAACAATTACAGAGAAAATATTTCAAGTTTCCCTCCGAAATAATTAAAAAAATCCTACGCGTTTTTGTATGGTTTGAGTAGAAAATTTTATCGCTAATATTTAGATGAAATATATTCAATTTATATTTTAAGAATTAATAGAATTAGTTAAATATGTGTTATTTCTTAAGTTGATCAAAAGATACCAAATCGCTAATTGTTTTTTTTTAATAAACGTGGTGGCAGACGAATGTCATAGTCAACCAAAAAGCAAATGTTGCTTTGTTTTTTTTTAATGGCTGATCGACATGATGCCATGTCACAAACTTATGTGGAATAGAAATTAAAAAAGAGCATGTTGCCGGCCTAGGCCTCCAATTTTGTATGAAATTCCATTAACGACCTCTCGTCAAGCTACATCGGAAACGTCATACTTCGCAGCCTTTTATAAGGAACATAACATCAATATTTCATTGCATGTTTGAGAAAAATAAATTAGTACCACTAAAAATCCGGAATATGGCTTGTGTTGTAAAACCTTGGGCTATACCTATGATAGTCTTTCCTACATAGATGGAGACGTCGAGAGTGGAGTGGATCGACAGAGACAAATCTCCTCAGCTTGAGCGAATTGCGGGGCCGAGCGTGATGGCGTGCATTTGTCAGAGTCGACGTGAGACAAACGTGATGTGATGTGGTATAATTTGCTTTTACAATACAATACAAATTCTCTTTATCTACTCTAGTTTTTTTTAATGATTTAAATAGTTATCAACATTTAATAACATGTATTTCGTAGGCCTTGTTAATCTCTGTCTTCAATATCTTTAGTCATTATGGTATGTGTGTCACAGACTGCAAAAGGTCTATAATATTTTCTTCGGTTTCCGCGAATGTCACACATTGAAATAAAACAATTTAAACGGATTATATCGCGCATATTACTCATTTGAGCCTCCGTTTCGGAAGCATTCCAGTTACCTTTGTCGAAGGTTAACTGAGAAAAACACATTTTTCTTAGTCAACCTTCATTTTTAGGGTTCCGTAGTCAACTAGGAACCCTTATAGTTTCGCCATGTCCGTCTGTCCGTCTGTCCGTCTGTCCGTCCGTGGCTTAGCTCCGTGATCAATTAGTACTAGAAAGCTGAAATTTGGTATGAGTATGTGTATGTATCACGCCGACAAAACGGTAAAATAAAAACAAAAAAAAAACGTTTTTTCGGTTACCTCTCGAACACCTAATGTGGGGTTAAAATATTCGCTCCGAAAATAAAAAAAATAGCGTCCCCGCCCTCTAACTTTTTAACCACTGGTCAAAAAAATATGGAAAGATTCATGAAAATGAGACTTTATAAGTACTTTCAATGAAAACTATATTGAACAAAATCGGTCGAGCCGTTTTTGAGTTACCGCATAATTTTCTTGAAAGGACGTAAGTTGACTTCCAGAAGGTAATAAGTAATTACAGTTACTTTGGCGTCTACGACCTTTTTATAGAGCTTGAAATCTTTCCTGTAACTTAAGTCTATTGTGAAGGATGAGCAACTACGGAACCCTACACTGAGCGTGGCCCGACATGCTCTTGGCCGGTTTTCACTGTCAGAGTTACATTTGTGGAAACTACCGATTTTATAAATATGAATCAAAAATAAAGGTGTACATACATGTCAGATGGGCTTACTGTGTAAAGATAGTTTTACACATGTGCCAGAAGGGCATTAATTATGTTGAGATGTACGAAGACCGGTGAGTAGTGTCTAAGCGTACGAATATCGAATGTGTATTATCTATGGAGTCGCAAACCGTAAAAAAAAAATGTTTAATACTACTGTCAATGTCACTCGCATCGCATTGTTACCCGTAGCTCTGTTTTCCTTTTTGATATTTAATAAACCGTGTTAAAAGTGTTTAAAACTAGTGTTTTCCTATATGCCCTAATAGGTTAAGGGCCCAGTGGACTAAATACAGTTGGTTTCGTGATTTTTATAGTGAAAAACTAATAAAACGGACAGCGTAAACTATAATGGACTCGCCCGAATCGCATGCGGGCTTAATATAGTGGACTCGCCCAAGTTGTTTACTTCTGTTTTCGCTGAACTTAAATGTGCTATTTAAAGCGTTTTAATTGAAGATTAGTGCTAAAAACAAACACTATGGCGGCTTCTATTAGGATTGATCAGTTGACTGCAGACAATTATGATACGTGGAAGATACACATGAGAGCCATTTTGAAGAAAAATGACTTGTGGGATTACGTATCGGGTACTATTCCGAAACCGATTAGTACGGACGCAAAGTATGCAGATTGGATAAAAATGGACGGAAAAGCGGAATCCGATATATTGTTAGCCGTCAGTCCTAGTGAGCTCGCAGCTTTAGATGGTTTGGACACATCAAATGCGATATGGGATAAATTGAAATCAATGTATCAATCAAGCGGACCAGCGCGGAAAGCCTCATTGTTAAAGAAACTCGTGTTGACGCGCATGCAGGAAGATGATGACCTGCGAAAGCACATTGCAGATTTTTTTGACGCAGTTAAAAAACTCAAAGAAATTGGTTTAGTGGTCATTGACGAGTTATTAGCAATTTTGCTGCTGTATAGCCTACCAGACTCATTTGCTATGTTCCGGACTGCAATGGAATCGCGCGACGATTTGCCTTCTACAGAAACATTGAAAGTGAAGATTGTGGAAGACTTTGAAGGTCGAAAAGGCACAGTAGTAGATCAAGGGGCCATGTTCGTCAAACGCACTTTTAAGAAACCAAACCCAAAACACATCATGCATAACCACATAGTGCACAATGACAAAAGCAAAGTGTCATGTTATCGTTGTGGACGTCGAGGGCATATTGCCAGGGAATGTAAGACTAAAGTTGTAAATAAGACTAAGCAGAGCACACATCAGGCAGAACGCTGCGATAATGAACGGGAAAAATACACAACAATGCTAAGCACAACCGAAGAGGTTATGATAGGTGAACAGAAAAATCCTATTTGGTGTATTGACAGTGGATGCACGGGACATATGTGTAATGATAAGCATATTATGCAGGGATTTACGCGACTGGACAATGAGCTAAATTTGGCGAACAATGAATGTACCCAAATAACCGGGATGGGAAAAGTTAGAATTTCAGTTGATACAGGTTGTGAAGAACGCCTAGTAGACATTCAAAAAGTGTTCTATGTGCCAGATTTACGTACAAGCCTTTTATCAGTTGCAAAAATGACAGATCATGGTTTTGAAGTTCATTTTAGAAAGAATGATGCCATTGTGATTGATGAAAAACAAAAGATTCATATGCGAGCAGATCGTGTGGGCAATTTATACCATGTTAGATTGGGTCAAGAGAATGCAAATAACGCTGAACTGAGAAAGAAACCAATTGATATGTGGCATGAGCGCTTAGGTCACATCAATGAACGTGACTTAAAGGCTATGGCTAAGAAAGGTCTTGTACATGGTATGATTCTTGATGAAAATGAAAAATTGTCCGAGTGTGAAACATGCATAAGTCAAAAACAGACATGTAAACCGTTTCCTAAAGGAAGTGAGGACCGCACTACTGAATTACTAGAGATAATACACACAGATGTGTGTGGCCCAATGAGGGACCAGTCATTTGGCAAGAAAAAGTATTTTGTCACTTTTATTGATGACAAATCACGCTGGTGTGAAATTTATGCCATTGCTAACAAAAGTGACGTTTTTAAGGTATTTAAAGAATACAAGGCATATGTGGAGAAATTCACAGGAAAGAAAATAAAGAATTTACAGTCTGACAATGGCAAAGAGTATGTGAATACAGAATTCGATGATTTTTTGAAAAAGGAAGGAATAAAAAGGAGATTAACTGTACCACACACACCTCAGCAGAACGGGGTGGCTGAGAGAAAGAACAGAACTCTTATTGAAATGGCTCGATGCATGATGCGTCAAGCTGGGAGTCCTCCAGGATTTTGGGCTGAAGCGGTGAATACTGCTAACTACATAAGAAATCGATGCCCTACTGCTGCCCTAAAGGGTGAAATACCCTACACTGTATGGAAAGGAAGAAAACCTACAGTAGTTTATTTTAATGTATTCGGAGCAAAGGTTTACTACAAGGAGAAAGGGGCACAAAAAGGTAAATTTGATTCTAACTCGGAAATTGGGATTTTCATGGGATACGACAATCTGTCAAAAGCCTATAGGGTTCATAATCCTAAGAACAAGCGAATTATTATCACAAGAGATGTACGTTTCATGCAAGAAAAGGCCTTTGGCCATGATTATAAAGAAATACTAGATAACGAAAATGAGAAAGAAAAAAAAATAACAATAGATTTGCATGAACAAAAGGTTGATAAAGAAGAAGAAGAACAACATGAGCACAGACCAGTCATCAGAGGAAAAAGAGATAGGTCTAGAGTGAGAAAATCGCTTGATAATGTATGTGAAGATGTCGAAATTGAAGGTAATAATAAAATAATCTTATCCAGAAAAAGGAGCTCGACTGTGTCATGGGAAAGACTGATAGAACCTGCAAAAAGGGGGAAAGGGAGATCGAGACTTATACGTACGATAAGAAGACCCCAAACCGACCATGACAAGGAAATCACAGAAGATGAAACAGAAGAAGAAGAAGACCCAAAAATACAAATGTCCGCGGGAATAGCAACAGTTCAGCCAATGTCTTGGCAAGAGGCTGAAATGACAGACGACGCAGCAGGATGGAGAAATGCGCTAGAAGATGAATACCTAGCACAAATAAAGAATGAAACTTGGACTATAGTGCCACGACCACATGATAGAAAAGTGATTGGCAATAGATTGGTATTTACCACTAAAACTACCGGGAAGAAAGTTCGGCTTGTTGCTAAAGGCTGCTCGCAACGGCCTGGGGAGGACTTTCATCAGACATCATCTCCAGTTGTAAGATCATCTTCTATAAGATTAATAGCAGCATTATCAGCAGAACTTGGCCTAGAGATCCATCAAATGGACGTGGTAACCGCATACTTAAATGGATCATTAGATGAAGAAGTCTATATGGAAATACCCGAAGAAATTCACTGTGTATTGGATAAAATACTTACAAAGAGGAAGATTGGAACAAGTGGAAAAATTGTTGAAGATAAGAAAATTATAGATATAGCTAAGTTATGGAAGAAACAGATGAATGAGTGTGATAATGCAGTGTGTTTGTTAAAGAAGGCATTGTATGGATTGCGTCAGTCAGGTTTGCAGTGGCACAAGGAATTGGTAAGTCAGTTGAAGTATATAGGTTTTGAAGCAATGCCTCAAGATCCATGTTTGTTCGTTTCGCAAAGAGGAGAGCAGATAATGTTGATTGCTGTGTATGTAGATGATATTATATTAGCAACAAATGATCATGACTGGCTGAAGGATGTAAAAATGCAACTAGCAGATGTGTTTGACATGAAGGACCTAGGAAATATTAGTACTTGTTTAGGCATTGAATTTAATCGAGATGATGAAAACAGGGTATACTTGAGTCAAAAATTATATTTAGAAAAAATATTGGATCAATATGGAATGAGTGAGTGTAAGCCTGTGTCAACTCCGATGGATGGTCAAGTAAAATTAGAAAAACCTGAAAAAGTTAATATTGACGTTATGAAACAATTCCCTTATCAAAGTCTAATTGGTACGTTAATGTACTTATCTGTCTCCACAAGGCCTGACATTGCTTATACCGTCAACTATTTAAGCCAATTTAATACTAACTATGATGTTCAGCATTGGAAGGCAGCTAAGCGAGTGCTAAGATACCTTAAAGGTACATCTGATTATGGATTAATGTATGAGAAGACTAATTTACCATTATTCGGTGTGGCTGATGCTGACTGGGGTACGAATGCTATAGACCGTAGGTCATACTCCGGGTTCGCATTTATTTTGGCCGGCGCTCCGGTAAGTTGGGAAGCGCGAAAACAGAGAACAATTGCTCTCTCCAGTACCGAAGCCGAATATATGGCACTTTCCGAAGCAACTAAGGAAGCTATGTATTTAGTGGAAATGTTGAGAAACGTAGGGATCAAATGCGAGGTTGTGACATTGTTTAATGATAACCAAGGGGCCTTAAAGCTCGCTCACACCAGAAATTATCACTCCCGGACCAAACACATCGACGTTAGACACCACTTTATTCGAGATATGTGCGAAAAAGGTGTTATATGCCTGAAGTATTTGTGTACAGAGAGAATGCCAGCAGATGTACTAACAAAAGGTTTAAGTGCCATGAAACATCATGAATGCTTGCGTAATCTCGGAATGATAAGTATATAAATCAACCAGACTAGCTCACGTCTTCGAGGGGAGGTGTTGAGATGTACGAAGACCGGTGAGTAGTGTCTAAGCGTACGAATATCGAATGTGTATTATCTATGGAGTCGCAAACCGTAAAAAAAAAATGTTTAATACTACTGTCAATGTCACTCGCATCGCATTGTTACCCGTAGCTCTGTTTTCCTTTTTGATATTTAATAAACCGTGTTAAAAGTGTTTAAAACTAGTGTTTTCCTATATGCCCTAATATTTATTTATATTAATTTATTTATTTATTATTAATATTTATTTTTATTTAAAAATATCTACCAGCGGTTCACTATAAGGCTTACTGAGGAGAAACAACCGCCGAAAGAAAGCTCCCAGACACCCTTTATTACTAGGATATACTTCTAAAACAAATACTCTGCATATACTACTTTTTACACTATTTTGTTTTACATCGTTCGAGGTTCATAGTTTCCAGTCTTGTGGAAGATATAAAACAGGATCCCAAGCCGGTGGTAGGGACAAACCGTCTTACTCTGTCTGAAGGCGAGATGTTTTTAACGCCGGCATCACTGGCTTCCATGTTGTAATAGTCCAACCACCGTCTCGGTTGAAATTCGGTCGCTGTTCAATTTTTACGTGAGTTTCAACTCCGTAACTCCGTTTGTATAAATACCATGTAAGTGAACAGAATGCAGTTTGTACGAGTAAGTACGTGCGGAGCAAACTGCAGCTGAACTTTGCCCGCACCTGACAAGTTTTGTTAAATCTTCTTCACACATCAACGACATTAGTTATATAGACTTTCTATCCATTCATCAATGGCCTTTTACATCTATAACAAGTGAGTTAAGCAGCATCTAATCAAATGCGGCATAAACGAAGATGGCTGGATAGCCCGATACGAGAGTGACAGCCACGGCCGCTTATTTTAACCAGTAAATTTAACCAGTAAATACATAAGGCAAAATAATAGGGAAGTTAAAAATCGTGAATTATCTTTATTTTCTTATTTATTTAAACTTTGTTGCACAAAACAAAAGTCAGTATAAACGACGGACTTATTGCCAAATGGCATTCTCTATCATTCAACTATAAGGCCAAACAGATATACTAGAAGTTGTAGCAAATCAAGGGCCATGCTAGTATAGAAGTGTTAAAGATAATAAATGTTGGGACATATTAGGAGATAAGAGAAGGTCTGTTTATGTAAGTAACTAACGCCTAATCAGGTATTATTGTAGAGCACAGTTTGGCTCTTACAGAAAAACTTTTCAAAGAATGTGGTAACTTCACATGCGTCTTCTGTAGCTTTGAAAATAATGTAGCAGGTATTACAAGGATCGTTTCTTGCGTCTTCTGTAGCTCTGCAAATAATGTAGCAGGTATTACAAGGATCGTTTCTTTTCTGCGCGACACGACATTTTATTTACTGAATCACTATGCCAGTGACAGAAATGTAGTGACTTCAAAACTATACATCATGTCAAATATACATAAATGTAGTGTAGGTATCCGATACAACTGTTTTAAAATGGATGTCCATAAATTGTGTAAGTCTTTGGTTACTAAAGAATTAAGACTTGTTCGAACTTGGGTGTTGTTTGGGGACGAGAAGTGCACGCGACGTACTTCGTCGTACGGTAAGGTCGTATGTTTAAGTACGATATGACTTTTTACAGTTACAGTATTTTACGTTAAAGCATGTGCATTAGTGCAAGTGCCAAAACTTAGTGTTGTTAAAGCTTTCAGTTTATGACGCTTTCAACTTATGAAGTTTCTGGCGCGACTTATTATTAACATTATTGACTTGACTAAACTTCTTTACAATATGTGCTAGTTAACGTAAAACTTCCAAACTTTGAAGCAGTCGTCAATTCGTGATTATAGGCGCATTTATTGAGTGATAGACAAAACAATACACACCTAATTCTATTAATCCGCTACCTAAAGGATCGCCTATTGTTTACCTTTATTGTAATGGTGATGTTATCTGTGTTTGTATTTCTTGATTGTTGATGTGTGCAATAAAGAGTATTCAATCTATTCCATCTGAATGACTGAACGGGCGAATCACTCGTCGGCTTGTATTGACAAGCCGCATTTCTCAACCGAAAATAAAAAATAATCACTAATAATAATAGAAAAGAAATGTAGTAAAACCATCAAAATCATTATTATATGTGGGTAAGGGTAAATTACTTACTTATTTATATAAACAGTTTAGGCTTGGTCGCGATATTCTTCAACTGATTAATAGCACTTTTCCTTTTCAAATTACGACTAGATGTGTTTTATGTGGGTATTTATTTAACTGTTTAAATTGTTATTAAAGAGTAGAGCGTAAGCTCTGAATCACGTGAACGTTTGTTTACCGTAGTATGTTTATGAGTACTGGAAATTACTTTTTTTATACTGTTGTGGGAGTGGAAGGTCCGAGTGCAGTGTCTCGCCCACTCATAATTATGGCCGCCGCTCCCCGAACCGCTGGTCCCGCGAAGTTGTGGCTGGTCCTTTAAAATTCACTATTTTTATATTTTTATAATTTTACTCTACTGTAATTAATTCGCAACAAAAACAAAGTCATTTCAATATCGGCTCCGCATAATTTCACGTTTCATAATTTTACATTATTATTTCGTCCACCCGGAAAGTTGAGATTTAATTATGCGCGCATTTTTCCATATCCAGAGCAAATTAAGGATTTCCATGAAAAGGTACCCGCGGGCTATAATTATGGACATTGTTTTATGCAATATTTTATAATTCAGGAGTATGCCAAAAGTCCATTGAGCCGGACTTTGGAATTGATAATTCTTTGCTTTATGGGCCACGTTTAGAGCTAAGATATCTTAAATTTGGTAATGAGAAACTAATTAAACGGTCCGCAAACTCTGTCAGTGGACTTTGACAGAATACCAGTGTTGCAGTATATATATAAATAAAAAAAAAGAACATGTAATGTCTCATTATTTTTAATGTCCACACCTCAATTTTTGATACCGGGTTCGATTCCCGGTCTTTACGGCCAGGTTAAGTATTTCAATTTTTGTTTGGGCTTTGATCTTTGGATCAATCTATGATACAATATAAAAAAATGTGGTGTGTACCTACATCCATACTATATACTATAATTATATTATAAATGCGAAAGTGTCTGTCTGTCTGTTACCTCTTCACGCTTAAACCGCTGAATCGATTTTGATGAAATTTGGCATGGAGATAGTTTAAGATCCGAGGAAGGACATAGGATAGTTTTCATCCCGGAAATTATCCCTAAAAAGATTGAACAGTGAGTAAGTAATTCATGATGACATTGATGACCCTATAGGAAATGTAATGATTAGACCAATAGCACAATTGCTCTTACATTTGCTTAGGCGCATTTAATAATCCCTTTTATTAATTAAGGTGATTAGGTGGATATCTATCGTGTTGTACGAGGTTGCTTCCATACTTCCAAGTTCCACGCGGACGTAGTCGCGGGCAAAAGCTAGTTAAAAATAATGAGAGATTAGCATGTTTATATTCCACTAAATTACCTCAGTCAACGCTTTTGTCTTGTACGGCCCGACATGTTTCAAGCTTGTGAACGTGAGTATAATAGTAGTTTATGTGACTGTACATAATGAAGGGCATTAATCACGAGTGTGGGTTTATGACACGAGCCGAAGGCGAGTGTCATAATAACATCACACGAGTGTTTAATGCCTAATTATGTATAGTTACATACACTACTTTATCTACTCACATATCATAAGCCTCCATGATGCATTCAGGAGCCGCATATTATGACCACCATACCTACTGTTGCTTTGACTTAGCTGGTAATAAGTAATTAATGACGTTAGGTGCTTTGTTACGGATATCAGGAGGCGTCGCCGAAATATCTATATCATCTTGATAGCTCATTTTATGGTTTATATTCAACAAATCGATCAATTTTATGCATTAAAACAAATTCTAACCGTTAATGGCGGCAATGACAACTTTTCTTTTCTTTTCTGGCAGCTGTCATAGTTTTTTTTAATTCAGAGACAAACTAGAGTGGGCCCGAACTACCATATCGTTCGATATCTTACTTGCGTACGACATTTGTCAATTTGTCTGCAAATTGACATTTCATTTCGAACTAAACGTCATCTCGACTGATATTAGAATAGAGGTCAAACGAATGTTCGAAATTTGAATGATATAATACTATCGAAATCGATGTTATTAATTAGCAATAATATCATTTTCACAGATAAGAAATTTGTTCTAACAAAACAGTTTATTTTTATGTTGGTCATAATGTGCGGTTCTTGAACGCATCATGGAGGGTTTATGATATTTGGGTAGATAAACAGATTAATTTAATATGTCTTACGAAGTTGTGTAAAGTTTTACGTATCCTCTTGCTACGCCGTAGACAACGTAGCGCGTAGACGAGGGTGAGGCGAGGCTGTTTTGACCCAAATGGACGCGTAGGTACAACACGATTTTAAAATTGTATGATTTTTTTTTTTTTTTTTTTTATTCAAAATAGCCATGCATTTAACCTCGATTGCACCTGATGTTAAGTGACAATAAGGCCTAAGATGGAGCATGCTTGGCTAGAAGATGCCTATTCACTCTCGACTTGAAGAGATCCAAGTTATATTTTTCAGGAAACAGGTGCGCAGGAAGAGAGTTCCATTCCTTAGCTGTCCTCATAAGGAAAGTAGACGCAAAGCGTTTCGTACGAATCAGTGGTATATCGACAACATAAGGGTGGAATCCAAGTCCGCGCCTAGTACTGTATTGTCTGAACGGAGACGGTGGAATTAATTATGATAGTGCAGATGGGAAAATGAGAATAATGGTTGGATGATTTTTATGCTACTAATTAATCACGTTATTAAAAGCTGAATGAGCTTAGCAAGGGTAAAAATAAAATAATATCTTAATTCTGTTCTTATGAACTTTAGTCATAATCGCATTTTACTTCAGACATTTTAAAAAAAAGACGATCAGATTATATTCCAAACCAGTCGTTAAACGACTTTGTATTTACTAATGAGTCCATTTCGGGTAGCTAAAACACTTTACGTCACCCTAGGCCGTAAGTGGGATTTTCTGCCCGCTACGTAGAGAATATCTTTGTTCTTGGTCAAGGCAAGACGTAAAACTTAAGACAAACCGCGGGCGGTAATGCACAAATACCTCCGATCTGGGACATTCATTAATTCACCGCCCTAGGTATCATATTACAACATCTGTAACCTATATTGTTATTAAAACTTTCGTGAAACATTTAATTATTTTAATAATCGGTTTATACTCACGTTCACAGTTTTGAAACATGTCGGGCCGTTGCTGACAATTTCACGTGAGTGTAAACCGCTTAATACAATAATCTGTAACCTACTTCATTACCGTCTAAATAATACTTACTTAAAAATAAATTCTTACTTACAAGTGATACTGGGAGCGATCATTACTACAGGGAAAAAGTGTCGATAAATAAGTTTATCGATATACCAACTATCCCCTACTTGTCACTCCCAAAAACCCCATATCCAACAAAATACGACAACGCAACACGTGCTAATGAAATCCCTCCGTAAGTAAATTAACTTAATTTCAATTAGCGAGTTGGTGAAGGATGTCAGACGTCAAGTGGTCGACGTTATTTGATTTGAGATTTGTGGGGAGTTTGCTAGGAAACTGTTGCTTTACTCACTAGATTAGGACTAGAACAGAATGTCAAGTTACATACAGTGGCGGCAATAAATAAGTAGGGTGGGGTAACACTATCACCTAGATAAGCCGGCCACAATCCAATAATAATCCTGTCAATAATAATTAGACGACATTTTAATGTAATTAAATTATTTATTATTTCACAATGAATCATGATTTTTTATGAGATTATTATTTGGCATAATTAATTATTATGATCGTTATTGTTTTATTGTCATTATTGTTGTACCATTTTTATGGATGATTAAATTATTAATATGCATGCACTTGAATAATTATTACCATTAATTGAAATGTTTAACTAAATAAAAGTAAGCATAATATCTATATCATTCTAGTATTTATATCAATGCACGCTATTTAGCCATTTTTACATAGAAAATATGTAAACAAACTCGCATTCCTATAAAAGAAGAATGTAAATAACTAACTGTTAGTCTTTTTACCCCATTAGACGAAAACTATGTTAGTTTTATCCCACCTTATGAAAGGTGCCACACTTTTACCATTGCAAAAGGTTTTAGGACAAAATACTTACTGCCATTTCACTTTTAATTTATATGGGAGGGTCAAATTTACCCCGATTGACTGTAATAGTACATTACGGCAGAGACCGGTAAGTAAGCCATACTGGCCGAGTAGGAATTAGACGGACCGAGCCGTAGGCGAGGTCCGGATATAATACGAGGCCAGGATGGCTCTTACGGTCGAAGCAAGTATAGTGCTTTACTCAAAAATTAAACAAGAAAATTAGATTAAAATTATATTTTGTAGGTGACATTCATATTCGGCCATTTTCCAATGAATATTTTTGTTAAGTATATCCCATTTTTATTATTACACATTGTGATATTCGCCGTCGCAGGCACCATTAACTCCCATGATAACAACCTATAACAAAAATAATTATGAGTTTATACTTGGATAAAAGATATAGTTATATCGTTATCAAATAGTGGCAGCATTTATTTACCTTCATCGCCAAAATGGTCATCATCTAGAGCTTGATTTAAGAACTTTTCTATATTTTGCTGCCGAATATTTGTGATTTCTTTCCTTTGTAGCCATCCGATTGTCTCAGAAAGATTGTTGAAATATTCTGACCTTATCACACATTATCTGACCAATTATTAACTTGATTTTCTTCCTTCCATTTAATGAATCTCTTGTATTTTTTTATATCTCCTTGGATTTAGTCGGAAGTAAATTATTTTAGCTAACTCTGCCTCCGCTTTTAAGTATGGAGGAGTGCCGTCTATTCGGAATCAGACTCGTCTGAACTCATTTTTGCTGAATTATTGTAATAGATCACACAAACAAATTTGAAATTTTTGTCTTTTAATTTAAATCCCGCCTTAATTTTTTTTTTTATAAATACTGCGGGTAATTATTTGCACTGTCTTACAAATCTAAGTCTTAAAGATAAAATTTAGTTATTGTTATACATTGTTGTATTTTCTAACTAATTTTCATATCATATTACCTTCAATTTTAACTCCGAGGTTTTTTCTAAACGACACAAAAAGGAAGGAATTCCGAAATAATTATCATTGTCATTTTACACAGCACAATTATGAACTAAACGCTGCATACAAACTTCCGCACTAAACCTTGTCGCTACTTTTTTTTTTATATGGATCTTGAGTTACGTTTATACTGCCAATAGTGCTAACCTCTTTTTATTTTACATTTGCTCTTAGTGTAAATTGCAAGTGTATAATGCAATGTCGTCTCTTTCTATTTTAATCTATGAAAAAGGGACGCCACTTTTTAATTTCTACAATTTGCTGTCGCACTGTACTTATAATTAAAACAATTTGTGGAATGCATCCTTTTTACATTTATATACGACCTCATCGCCTCCACATCCTTAGTTTTTTTATAAGTCGGTGACGATGTAGGGGCAAGTGCTGTACCTGTGGACACTTTCCAGAATTTGACCTTTAATAAGTTGTTATACAAAAACTACGCGTATTACCAATAAATTATTTATTTTGTTTTAATCACAGTTAAACAATCTTTAAAGTCCACATATGTTTTCTACGCTAGCTATCCGGAGATGGCGGATAAAATCATTTAAATAAAAATACTAATTTTGTCCATAGGTACATCTACTGTTTGTACCTATGGACACTAACAACGTACCTATGGACGGTAACGTACCTATGGACAATAATCAACAACATTCTTTTAAACAGAAGAAACTTCTAAAATAACGCAATTAACAACATACAATTAATCAACATGTAATTATACGTTGCTCTGCATATCATAATTACTTTTTTTTCTTCTTGAAATGCAATATTCTTAGCAGAATCTCAAGTATAATTATGGGACTTTAAAAAGCCTCCATAGTCAGCAGCAGTATCATAATCGTCGTTTGACACTTTACATTCTTAAGGAAAACCTAATTTTCTTTATGGAAAATAATCAACAATCAATAACAACATCATTTAATACATTATTTGCTAGCAGAGTTATCTGAATCATCATTTTATATTTAACATTTTTGAAAATAAACACCTGATTGGTCATCGGAATTTACGTTGTCTTTCTGAGCCTTTGAAATGTATAAGAGATAATATTTCATCCTCTAAAATAATTTTTGTTAGGCATCAAGTATTGTTTTAAGCTTATCAGACTAAGATGTATCTTTATCTAACGTCTTTGGTACCTATTATTTGTTCCAGTAGAATTCTTCTTCTTATTATTATTGGCTCGTTTCGATTCCTCCACCTTAATAGTTTCTTTTATCGGCGTGTCTGTTAGGATCCTAGTTTAGCAAACTCATAGGCAAGTTCTCGAACTTGTTTTTTATTAAGGTAAATATGTAGATATGCTGCTTTTTTTAAAGTAATCATACAGCTGTTGCTCCTCAGTATTGCTAAAGATCCTTCTGATATCATTTTTGACTTCGAAGCCTTCTTCACCAATATTTCGACAGTATATATTTTTTTGTATTTAAAGATTATCGAATTTGGGATTTTAAGCTTCTCAGTGGCTTTCCTTACTAAAGTTAGAGTGTCCTGGCATATCTTGTCTCTTTTTTTCCCAGTTTTTCTACGAGGCACTAAATAAAACAAAAATATTAATTTTACTGTCCACAGGTACATTCAGTATAATTGTACCTATGGACAGTCCACAGGTACATTTACGGAAGTGTCCACAGGTACAATTTTGGCGGTTTTTATTTTGAATTCATACCGGTCACTATTAATGCTACCTACGACTAACGAAATCTTGTAGAAATAACGTTTACACCATATAAATTACTATGCCACTGCAAAGACACCCGAAACATTTGCAGATTTTGCATAAAACATGCTTAAAAAGAAGGAAAAAAACTTACTTTTTGTCACAAAAACTTTCGGCAGCCATAAAACACGCAGTTTCTGTCATCCGTAAAGATGGCGACTAGCTAGTATTGCCATATGAAAAAAATGCTTTTCAAATAAGTGATTGGTATTTCTCTATGGTTATTCGTTTTCTGTGTATGAGTAGTGTCCACAGGTAAAACCGTCCACAGGTACAGCACTTGCCCCTAAATCGTGTTTCGATATTCAAATATCTTGATACGTAATAGGAATTACATACTTACTTACTGGACAAATATTGAAATAGAAATAGAAATAGAAATAGAAATGTTTATTTGCTGAAATACTTAACAATTAGGTCTTAAGATTATTATTGTTACAGAACCAGTATTCAGTCGACATAAAAGTCAACATGCAAATCAATATTATTCCTAAAATACACAAATTCAATACTCTAATGATACAAAATGTCAATTTGAACAAAATTGCGAAACAAAATAATTTACAAACTATATACACAATTAATAATAACATGTCAATATTATTAAATTACCTTCTACCAAGAATTTTTATAAATTAGCCATGTCTAGTTTAAAGAAATAACATTAATATAATAAGCAAATAAAATTTAAATATCCGAAAAACAATAATAGTAATAAAATAAATCAAATGAAAACTGTTTACTTATCCGCTAAAATTTAAAAAGTCATTAACACTATAAAAACAATGATTCTGTAACCATTCAGTCAGCCTTACCCTAAATAGTTTACCGTCCAACATTCTTATATCATTAGGGAGATTATTAAATAAAATAATACACATGTTGTACGCATTTTTCTTATATATATCGGATTTGCATGGTGGATGGTATAACAAGTGTTTGTACTGTTCTCGCACTTGCCTTGAGAACATTTCGTTATATTTTTTAAAATACCCTGGCTGACTTTTGGTAAACAAACATGCCTTTAAAATGTACATTGAAGCTAAGGGTAGGACATTAAACTTTTGGAAGAGTGGTCTGCAGCTATCATCATATCGAATGCCACCCACTGCGCGTAAACATTTCTTCTGCATTAAAAATGCCCTATGAATATCAACAGAATTACCCCACAACAATAGTCCGTAATTAAGAGTAGACGACACATAACCATGAAAAGCAGTCAACGCGGCCTGAGTTGAAACAGTATGTTTAAGCCTTCTCAGGGCGAAAACAAATCTCGATAGTTTAGAGCACACAAAGTCAATATGACATTTCCAGTTTAAATGTTTATCAATAAATATACCTAAAAATTGTGTGTTGTCAGTCTCATGAATGGGAGAATTATTAAGATTAACGGTGAGAACAACTGGGTTTGATTTGTATGAATGAAATTGGATAAATGAAGTCTTGTCAATATTTATATTAAGATTATTATGATATGTCCATGTATTAATGTCTGCTATTGCTTTGTTTATATCTGCTTCATATGTTTTTGACAGTTCCTTTCACTATTAAGGTTGTGTCGTCTGCAAAAAGTATGCACCTTTGCGATGTTGCGTGGGGCAGGTCATTAACATACAGTAAAAATAACAACGGTCCTAGATTGCTCCCTTGTGGTACACCCGAGCCATTGACACGATACTGTGACCTGTACTTTTCCCTTGAAACATTCTTCCCTTCTGTAATAACTCTAGAAATTTCAGTGCATTGTTCTCGGTTGGCTAAATAGCATCTCATCCAGTCAAGAATGTTACCTCTAATGCCGTAGGCCTCAAGCTTAGAAAGAAGCTGCGAGTGGTTTACATAGTCAAAGGCTTTACTCATGTCAAGAAATATTGACATGACTGGTAACTTATCATTCATAGCCTCGGTTATATCCTTAATTAATTCAAAACAAGCCAGTTCGGTTGAGCGCTCCTTACGAAAGCCAAACTGTTCTGGCAGTAAGATCTTATGTAACGTCAAATAATCAATTAATCTCACAAACATAGCCTTCTCAATAACCTTTGACATAACAGGCACAATAGTAATAGGCCTATAGTTATTGGGATTATTCGGGTCGCCTTTTTTGTATAGCGGTTTTACGATCGACAGCTTTAGTTGTTTAGGAAAAACGCCCTGACTGAAGGAGAGATTAATTAAATACGCTAAGGGATGGCACATGTATATAGCATTATTTTTAAGTAAAATCGTCGACATATCATCATAGCCACAAGACTTGCTATTCTTCAACGACATTATAAGTTTGAACACTTCAGTGTCAGTAGTGGGCCTTAAAAACATAGAGTGAGCGTGTTTGGATAGACTATTCAAACTTTTATTTGAGGTGTTAGATGAAACACGACTATTAACAATATCAATAAAAAAGTCATTAAAAATATTACTTATGTCCTGTGGGTCACTATAAGATACATCATTATGAGTCAGCGAGGTTATGGTATTGTCATGAGCGTTACTAGAGCTATTTGAATTTATTAAATTCCAAGTTGCTTTACACTTATTTTTATTGTTTTGAATGTAGTGATTGTTACGTAATTTTTGCGATTTATTTATACATTTTCTCAATATGTGGCTATATTTTCTAAAATGAACTTTATTGAGGCTATCCTTATTACTTTTACTTTTACATCTAATATATAACTTACGTTTTACATGACACGATTTTTTTATCCCCTTAGTTAACCACTTTACGTTTTGACGCCGGTTACTCACTCTTACTTTTATTATTGGAAAGCAGAGATTAAAGAATAGGCATACCGTATCGTAAAAAATCGTGAAAGCGTGTTGCAAGTCGTTTGCATTGTATACATCTGAAAATGAAAGAGCAGCCAAGCACTGCCTGAACTTACGCGTGTTGTCACTGCAGTAGTCTCTTTTGTACTCAAACCAAGTTGAGAATGCATTCATCTTTTTTATGTTGAGAGTCAATGTTTGAGCCGTGTCGTGGTCAGAAAGATAGAGACTGTGAGTCAGTGCTTCCACTTTTTTTATGTTAGAAGCAATTTGATCTAAACAAGCCTTAAGTCTGGTCGGCTTGTTGATATGCATATTAAAACCATGAGTTAATAAAGTACTTTTAAGATATTTTGTGGCTACGGTGTCCTTTAAAATATCGATGTTCCAATCTCCACATACTATTATTTTCTTATTTTTATATTTAGTATTTAACTGAAAAAGCAATTTATCAAGTTTGTGTATGAATAGTCCTACGTGGGATTTGGTATGCTCGGGTATTCTATAAGTAACAATAACTATAATATCCAGTCCCACAATTTCTATTCCACAGCATTCAAAATAATGATTAGATGCTAATTCAGACAAAAAAGAAATTGGCTTAACTTCTAGCGTTTTTTTTACTAAAATAGCAGTACCACCCCTGCTCTTATTCCTGCAGTAAGAAGAGCCTAATTTTAGGCTCTCGAGTTTTATGTTATTTTCACAGCCTCGTTTAACGAAAGTCTCGCTAAGGCACAGTACATCGATATTTTGCTTATTATCAGAGAATTCCTGTAATGCAATTTTTACTAAATCGAGCTTATTAAGTAAACCACCAATGTTTTGATGCATAATTCGAAATTTATCCGCTGTTGAAGGACAATCATTCAGAGTTTCCTTATCGACGAAAAAACTCTGGAGATTTGTGAGATGAGTTGACACATGATATTGAAGAATTACTCAGCTTATTATTTGCTTCTATGATCATAATATAATTAGATATATCATAAAAAATTGACCTAATCGCATGGTTATTGACTCTCCCTGAACTGAACATACTATAGTCATAGGAGAGATTACGATTGCTGTCAAGTAGATATGCATACTCATATTTAGAGTTATCAATATACAGTAAATGGTTAAATGTCTCTATTCTTGAGTTATATACGTTACAAAATTTATCAAGTTTGAATGTTGGGTAAGAAACAATAACATTAGTGTGCTTTAAGTTGTTCAAACAATTTCTAATGAATTTTATCAAATTAACATAATTTTGAGTTTCATGAAAATCTCCCTCTCCTATAAAAATTATACAATAATCTTCCTTCGTGAAACCTATCAGTTTAGCTTCTAAGTTATGAAACAGGCGTTGACAACCCACACCCGGGTACCTAAAGGTAATGACAGATATTATATTCTGAACCTAAGATACGTTCAGCAAATTTGGAAAGTTTATTATATGTATTCGTACTTAACATGCAGATTTTGTTCTTACGCTTTAACGACATTTCACAAATTTGGTGGCCTGTGGCGCCATCTACCGGATCTACTGGAGCAGAGTTTAGTGGGTGCATTATTTTCTTGGAAGATTCCTTTGTTGGTGTTTGTTGTGGTCCCGGAGAATCAGCGAGTGGCAGGTTTGAGACGGCCCGGACGACACCGGAACAGAATTCAGCAATGTGTTTTTTGTCATCATTACACCTCTGCCCAGATGGCGCTAGTGGCGTTGATAACTGTTGCTGAGTAGTTTCTTTATCTGATGTTATTAAGGGTGATGATGATCTCTGATGTTGTTCCTCAATATCAGTGGAGAAATCCAAATTTGTCGTGCTTATAACATTTTTTCGGTTCTGTTTTTTCTTTCTTAGCTTAGTTGAGGTAGGGGAGTGAGGACTTTTGCATATGTGAGTCAGTTGTTCTATCCTCCTTTCACTGTCGGCTAGTCTTTTCGAAAGAGTGCTATTTTCAGCTAAAAGGTTTTGAATTTCCTGGTCCGCTGTCTCCAATTTTTCGTTTAAAATATCGATAGTTTGTTTCATTTCATCTAGTACGTATTTGCTATGGTTGCGCCGCTCTGGAAAGCTCCTGTTCAAGTCGTATTGAGTTTCCGAGCTTCGTGATGAATTTTGTGCGCCGTCTAATTCTGATAGACTCTCAAATGAGTTTTCAGTGGGTACATTGACGCTGTACGAGTACCTCCGGCCGGTACTATTACTAGCTACATCTTTTGATAAACTAGAGTCTACGGAAAAGATGATTTCCTCATTTGTTTCCCTATCTGAAGAAAGTGCCATGATTGCCTGTGAACAGTTGCCAGTTATTGTTGTTAAGGGTATTGAATTTTGTGCCTTTTTTCTCAAAGTTACATTGGACGATGGCGTTATAGGCTTGTCGGCTTTACTAAGAGGCTTATTTTTTCGTATGCACGACTTACACTTCCAATTCTGCTTCTTTTGGGGTTCCATTATTCTGTACAGCTTTTCAGGATAACCCTCACAGTCAAAATGGAATGTCAAGCTGCATTCAGAGCAGGTTACACTTTGTTTGGGGTCTGCTGGTCGTTTACATTTAGAGCATACCACTGCGATCTTATGGATGTCAGTTTTGGATGTCCTCGTGAGTTTGATTGCCTTGTCCATTTTTTATTTTTATTTTGATTGGTATATTATTATTGACGTAAGAAGTAATAATACTATTATAATCTTTTTCTTAATTAATAATTTGAGTTTAGCGCCCTATTGCGCCGAGTAGCAAAGGTGCCGTGATCTCCACGGTGATTGGCGGCCGAGTGTCGCCGAAAGTTCACGGAATATGCCGATGGTAATTCGGTTGCTGATTGGTTCCCGAGTATTACCGAAAGTGGCCGACACTGACTTTGACGTTTATGTTTGACACTGATTGGTCCCGAATATAATCGAGTGTTACCGAAGTAAACCGAAGTGCTCTTACGCAGGAAACTATGGTTCTGATTGGCCGCCGAGCGTGAACGAAGTATCCCGATGGTAACGTAGATGCTGATTGGCTGCCGGTTATTACCGAGAGTCGCCGACGGTGACTTCGACTCTGATTGGTGCCGAAGTGCTCAGACGGAGGGCCTTACTGTTCTGGTTGGCCGCCCGAGTGTCTCCGTAGTATACCGAAAGTGCTTAGACGCTATTGGTTGTCAAGCCTTGCCGATGATAGCCGAGCGTTGTTGTACGCACACGGAGTATCAATGTGTGCGTGAACTTTCAAATTAGGAACGATTTTGCCCAACATACTATCATGTTAGTTATTGAGTATATTGTTCACTAATTTCCACAAGATTTATGTTCGTAATTAGTAATTGGGTCTCACAAAACCATTTAACACTTATTGACAATACCCACATTCACTATTTAGGCACTTTTCGAATTATTTACGCGAGCACAGCTGATATACGTCTTTCTTGCTCTAGCGACACACCCATTTGATTCCAAATTTAAAATCTCGCTGTTTACTGGACACTTCTAAAAAGTCTTCGGTATGTTCCACTTACTTACTGTAGTCTATCTAGCGATGGTAAGGCAACATTACATGCAATTTTTGAGAAAACGCATTTAACCATTTATGTACAAAAGCGAATTTATGGGACTTAATCACATTCAAAAAGTTTATTTAATAACCTCGACTCACCTTTTTAAACCATAGACGTAAAATGACGTCCGAGTCGTCGAGGTGATTTGATGAACACGTTTTTGATCGCGATTAAGTCGCCTTTTGTTATTTGTGATTTTGTAAAAAGTTAGGTGTCATGATATAGTATTTTATGCAACCGTTGTAGAGGGGGCAAAAAACGCGAGTGGCATGGGTAAGAAAGATGCCACGAGCGTTTTTGACCTACTTATACAACGTTGCATACAATACTTTTTCTACGACTCAACATTTCATAAATACAATGCAAATAAACAACAAAGAAAATAATTACATGTTCCCGCTCGGAATCAACACGCTGGCAGCAATGCTTTAGTACAATAAGTTTTGAATGTGAATGTAGCTGTTTATCTTGTAATCTGTGGTACTAAGTGATGCTTTTTTGGCGACATTATAACATCGTTTAGCAGTTTTTTTTGGGAAATAGAGTATAGACTTTTGCAGACTTTCATAATTTATGTCTTTATATTAGAGTTAGTAAGTATATAAATGACAGAAAAAGTACTGGAGTAGAAAAAATCATAAATACAATTTACACGAATTACTGAAATTTTGAAAGCGAGATGAATATAAAACAATTACTAAACAATATGTACACTATTTTTTAACCCGAAAAAAATCCTAATTCCCTAAGATCGTAAGTATATAAGTTTTTACGCAAGGGAAGCCGCTGTTAGCAAGTGTGTGAAGAATAAGGACGAAACTAAACCCGAAAAATATCCAAACTGAAAACACACCCATATTTTACATTCTAAGAAACTATCACCCGTCGTAAACCAGCGATATTACTATAAAAATAATAATGGCCGAATAGTTATTCAGTCCCGGCCCAGCGGCCGTAAACCAGCCGTAGGGGTGGGACACTCGGTGCCATTGCTATATTGTAGAGAAGGCAATTTATTTTTTTGTATTTTTGATAAGGAGTAGGGCACTTTGTTAATAGAAATTCTTGAACGACGTGGTTGCGTCCTGGATAACGCCGCGTAGCGTTGGATCTTGTGATGGTGTGGAAAGCTGCGGGTAGAGAGAGCTATTTTCGATCGGAGATTGTTGGAGGAGGTTGTCACTTGGCTGAGATGATCAATGGTCGTAGAGTCTGTGCACACTAGAGTTTTTGCTGGCGGTTTCCCGGCGGAGCGGGGACGCGGCGTGCGCGCGGCGTGCACGCGGCGAGCACGCTGCGGTATCTTCGCGGTTATCTGCCGCCAGCGTGTCGCCGCGGTGAAGCCGCATCGACGCGGCGATCAAGCCACGTACGGTCACTCTAATGTTGACGTTAATTACAAAATGGACTCCGACGAGGAGATACCTCTAGCTGTTTTAGTGACAAGGCATTTAAGAGGGATAAGAAAAAAAAGATACCGCAGATTTCGGGAGGATCTGGCATGGCGTTCCCGGTCAGTTGAAAGTGTCTTATACATATACTATAATGTGATTGTATTAAATTTACGGGCTCATTTATACCGCCGCGGTGACGCCGCATCCACGCGACTTCAGCGCGTCGGCAAATAATCGCGAAGATATCGCTGCGTGCTCGCCGCGTGCACGCCGCGTTCCCGTTCCGCCGGGAAACCGCCGGCAAAAACGCTAGTGTGCACAGACCCGTATATAGTATATTCCTGCAGACGCCGGGAGAGAAGGGATTCCCGGGTGAATCTATCGCTTGTTCCGCGCTCTCGCTTGCACGCTCACTCAGGCGGAACGTGACAATGGGTCATGCTTTTTCGTGCGTGCAGCCGGCGTTCATCGATTTATAAGACGTCATCTCAAAATATAATTCAGCGGTTTAGTCTGTTCAAGAAAATAGACGCCATGTTAAAAAAAATATTTTTCCCGGCCTCGAAACCTGTTACAACGCATGTTATGACGACATTTCATTCCATGTTTGAGAAAAAAGAATACTGGCCGGATACTATTTTTCTCAAAAATGCCATGTAGGTAATGTTGCCATACCATCGCTAGAAACACTACAGTAAATGGAAAAATATACCGAAGACTTTTTAGAAGTGTCCAGTAAACAGCGAGATTTTAAATTTGGAATCAATATTTATCCAGTAAGTAAGTATGTAATTCCTATTACGTATCAAGATATTTAAATTTCGAAACACGATTTACATCGTCACCGACCTATAAAAAAACTAAGGATGTGAAGGCGATAAGGACGTATATAAATGTAAAAAGATAATTAATCATGTTATTTTATTTCAAATATATTCTTATTTAATTATAGTATAAATTTGAATATGCATTCTACAAATTGTTTTAATTATAAGTACAGCCCGACAGCAAAATGTAGAAATTAAAAAGTGGCGTCCCTTTTTCTTAGATTGAATAGAAAGAGACGACACTACAGTATACACTTGCAATTTACACTTAAATAAAAAAAAAATAAAAAAAAAGAACCGACTTCAGTAAAACTAAAAAGCCAAAAATAACCCGTTCAAGTACAGATTACATTTAACCTCGTGGCGCCCACGTGATTTTTTTGTAATCTTTAACTATGACCCGACCGTCCTCTTTATAGGACATAATAGTAATAGTCCTAACAGCCCAAGATTTTGAGTTGAAATTTGTATGTGTTAGAGTTACCGGTTTGAGGTGGAACTTTCAGGATATAATTATGAATATATTAGCATGTGTTTTGAAGTTCAATGATTTGTCTACCTTTTGTTCTTTATAAAGGCCACTGGGCCATAATTACTATATTAAAGGGAATTATTGGTTCATGTAAAATTATATTTTGTTTTAGGATTATTATGTTTATTTCAACTATTTTTCAACTAAATGACTTACTTCTATTACAGTATTCATTTTTAGGGTTTCGTAGTCAACTAGGAACCCTTATAGTTTCGCCATGTCCGTCTGTCCGTCTGTCCGTCCGTCCGCGGCTTAGCTCCGTGATCATTAGTACTAGAAAGCTGAAATTTGGTATGAGTATGTGGTTGTATCACGCCGACATAATGGTAAAATAAAAACTAAAAATAAACTTTTGTTCGGGTACCTCTCGAACACCTAAAGTGGGGGTGAATATTTTTTTGTTTCAACTAGTGTGTGGGGTGTCGTTGAATAGGTCTTTTAAAAATAATAGGGGTCTCCAAACATTATTTTTTTAAAGTAAATTGTAATATTTTATAAACCACCATAGCACAAAGCCAAAACCTAAAAACATTAAGATATATTTAGACTAACTTCGGCCCAACCGACTTCACAAAATACATATTATTTCAAACCAAGATTTTGGCAGAATTTCAGCTCTAAAAATGCAAACTAATTATCTTAATTTAAGAATTACTTATTCATCAGCAACTTTTTGCATAAAAACATACTCGACAGTCACGGATTATTATAAAAAAAGCGATTTACTTACGACGTCTTCGTGAGCCAGCCATGCCGCCATCCATTTTCAAAAATGACATCTATCAATTGTGACAGTCAATGTTAGCATACCGGAAACTGTTCCCTAATATTTCGTTCAGAAATCAAATTAAATTATTTCTTTATACCGCGAATTTTCAAAAATCTATACAGAGTTTAATAATATGACCTTTTCAAAGGCGTATGGGCAGTAATTGAAAGTTAGTTGAAAATAGTTCTGGGCTGGAGTCGCCATGTTTATTTTGGGTTTTCAAAAGGCGCGGGGGCGCCACGAGGTTAACTCACCCTTTGAAATCGATCCCAAACCACTCAGTTATTACACTTATATATTAAAGTTTACGTGAGGTTTGGCATCGACTTCAAAGGGTGAGTCAAATGTAATCTGTTTTTCGCTTTTTAGTGATTCATATAAAATACTTATGGCGGGGTGATCAGGGAGGTCTTGAAGGCATGCATCTCGTTTGAATTATCTCCTAACTCCTAACCGTTAAGGAGCTGTACCTTCCATCATCAGTTCAGCATTGGAAGATGATGACTACCATATGCAAATACTTAAATAGTTTTAGAAAATACATGAAAAATATTATAAGTGCCTATAAAAGTCCAGGAATTTCTTCGATTCCTCATGAATCTCGTCATTCTATCTTCACCAAAATTTTATGGAACTAACCTTGAGATGTCTATTCATGAACCTAAAAAGAATTTTCCAAATCGACTTATAAATGACGGAGTTATGAGGTAACAAACATTAAAAAAAAAAATACAACCGAACTGAGAACCCCCTCCTTTTTTTGAAGTCGGTTAAAAAGAGGTCAGCACTATTGGCAGTATAAACTTTACTCATGATGCATATTTAAAAAAAAGTAGCGACAAGGTTAGTGCGGAAAGTTTGTATGCTGCGTTTAGTTCCTAATTGTGCTGTGTAAAATGACAATGATATTTCGGAATTACTTTTTTGTATCCTTTAGAAAAACATTTGAGTTAAAATTAAAAAATATAAAATTAATTATTAAAGTTAAAATTATACCTTTAATTTTATGTATTAAGCTTATGATATGAACATTAGTTAGAAAATATAACAATAATTAAATTTTATCTTTAAAACTTAGATTTGTAAGACAGTGCAAATTAGTCAGTACAAATAATTAAACGCAGTATTGATAAAAAAAGGCAATAAATTAGGGCGCGATTTAAATCAAAAGACAATAATTTCAAATTTGTTTGTGTAATCTAATTACATACAGCAAAAATGAGTTCAGACGTTTCTGATTCCGAAATAGACGGCACTATGTAGCAGCCAAAATATAGAAGAGTTCTTAAATCAAGCTCCAGATGATAAATATTTTGCGATGAAGGTAAATAAATGCTGCCACTATTTGATAACGATATATATACTATTTTTTTTATCAAAGTATAAACTCATATCATACTCTTATTTTATTTTTGTTATAGGTTGTTATCATGGGTGTTAATCGTGCCTGCGATGACGAATATCGCAATGTGTCCCCGGGAAATAATAAAAATATCCATTAGCAAATGTGGCCGAACATGAATGTCTCCTTTCATATTTCTTAAATACAAAGTATATTTTAATCTTATTTTCTTGTTTATTTTTTGAGAAAAGCACTATACTTGCTTCGACCGTAAGAGCCATCCTGGCCTCGTATTATAGCCGGCCGGGTCGGGTCTAATTCATACTCGGCCAGTATGGCTTACTTACTGGTCTCTGCCGTAATGTACTATAACTCCGGCCCGGCGGCGGCCGTATACCAGCCCGGTGGACCAAATCGGTGATATCAATACATTACATTATGTTATTTTAACAAAACGGGAATTCATCGCGTTCAAAAAGGGTTTAATACGAGTATAATAAGGTGTTAAAATTGTGTAATTAAGGCGATGTAAGTCAGCGGTACGCATGTGCAAACAAAGTGTTCGATGTATTTGTACGTTTGTGCATTCGTTCATTAAGCCGTATAATAGCTGAGCCAGTATAATGCACTCTGAATAAACGCCCTCCTATCTATCTATTTATCAGCCACAGGCGTCCACTGCTGAACATGGACCTGGACCTCCCCGATAGCTCGCCACAAAGTACGATACCGTACAGACCGCATTTATTGACTCCCCGCTACCCTCACGAGGTCATCCGTCCATCTAGGCGGGGGCCGTTCCACGCTGCTCTTTTCTATACGTGGTCACCACTTTGCTGCCCCAAAGGCCCATCATGACCTGCCCATTACCACTTCAACCGTGCAATCCCGTGAGCTATGTCGGACCGACATTGTCGGTTACCTTGGTTCTTCTGCAGATATTCTCATTTCTGATTCTATCACGTATAGAAACACTTTCCATTGCACTTTGCGTGGTTCTTACCCGCCCACACTCACCTACCTAGGATTATTAGCGAGTCTATTTCGAAAATAATGTGTACGAGTATATTCCAGAGCTTTTAGCTTTTTCGACTAAAAGCAGCGAGATTAAAGCTTTTTAAGTCTTTTAATAGGTAATAGCTTATGAAAGCCTTTTGTGCAGGCACTAAATAGTTTTATTATCAAAAGTTTTTGTTATTTTCACTTAAAATGTCCAAGTTCGATTGTTATTTAGTATTTATAGCGGCTTATTTTCAACCGACAAAAAACCATTGGGGTTGCTGTAATATTATTCGAGTTAAAATCTAATATTGAGATAACTGCGAAGGAATCAACGGAACTCCCCAGTTATTGCGTGTGCGTGTAAAATGACAATAATAGGTTATGCAGCTATTATATAATAAAAGGGCCTAAAAAGGAGTGTGGTTTTCGTACGAACCAAAGGCGAGTTTCATTATCGGTAGTATCACAAAAGTGTTTCAAGGCCTGATGTACATAAATAATGTACATATCGCATAAGTATACTACTTTATTTAGACACAAATTCATCATATCATACATTTTATTTTATTCAAATATAAAGTACGATAGTACTACCAGTAACTCCCGCGGAGCAATGGACGAGGCGTTGACAGCGGCGCGCGCGAGGTCACCATAACATTATCATATATCGTATTAAAAGAATCCGTAATTGTCTTCAGTTCTTCAGGATCTACTTGGTATCTAGGTGGTGAAATAATAAGTGGACTGTAAACTTAACTGGTGTAAAATTCGAAGTAAAAAAGTACAAAAAAGCAAGTCCGTTACAAGAGTCGTGAGTCAGTGCATTTTGAAAGATCTGTGACACATCTGTTACACATCATCATGATTGGATGAACGAACAATTTTTGAACATAATGTTAACTACCATAATAAAACAAAACATTGATGCATTTTGTATTTTATTTACACAATATGCAATATGATTGGTTATGACATTATTATATTATTGAATTAATTAATTATTTGAATATTGAATATAATTTGAATGAAATTAAGTTGTTAAAAAGAATAAGGATTAAAAATTTGTCTATTTTTAAACGTTTCTTAACGGTATTGTTCTGAAATAATATCACTGATTTTACTCTTCTTTGCACCAACGCTACCGCTGCGTAATGAAGGTATCTGCGTTTGTTATAGTACTTGTAATGTAACAATATGGATGTAGATAAAACACATTACGTATTTATGTAACATATTTATTGTGTTAATATACATGTCCAAACTTCGTTTAGCTTACTCATAAAATCGCTCCATGTACAAAATCCATTTTTATCGACTACACAGTTTTCCATTTCGAGCATCTGCCAATGCGGGGGACTTTGTAAAGTGACTCTAACTCCATCTCTAATTTCCTTAGTGGACTGGTATACATAGTTTATTCTCAACAAATATTTATCATTATCTCTATCGTGCCACTTTTGAAAGACTAGTTTTCCGCCTATTGGTGACTTTTCTAATTGATTAGATATAATATAATCTTTGAACCCTAATGAAGACATCAAAGTTTTGATGTTGTTATCATGGCCAACTAGTAAACAAAATTTCTTCTTGCCATTTTTAAAAATATCTGTTAAGTAAACTTGAAGCTTCATCTTTATCTAGTATCTTCGTTTCAAAACGCAACTCTTGAAATAACTGTGGAATCGCCAATAAAATCTTCCATTGTTCTGTTGTTTGAATTTGTCCCCAAGCTATATTTTTATTCGCCATGCCATCATAATAAGCCATTAAAAACGCTTCTACAATCATAGCAGCAATACCATATCCTCCTTTTATAAGAGGTTCCTTATTCACTTCTAACACGACTTCATTTTTCATTTCACTCAGATCACAAACATTTTCATTTTTACAATACGGTGAATTTCCAAAGTCAACAATTCTGTTCACCTCTAATAAGACATCCCTGAAGTCAGTTCTATTTAATTTACTCTGTATCTGATTTAAAATAGTTTCCTTAACCTCTAAAGAAGCGTTTCGCATGAATGTTTCAAACACTGGGTCATTTTTAGTGTTATTCTTGCTATAAACACTCACACAGTCACCGAAGGCGCCTTTTAAAAACGCTTTAGCAGTTTCCTTCGTCCTTTGCTTAATATTTGCATACACAAAGACTTGATCTCCAGAGCAATTATTGTTAAATAGTTTCTTTTCAATCATCCAATCAGAAAAATACTTTCCCATGTGATACTCGAGCAGATTTCCTCTTGAGGTCAAGTCTCCTGGGTTACCACTCCGTGTAGGCCTACATACTTCTTCGGGGTGTATGATTCCATATTGTAAATAGGCGACCGTATATTATGCCTGGATAATACTACCACTTGTTTTAACTCATATCCTTGACCACTTACGAGTGTAATGGTTATAAGTAACAACTGTTTAAACATCTTCTAACAACCAATATCAGCAGCATGTCAGCTTAAATGAAGAGATTTCAATGATCGATGCTGACGGCTTTTCGCTTACTACTACAGACCTGAGATCACGATTGGCATGAATTTGTGTGTCTTATTATAGCGCGCAGCGAGAGGGAATTACACGCCAAAACTGTTTTGGCAACTGATATTAATATTATGGACGTTAATTTATCTTGTATATTATAATAGTCACGTTTATCGCGAAATAGATTATTGTGCACGCCCCACTTTCTGGCACATGTTAATTAGTTTCACTGTACAGTCTGCGTCAAATGTTGTTGACCTATAGTAAAATTGACAGATACTATTGAAGCTAAGCGTACCTAATGTACGCTGCTCAAAAGCAATGAAGGACCAATTGAATTAAGCACACTTTACAAAATGTATATTTTCATATTCAATCTTCCATAAACCAGTGAAAGGGACTATAGTAGGCTAAAATTCGTAATTTCAAATTCCAAATTAATATTTTGCTCATTCCAGGTTACACTGTGTTTAGGAAGTTTTGAAATAAGTATCAGGAATTACATGGCCCTTAATGTTACTTTTCGATGGTCTATGTAGTATTTTTCCCAGCACTAGTGGGGGCCTTAAAAAGAGCCATAGCGGCCGTGACGGGCGTCAATGCGGACTTTCTAGTCTGTAATATTACTTTCCGTAGTATGAAATAACTGCAGCACTTAGTGAGGCTTCCGTGACGGCCATCGGTGCGGACACATATTATGTGATATTGAAAACCTGTGAGGGTTATTTAAATTGAAATTTAATATTACTATCCGTGGTATGAAACCTCCACGTCACTAGCAGGGGCCGTAAAAAGAGCCATAGCAGCCGTGACGGCCGTCGATGCGGACACCTGCCTGAAATTGATATCGTGTGAGGGGTATTTAAATTGGATACGTCTTCGATTTATTTTCGGGTTGCTCCGAAAAAGGACCGATGTTATATGTCTACCGAGATGAAGCCGTAGATATTGGTGTCTTTACAGTCACCTATAAATAGGCCCGTATATTTTTCTAATTATGTCGTAGTGGGATGAAATTAAGGGTGCCAACCCGAATATTTGCGCCTGAATCATAGATATCTTATTTATTTAAGTATTTCTCCATATACGTATGTATATCATCGTCTAGTACCCTTAAGCCATGACACAAACTTAAGAGCTTATTTTGGAACTAGATCGATATGTGTGAGGTTGTCCCATATTTATTTCTATATTGACTTGATCCTTTTAGGGTTAAAATTAGCATACACTTTACCTTATGGACCTACCTTTTTATATATCACAACACATTGAATTTTTCAACCAGTTGCTTCTTAAAAAAAAAAGTTGTTAAAATCTTCCTTTCATGAGCGCCTAACAAAATAGGAGTTGATTACGGTCGAAAATATAAGACAGAAGATATAATATATATGTACGATAAATATCTTCGGGTGCGTGCAGTATAGGGCTTGCAGTGCTTTTACGATGCCGTATCTTTTATGGTTCGTCATTTTTCGTGAGTAAATTGATATTAGTAGGAACTGCGTAGTAAAGAAACCCTCTAAGAGCACGCTGCTCTGCTTATTTGACAGGTCACTTTATAAGGAATTTTGTAGAAGTGCTTAAAAAATTTAATCGCATAATTGTAAGTAGGTAGAGAACGAATTATTATATTTAGTAGCTAATTCTAAAATCCTATTGATAATTTATTGGTAGTTTTTTAAAGAGATTGGTCATTATTTTAAGTTTTACGTATTTTCTTGGCCGGGACGTGAGATTTTTTCCCCGCGTGCCAAAAAATCCCACTACGGTCTAGGGTGACATAGAAATCTTAACAGCGCGATACAGGGTTTGCGTGCACCGACATCTGTTAGTAAAATGTCTTTGTCCGCTCATTACGTCGAAGCGGCTGGACGATTTTTTTTTTAAGAAAAATTTTTGTTTTTCAAGTTCTCCACTACCTAAAGGTTGTCTGGAAGAGATCGCTCTTTAGCGATAAGACCGCCTGTGTTTACCTCTAATTGTAATTTCTTGCATTGTATTTCTCCTGTATGTTTTATGAGGTGTGTAATAAAGAGTACCTACTTGAATTGTATTGTATTGTAAATACGACCAATTTGTATCCGTGTATTGGCAAATATAAACCAAATGGGACATACAATATAATGTACGACACAAAAAAAAATTAAACTAATTATACATCAAGTATTTACGTAACCAAAATAAATTAAAAAAGGTGTGAAGAACTGTGCCCCCCGCGGCATGGATACTTTATAAAAAACTACGAGAAATAATAAAGTTTTATTCGGACGAAGTTACAACATTGCGAGTTCAATAAATGCTTGCGAAATTGGGATATATTTATTTAAAAGAATATCTTTATGCCTGACGACATATACAGGATGATCAATCCAAATCGTTCAGTAGGGAGATAACGAAAACTATAAGATATAGGGAAATCTGTTCTTAAGAATCATGGCGTTGATTTTAGATTTAATAGTCATGTATGAGATTGTATTTATAAATTTCATACATAACCGGGATTTGAACCTGGTTAAAATTCTGTAAGTAATCGCATGGCGGATTCTAACATAGTTTATAGCGGTTTTGACCGGGCTACGTATGAAATTATGTATGAGATTTATAAAGAAATGCCGTTTTTATTAGGGTTCCGTAGCCAAATGGCAAAAAACAGAACCCTTATAGATTCGTCATGTCTGTCTGTCTGTCTGTCTGTATGTCTGTCTGTCCGTCTGTCCGTCCGTATGTCACAGCCATTTTTTTCCGAAACTATGAGCTATACTGTTGAAACTTGGTAGGTAGATGACGTATTCTGTGAACCGCATTAAGATTTTGATGCAAAAATAAAAAAATATTAATTAATATTGGGGGCTCCCCATACTTAGAACTGAAACTCAAAATTTTTTTTTTTCATGAAGCACATACAAACGTGTGGTGTATCTATGGATAGGTCTTCAAAAATGATATCGAGGTTTCTAAAATATTTTTTTTCTAAACCGAATAGTTTGCGTGACAGACGCTTCCAAAGTGGAAAAAAGTTGGTCCCCCCCCCCTCTAACTTATAAAATGAGAAAATGAAAAATCTAAAAAAAACATAATATGATGTACATTACTATAAAAAATACCAACGAAAATTGTTTTGAACGAGATCTAGTAAGTAGTTTTTTAAATACCTAACTTTGCACCTAATTTATATGGGGCGCTATACAAACCAGGTGCAAACTTAACTTAACCACCTAGGGTTGGAAAGTGTTTGTACGGAACCCTCGGTGCGCGAGTCCGACTCGCACTTGGCTGGTTTTTAAATCTAAAATTGACGCCATGGTTCCTAAGAATAGATGTCTCTATCTCTGATTATTTGTAACTTCTCCCTACTGACCCATTAAGATTGGTCACCCGGTATTTCATTAATTTACTTTAAATACTTGCCAAGTAATAACGAACAGCAAAAATGATTTCATTGATGTGCTGATACAAAATACAGAATACATCAAACGCTACACGCTCCTATCATACAAGGACATACAGTATCATCTAACAACAATACAGTTGCGCACGCACATATATTAGCGGCCGGGTCTGCTCACATTACTAAAACGCCTCAGTATCTCTAGGATAGACTGGTGCTATTTACCCACTTAGCACATGGCTCCATAAGAGCTTATACATGAGCTTATAAATAATCGCTAGATAGACTACAGTAAGTGGAACATACCGAAGACTTTTTAGAAGTGTCCAGTAAACAGCGAGATTTTAAATTTGGAATCAATATTTGTCCAGTAAGTAAGTATGTAATTCCTATTACGTATCAAGATATTTGAATATCGAAACCCGATTTACATCGTCACCGACCTATAAAAAAACTAAGGATGTGAAGGCGATGAGGTCGTATATAAATGTAAAAAGGATGCATTCCACAAATTGTTTTAATTATAAGTACAGTGCGACAGCAAATTGTAGAAATTAAAAAGTGGCGTCCCTTTTTCATAGATTAAATAGAAAGAGACGACATTGCAGTATACACTTGCAATTTACACTAATAGCAAATGTAAAATAAAAAGAGGTTAGCACTATTGGCAGTATAAACGTAACACAAAGATGCATATTTAAAAAAAAAAGTAGCGACAAGGTTTAGTGCGGAAGTTTGTATGCAGCGTTTAGTTCATAATTGTGCTGTGTAAAATGACAATGATATTTTGGAATTCCTTCCTTTTTTGTGTCGTTTAGAAAAAACCTCGGAGTTAAAATTGAAGGTAAGCTTTATGATATGAAAATTAGTTAGAAAATACAACAATGTATAACAATAATTAAATTTTATCTTTAAGACTTAGATTTGTAAGACAGTGCAAATAATTAAACGCAGTATTTATAAAAAAAGAAATTAAGGCGGGATTTAAATTAAAAGACAAAAATTTCAAATTTGTTTGTGTGATCTATTACAATAATTCAGCAAAAATGAGTTCAAACGAGTCTGATTCCGAATAGACGGCACTCCTCCATACTTAAAAGCGGAGGCAGAGTTAGCTAAAATAATTTACTTCCGACTAAATCCAAGGAGATATAAAAAAATACATGAGATTCATTAAATGGAAGGAAGAAAATCAAGTTAATAATTGGTCAGATAATGTGTGATAAGGTCAGAATATTTCAACAATCTTTCTGAGACAATCGGATGGCCACAAAAGGAAAGAAATCACAAATATTCAGCAGCAAAATATAGAAAAGTTCTTAAATCAAGCTCTAGATGATAACCATTTTGGCGATGAAGGTAAATAAATGCTGCCACTATTTGATAACGATATAACTATATCTTTTATCCAAGTATAAACTCATAATTATTTTTGTTATAGGTTGTTATCATGGGAGTTAATGGTGCCTGCGACGACGAATATCACAATGTGTAATAATGGGATATAACAGCAATATTCATTGGAAAATGGCCGAATATGAATGTCACCTACAAAATATAATTTTTATCTAATTTTCTTGTTTAATTTTTGAGAAAAGCACTATACTTGCTTCGACCGTAAGAGCCATCCTGGCCTCGTATTATATCCGGACCTCGCCAACGGCTCGGTCCGTCTAATTCCTACTCGGCCAGTATGGCTTACTTACTGGTCTCTGCCGTAATGTACTATTTCTCAAAAATTGCATGTAATGTTGCCTTACCATCGCTAGATAGACTACAGTAAGTGGAATATACCGAAGACTTTTTAGAAGTGTCCAGTAAACAGCGAGATTTTAAATTTGGAATCAATATTTGTCCAGTAAGTAAGTATGTAATTCCTATTACGTATCAAGATATTTGAATATCGAAACACGATTTACATCGTCACCGACCTATAAAAAAACTAAGTATGTGAAGGCGATGAGGTCGTATACAAATTTAAAAAGGATGCATTCCACAAATTGTTTTAATTATAAGTACAGTGCGACAGCAAATTGTAGAAATTAAAAAGTGGCGTCCCTTTTTCATAGATTAAATAGAAAGAGACGACATTGCAGTATACACTTGCAATTTACACTGAGAGCAAATGTAAAATAAAAAGAGGTTAGCACTATTGGCAGTATAAACGTAACTCAAGATGCATATAAAAAAAAAAAAAAGTAGCGACAAGGTTTAGTGCGGAAGTTTGTATGCAGCGTTTAGTTCATAATTGTGCTGTGTAAAATGACAATGATATTTCGGAATTCCTTCCTGTTTTGTGTCGTTTAGAAAAAACCTCGGATTTAAAATTGAAGGTAACATTTATGACATGAAAATTAGTTAGAAAATACAACAATGTATAACAATAATTAAATTTTATCTTTAAGACTAGATTTGTAAGACAGTGCAAATAATTAAACGCAGTATTAAAAAATTAATTAAGGCGGGATTTAAATTAAAAGACAAAAATTTCAAATTTGTTTGTGTGATCTATTACAATAATTCAGCAAAAATGAGTTCAGACGAGTCTGATTCCGAATAGACGGCACTCCTCCATACTTAAAAGCGGAGGCAGAGTTAGCTAAAATAATTTACTTCCGACTAAATCCAAGGAGATATAAAAAAAATACAAGAGATTCATTAAATGGAAGGAAGAAAATCAAGTTAATAATTGGTCAGATAATGTGTGATAAGATAAGGTCAGAATATTTCAACAATCTTTCTGAGACAATCGGATGGCTACAAAGGAAAGAAATCACAAATATTCAGCAGCAAAATATAGAAAAGTTCTTTAATCAAGCTCTAGATGATAACCATTTTGGCGATGAAGGTAAATAAATGCTGCCACTATTTGATAACGATATAACTATATCTTTTATCCAAGTATAAACTCATAATTATTTTTGTTATAGGTTGTTATCATGGGAGTTAATGGTGCCTGCGACGACGAATATCACAATGTGTAATAATAAAAATGGGATATAACAAAAATATTCATTGGAAAATGGCCGAATATGAATGTCACCTACAAAATATAATTTTAATCTAATTTTCTTGTTTAATTTTTGAGAAAAGCACTATACTTGCTTTGACCGTAAGAGCCATCCTGGCCTCGTATTATATCCGGACCTCGCCTACGGCTCGGTCCGTCTAATTCCTACTCGGCCAGTATGGCTTACTTACTGGTCTCTGCCGTAATGTACTATAACGTAATTAGTAAAGGAATAGATTATAGACAATAAACATAACAAAATATATAAATGGACAATTAAATTCAAATTAAAACTAAAGAACTGAAATCTAAAATAAAGTGAATTAAATTAAGCTAAGATAAATCTACAAAACTGTGTCCCCGCGGCATAGTCCGGAAGACGCTGGCAGCATTTCCTCGCTGAATCGCAATGCTGATGCGTTGTGCGAGGAAGCTGCCAGCTCTTCGGTCACCAGTGGACTCAATGAGCCTTTTACTAATCTCATTTAGTAGTTTGTGGGCACATTAGTAAAGTAGTTTATAATATAATATTGTTGTGTATAGTGTTATGTGTCTATCGCATTGGAAAAATGACATGATAGATGTAATGTTAATGTAAACAAATAAAAAATATCAGGCCACGTGCGCTTCATCAATTCATCATCGACGTTGTGCATCTTTAAAGAAAATATGCACTTTTTATCTCTTATCTATGTTTTTTATTATTGACACCCAGGAAAGGCCCAAAAGTAATTGAGACTAACTAAAAAATACATATTCCGATCCTTGGTTATTTTTTACGGACGTTTTTATACTGATCGACCTACTCCCAAACTAAGCAAAACTCGTACTATGGGTAGTAGACGACGACGATATGCATAATATACTACATATTATATGCATAGATAACATCCATGACCCAGGAACAAATATTCGAGTTCATCACACAAATATTTGCCCCAGCCGGGATTCGATCCCAGGACCGCCGGCTCAGTATTAATCTTAAAATTCAATTATATTTCCGCTATTCTACCTACATCGTACCAGTTTCAAACTGCCAGGATTGTCTAAAATCAAAATGGAAGGATTCGCCGCGGGCGTTATAGTTCGTCGGCAAACTTCGCGATGCACCAAACAAAGAAGTTCACGTTAAACAAAGTTCGGCGATTGGACGGAAAGTTGCCCGTGGAAGGGTTAATACGAGAACTAGGTTTCAGTTTTTAGTCTAAAAAGTATTTTTTTTATTATATTCACCATTTTCATATTATATGAAAAATTGGAGCATATTTATTAATACTTTACATAATTTTATAGTAGTTACCATTATTTTTTAGAAATACCAACCTACAACAATGAAACAAGTTTGTAACACGCTGGACCGGTAATCCAGAGGTACCGGGTTTGGTTCCCGGTCTCTTCCACCAGTTTACGCATTTAATTTTTTCTTTGATCTTTGTATCAATGGTTTAATATAAAAAAAATGTGATAAAAAAGATGTGTGTTATTAAAGAAATGAGATATGTGATGTGATAGATATGTTTTATTTTATAAGTTTGTTATATTTAGTAAACAACACTGTGTTGGTGGTTAGTGTTTGTGTTATTACTTCTACCGCCTCAATGGATGATCTATCCGAAATCCACTAAAGGCGTTGCGAAACAGCAACTTAGAAATCTTTTGTTAGAAATAAGAATAAGTAAATCAAATGCATGTACTTGTTTTGAACTAGCATAGGTTATATTTGTATATCGTTTAATTACGATTGAATACTGTACCTACTATAAACAACAATAGCACCCTGTAACTAGTCATAAGTATTCTTGCAAATAAACATATTCTATTCTATTCTTTATCACACTTGCGATTTTGTATGAAGGCGATCACACAGTGAGTTCGCTCGCAAATCGTGTGATAAGGCTCTAAGTATACTACGTATTATAAAACAGTACTCAAAATACATTTTCTACGGAGAGGTGTAATTAATTCAGAAATTGTGCATTACCTACTGCAGACGCTGGAAAAGAGGGGCTTGGCGGGTGTGTAGGTATAGACCGAGCCGAGATAGTGATACGAAGCCGGCAAGCCCTTTTCACGGCTAGGCAATCTTGGCATGTAAGAAAAACTCTACTCAAAAAAATATATACAGCTGCACGCACACATTGCTTCGTAAACACAGACGCCATGTTTAAAAAAAAATATTCTCGGCTAAGGCCTTCAATTTTGTATAAAATTCCTTTACAGTTTTCTGGAGTCGTTCCGTCTGAAACGTGTTACTTCGAAGACTGTTATGATGCAAGTCATGACGACAATTCATGGCATGTAGAGAAAAAAAACACGAGGCAGGGTTTTCACTGGCGTTAACTATAGTCCAAATCGGATCTTTGAAAAGCGTCAGCAATGACTTAATATGCCACGACCCTTATTCAATATTTACCCTTCAAATGATTTATGTGCAGCTGATGGTAATGCGCGCTCGATCTATCTCCGTCGGGATGGGACCCGCAAGTCAAAACTTGAACCGACACTATTGACTGAGAGAGCGAAGCTCATCCGTTTCAGCTTGGCTCAAAAAATTTCGTATATCTGGATAGTTGGATTCCCGGCTGTTCTCGCCAAGGTAGCGCATTTCTCAACTGATTCTCATGTTCGTTCGTTCGTACCAGCCTACTGAGCCAGCAGTCCCGGGGTCGAATCTTGGGAAAATATTTGTGTGATGAACTCGAATTTTTCGGTCAGTCTTGGTTACGTTCTATATATTTATGTATATGTTTATCTATATATGAGTATGTTTTCGTCGTCTAATACCCATAACGCCTTCTTACTAGATCGATTAGTGTGAGGTTGTCTGATATTTAATTATTATTTATTTAAGATGCCATCGGACCGTTTTACGTTGTAACATAAAACAAATGTCCGACAAAAACCTTCACATAAAACTAAATCAAAAGTTCAAAAGCTCAAAACTTTTGTAAGAAGATCGTGTACAGTTGGGTTCTTCGCAACTTGTTGATCAACTCTTAGGAAGAGCTTTTGAAGCTTTTTGCACGTTAAAGTTAGTGACTGAGTGGAAAAAGAGTGGGGAAGGAGGCTAGTAGGTACATTTTTTTATACCTATTGACATACTTATACGATTTTCGCACATTATTTTAACAAAACATCAATGAAAGTCATAAATTTATCTTAATTGTGTCATTATTATTAAATAAACACTTTTTTAAAGCGATTACGTCCCGTTTTTAACCTCCGACGAAAAAGAGGGGTGTTATAAGTTTTACATGTGTATCTGTGTGGCTGTCTGTGGCATCATAGCTCCTACTTAACGATAGATAAAACGAGGGTCATGGCTTTCTCTGCCTCTGCAAACGATGTTGCCCATCTTCTAGTGAAAAAAACAAAAATAGCAAAAAAATAAAATTTGGGAGTTTGAGAAGAATCGCTAAAATTCATAGTTGAATTCGCACTCTATCTCTCTTTCTAGCACTCTATAATAAAATAACTTAAAAACCACTTAAATCTTAAACATGAAATGGTACATAGCCGGTTTACTGCTAGAATACGATCTCTTCCAAAACACCAACTACATCATAGCGTTATAATTTCCCCAAAGCATAACTCTGGGCAATAAAAGCGTGGTATAATAAGCATAATATATTGCTCGTATTGCAGTAATATTTCCTCATAACGGACCTACTAATAAATCTTCTGTCGGCATATAAAAATGTTTCATCGTGGAATACCTCTTGGCCTCTATTCGGCATGTGTAAAAGTCATCTGTCGAAGTGAAAGCTACCAGCCATTCCAGCCATCTTGGGTTATTGATAACTTCTAAAAAAAGTTGACAAAAATTTAGAACCCTACTTGGATTCAAATTGACCTAAATAAAGCTATTTGAGAGGAGCGATGAGCTGAAATGAACGATGATATGACCGTGATATGACGAATTTGTGATCGAATCAGGCGTTAATCTGCGTAAATCCATATTATTCCTTTGTTAATCTGCAATATATTAACGTGCCCAATAATTTTATTGCTAACCCGTTACTAATTTGCGTCCTTTTTAAATGCATTCATGTATTTAATATTACTACCCTCCCGCCGCGAAAAGAATTTGCGTATTCATTTTTACGTCACCTTAGGCCGTAAGTTGGATTTTCTGCCCGCTAGTAATGTTACCAATGTTACTAATGTTACCACCCTTCCGCCGCGAAAAGAATAGTACAGTACCGTGCCTAGGGCCGTGAATTCGTGATTGTCCTAGATTGCAGGTGCTTGTGCCATAAATATAAAATCTGGGGCTTTACAGGATTCTCGCCCGTGGTAATAAAGTTTTACGTCTTGCCTTGACCAGGAAGTGAGATTTTCTCCCCAGAAAAACCCACTTATGGCCTAGGGTGACGTAAATAAATATAAGACCGCCTTGTATCAATATATGTATAATAGGTATACTTCTAAGCTGTCAGCTGCTTATAGAACGGTAATGGCTAGCTCGGGGTTGCATTGAAATGCAATTTGAATATATAATGGACAGCCATTATTGGTGGTCTGGCGTCCTGTTGGGGCCGGAGGGAGCATTCATTGTGACAATATAAAGTTCTGAAAAAAATATACGTATTCATTATATCTACATATTTTAGACAAAAACATACATACACACGTGTGTACAGTGTTCCAGTGTTACACATATCCTGATCTGGATACACGAAAGACCAGCGTCGTCGTGGTGCTGACATATGCTGATTGGGTTTCATTTTTGCAGCTAAGATACCATTTAGCTTATAGCAATGTAATTTGCAAAATAAACGTATCTTCTTAATGCTCTTTTTCTATTTGCTTTTTTTTTTAGTGAAACGTGCTCCTTGCACTTGCTGTTAAGGAGTGGGGACTGATAATCGTGTGTGTAAACGCACATTCTAGGCTATGGCTAATGCGCTTAACTTAGCGTGAAGACGTAACATACAACAATTAATATTAACAAGGAGAAAGTTTGTGAGTGTTTATGTTTGTTAGTTCTTCACGCTCAAACGGCTGGACCAATTTTGTTAAATTTTGGTATGAAGGTAGCTGACACCCTGGCAAGACATAGATAAACACAAAGGCTCCTATATCGGTGTGTTACTTTCAGAATCAATACTTGTTGGGTTAAGCTCTATACTGTTCCTCAAATAATGGTAGAACAGTCCTGGCCAGCGAGGGGTTGCATTTAAATGCAATTTGAATATGTAACGGATCGCCATTATTGCGGTCTGGCGTCCTTTTGGGAGCGGGATTATTACTGCGGCATTATTTGTTGTAATAGTTTACAAGTAAGTAAAACGGGTACAACTCTTAAAATTATAATAAAAATGTTGTTATACTTACATTTAAGATAATTAATGTTTTTAGTGCATAAATCATTTATATCTCTTCCATTCAAACTCTCGTCAAAAATAATGAATGTCTGAATGTCGTTCGTCATTTTAGGGTCGGCAACGCGCGTCTGATGCTACTAGCGTCGCAAGCGTCGTAGGCGGCGGAAACTACTTAACATCAGGTGTGCCGCATGCTTGTTTGCCACCGTCGTAGTATAAAAAAAACTAACGATGTAAATAGTATGCAGAACGTTGTAGTATGTATTATCTTTATAAGACTCAAGTTTTGCATTCATTTTCTTACACTTGTACCAATAAGGTTAACTGGAAGAAATCCCCTATAGGGATAAGGGATCGCCTTTGTACATGTCTACTGTTTTGAAGTTCTGTGTTTTTTTTTATGTACAATAAAGTGTTTACATAATTACATTACATACAATTTACAAGATAACAGATAGTGGTGTAAGTACACTAGGTACGTGTGTCTCGCTCAGTCGTTAATCGTTATGCCGTGCCGCTCGCCGCGCCGCTGGCCACGCCAAGTCGTGTCATTGTCTTAAGGGAGTTGAACTATGACAATCTAAGTGAAAATAATAAAAGAAAGATTATCATGAAACTACTTCGTATCTGCACAAGAGCGTTTTCATAAGCTTAACCCATTCCAAAGACTTAAAAGGTTTAATCTCGCCGCTTTTAGTAAAAAAACTAAAAGCAAAAGCTTTGAAAGGATATTAAGCTGAAACATTTTCCTAATAAACTGTTGCTAATAAACCTAGGTATTAAAAGTGCTTTGCAGTCTAGCTTACATATACTTACTAAGACCTTTTATATAAATACACAGAAATACACAGGTCTCAGCTCTGAATACGATTTTATTCCGTTCGGAGTTGAGACCCTCGGTCCGTGGGGACCCAGTTGTTGCCAGCTCTTCAAGCAGATAGTAAAAAAAAAAAAACACCAGGTAGCTCCTTTTTAAATTTTTCTTTAAGCTTTGATCTTTGTATTCAAGGTTTAAATAAAAAAGTTGTGGTGTACCCACATTAAAAAAAATAAATAAATAAATAAATAATAAATAATAAATAAATAAATATTAAGGGACAATCATACACAAATCGACCTAGTCCCAAACTAAGCAAAGCTTGTACTATGGGTACTAGACGAAGATATACATAATATATAAATACATATATAGATAACATCCATGACCCGAGAACAAATATTTTGCACAAATATTTGCCCCGGCCGGGATTCGAACCCGAGACCGCCGACTCAGTAGGCAGGTGTCTACCAACCGAGCCAAACGCGTCGTCAAGTGAGACATTACATGTTTCATAAATTTATAAAACTAACAGTGCCCTCTCTCTCGCTTGCTCGTTCACCGCTGTAAAGTGGTGCGGTAAGATGTGAATATTAACGTATTCACATGGAGGTCGCTAAGGTGTAAAAACACAAAGCATAAGGAAAAATTCGTAGGGTCTACACGGAGCGAGGGTAGCGAAGTGGCTAACGCGCTGGACCGGTAATCCAGAGGTACCGGGTTCGATTCCCGGTCCCTTCCACCAGGTAGCTCCTTTTTCAATTTTTCTATAAGCTTTGATCTTTGTATTCATGGTTTAAAAAAAAATTGTTCGACACCACGGGGACCGAAGAGCTTGCACTACACGAAAAACAGTCGGGAAAAGAGTGCATTCCATTAAATGATTTATTTATTTATTGTAGCTTTCACCTTCTCGCTGATTAAGTGGTATTTTGCCAATGACTCGTTTCGAATCGCACACGGCGACAAGATTGTGAGGTGCTTTTTGTAAAGTGATAGCAATTTACAATAAACCACGCGGTCTATTGGGCCTTGACCCAAGAAAGGCTATGTACCTACGCTTCAAGTTGAATTCTTCATTAACCATTCACTCATTTGTTAGATCACTGCACAATACGCTATCAATACTACACATTGAACAACAAAAATGAATAAATAACGAACAACGAAACTTAAAGGCATGCGGCCATCTTGAGTCACGATCACGAACCGGAAGCCGAATGAATCCCATTAAATGTTATTACGAGATTAACATAGTGGAACTGACAGGTAGGTATTTAAACTAATGTCATCATAGTGCGATTACGATTGGTTGCAAAATTGTTGCCATATAATAGTAGATTGTTCAACAAGGGACTAAAACAAGCCATAATGACACGAGTTGTTTTAGCCATCCGATCTAAGCGACGGTGGCTAATAGTTCGAGTGTCATTATGGTTATTTAGTCTGGCTTCAAACACTCTGCTTTTCACTTTGAATGCGAGGACGTTCAATATAAAATTATAATATATTTATTATAACAAAGTTTCTTACAATTACGTAGTAGGTACAGTCGTTAATCTAACCTCGGAGTATATATATATTTATTCTTGAAGATTCTCCAAAAGGTGCTTGCTAATCGTGCTTGAATATTAAAAAGGCGAAATATATATATATCCCTATTACTTAAGGCATTTTTACCAGAAGATGATAATTATGATAAGATATCTATTTATTAATAACTTATTTTACAGTAATAATAACTATAAACAAAATATGATGCGCGCCTGAATTAGGATTCCCCGTGGTTCAGGCATAAACAGGAGTTACAGTGTAGTGTTACAGTGTAGTGTTACAGGACTAACTTATTGTCAATTTCTTAAATAAATAATCAATAGTTATTTGTGCAACAAGAGAGCAAAGTTGTTTTTTGTTATGAGTGCTGATTTTGAGTCCCGAGCAAGCGAAGGATTCTACGTTTGAACCACGAGCGTAGCGAGTGATTCTATGTTAGAATCCTGAGTGTAGCGAGGGACTCAACAGCACGAGATGCAAAAAACTTTGCTCTCGTGTAGCACACACAACTTTTCACCTCATCAGCGAGAACATATTCGACATTTTGTGTTTTTTCTTCCAACGTATGTTTATAGTCTTTGTTGCTGATTTCAATAATATTATTAATCAGAAAATAAATCTTCCAATTTAATCAAATAATGACAATAACCGTGTTGGTTGGTTGATTATAATTTCAATTAAATTATATTGTTATTCCTTTTTAAGCAGCACAAGTGCTGCTTAAAAAGGAATAACAATTGGAAGATTTATGGACTCAAATTGGAAGATTTAGCAGATACATGACGTGTTTATTTATTAGTACATTACGGCAGAGACCAGTAAGTAAGCCATACTGGCCGAGTAGGAATTAGACGGACCGAGCCGTAGGCGAGGTACGGATATAATACGAGGCCTGGATGGCTCTTACGGTCGAAGCAAGTATAGTGCTTTTCTCAAAAATTAAACAAGAAAATTAGATTAAAATTATATTTTGTAGGTGACATTCATATTCGGCCATTTTCCAATGAATATTTTTGTTATATCCCATTTTTATTATTACACATTGTGATATTCGTCGTCGCAGGCACCTTTAACTCCCATGATAACAACCTATAACAAAAATAATTATGAGTTTATACTTGGATAAAAGATATAGTTATATCGTTATCAAATAGTGGCAGCATTTATTTACCTTCATCGCCAAAATGGTTATCATCTAGAGCTTGATTTAAGAACTTTTCTATATTTTGCTGCTGAATATTTGTGATTTCGTTCCTTTGTAGCCATCCGATTGTCTCAGAAAGATTGTTGAAATATTCTGACCTTATCACACATTATCTGGCCAATTATTAACTTGATTTTCTTCCTTCCATTTAATGAATCTCTTTTTTTTTATATCCCTTTGGATTTAGTCGGAAGTAAATTATTTTAGCTAACTCTGCCTCCGCTTTTAAGTATGGAGGAGTGCCGTCTATTCGGAATCAGACTCGTCTGAACTCATTTTTGCTGAATTATTGTAATAGATCACACAAACAAATTTGAAATTTTTGTCTTTTAATTTAAATCCCGCCTTAATTTCTTTTTTTATAAATACTGCGTTTAATTATTAGCACTGTCTTACAAATCTAAGTCTTAAAGATAAAATTTAATTATTGTTATACATTTTTGTATTTTCTAACTAATTTTCATATCATAAAGCGTACCTTCAATTTTAACTCCGAGGTTTTTTCTAAACGACACAAAAAAGGAAGGAATTACGAAATATCATTGTCATTTTACACAGCACAATTATGAACTAAACGCTGCATACAACCTTCCGCACTAAACCTTGTTGCTACTTTTTTTTTTTTAATAATTATGCATCTTGAGTTACGTTTATACTGCCAATAGTGCTAACCTCTTTTTATTTTACATTTGCTCTTAGTGTAAATTGCAAGTGTATACTGCAATGTCGTCTCTTTCTATTTAATCTATGAAAAAGGGACGCCACTTTTTAATTTCTACAATTTGCTGTCGCACTGTACTTATAATTAAAACAATTTGTGGAATGCATCCTTTTTACATTTATATACGACCTCATCGCCTTCACATCCTTAGTTTTTTTATAAGTCGGTGACGATGTAAATCGTGTTTCGATATTCAAATATCTTGATACGTAATAGGAATTATATACTTACTTACTGGACAAATATTGATTCCAAATTTAAAATCTCACTGTTTACTGGACACTTCTAAAAAGTCTTCGGTATGTTCCACTTACTGTAGTCTATCTAGCGATGGTAAGGCAACATTACATGCAATTTTTGAGAAAAAATACATTATTATATTACGAGATTTTGTTTATACATTGATTAATATTTTTACTCCTAAAACACCAAACAAAATATATGCAAAAGAAAATAACAATTACAATATGAGCTCGATATTTTTTAAGGTACGTTTCGAATATGCATCTATGATAAATGGCGAAATTATAATAGTACATTTTACAACTAGTGTGAAAAGAATGTCTTTTTACCACTAGTACCGAGGTATCTTGCCACGAGCTGAAAGCGAGTGGCAAGACTCGGTACGAGTAGTAAAAAGACATTTCACATGTGTTGTAAACGACGTTTTTTAATGCAATTGCGAAAAAATAATAAATTAATATATCATTGCGATAAAATATGCTTGCTTCGAAGTTATTTTTGAACGAACCCATACTTTACAAATGACACTGACAGTGACAACATACTATTGGAATCAGCGCCATCGGCCTCGAGTTGAGAAACTAAATTGACACTTGGCATTGGCAGTTGACACTGACAGTATTTATAAGGATAATATTTAGCTTGCCACAGCCCAATGCAGATAATTATAATACTGAAACGACATTAATTAGAACCTTTAACATTATCAAAACAGAAGTACAAGACTTTACAGTATCAACAAACAGAAACAGATCATGCAACAAGAGTTTTAGTGCCAAATTTGTGATCTGCGACATGTGACCAAGGACACGTTTACAACTAAAATATCATGAATTGTTTGAAGGCTATCAAGGATAATTAGAGGTAAAAGAAACATTAAATCACATTATTAGTCATGTTTAAGGTTATTTTTTTGAACAAGAAGCTGGTGAAATCTATAAATGTTACTAAATTATTAACATTTTGCAGGTCCCTAACAAATTGGCGGAAGGATAATATTCACTCAAAGCGGCTCCTAGGAAGTCAACCAGTCAATTACTATGTACCTACAACTGCTGCTCAAGTGCCACGTTGATGACCATGTTTAGAAGAAATGATGATTATGTTTAACATTACGAAAAGACAACTATATCAAATGAGGTCTAAGAAGAATTACTTGCTTTTGTGATTAAATGAGAATAAAAAAAATATATTTGTATTAAAACAAGGTTGATATCAGAAATATTTTATTTTCAGTAATAATTATAGTTAATGGTACAATTAGTGCAGTTCATAGTTAGGTTGTGAGTTCTTCCATGTAAATTAAGTGTCTGACTAGTCAGGCATGGTGTATTTTCAGGTTCCTGCTGTTGTGATAATTCCTGTGGGTCAAAGTTAGAGGGGCTATGTGTAATCCAAGTGTTGTTGGCACGTGACGGTCCTGGTTGGTTAACAGGGCTGGGTGTAACCAAAGTGTTGTTAGCATGTGACGGTCCTGGTTGAGGTTCAGTATTAACAGGTACATTAAGACCAGATTGGAATGTGGATGACGAAAATTCTGTGGACTCTTGCGACTTTACATTAATTGATTTTGCAATTTGTTTTCCAATTTTTAATTTGTTATCAATGGAGTTTTCTATGTATCCTTCTGCTACATTACTTGACCGCCAACCTCCATGCCTCTTCAAAGTTGTTATGTCAGCTCCTGAGTCGGCAAGTAATGTAGCAGAGGTTCTCCTAAATGCATGTCCGGTGTAAAGATTTGCATCAGGCAAATTTAAGTACTGAGCGATATCTCTCGGCATATTCCCAAACATGTTTAAGCCTATTACCTGGGCAGTGCACCTTCCTTTTTGAAAATTCTGAAAGAATCGGTCACTTTTGCCCTTAGAAGACCGCAGACTCTGATATTTCTTGACTATTTCTGCAAATGGGCCGTCAATAGTGAAGGACCTGGGAATTTAATTTTTTGTTTTTGGTATTTTGACAAGAAGTATGTCCCCATGTGTTTCTATATCTTTTACTGATACATTTGTGAGCTCTTCGCGTCTGCATGTGCCACAGACTCCAAATATAAGAGCAACCTATGAACAAAGTTACATATTTATTATATATTGTAAGACAATTGTTTATTTCATTCTATTTTTTTTAACTTCCTACTTTATTTTTAGAGTTTATTTACTTAAATTGTGTACATATTTTATTAGATTTATATTTAAGTTTATACCTTTGTAGCTAGATGTTGCTGATCTGGAGCTTCATAAACGTCTCAATTTGTTCAGCTGTTAGTACCTTCGATTTTTTACTCTGAAATCCTGCACTTTGCCTTTTTAAGAAAGCAGTCAATCTGGTGTAAGTTTTTATATCTATGTCATGTTTTAACTTTATAACAGCTTTCAACATAGAATATTTTGACCATAATGTTGATGGCCGATAGGTTTCAGACAGCTCTTGAAAATAGGCCATCAAAACAGTCTCTGAAAAAGACTTTGCGTTATGTTAGGTTTTCCACTCGATAAATTTTACATAGACGGCATTATATTGGTTTTTAGATTTTTCTGGAATAACACAGTCATTGGCAATTGCTGCTCTAGCACGAATGTCTGGTGGTGTCATATCAATGTTTGAATCACTCATTTTCAATATTTTTTTATAACTTCTCGTACCAAATTATATATTTATATGCGTTAATGTGTTTAAATAATGTTAGAAGTTATTTCAAAAGGGCGGGCTGATTTGCTTTTAAACTTTTTTTTTCCAGGCATATGCTTGTATCATTCAGCCAAATCAAAGAACGATTTTTAGGAAAGTAAATATTTCATACATAGATACCTAAGACAGAGTAGGCTATAAAATGCAAATTCTTAATAATTTTTCGTCATTTATATATTAATGAATACTTTAAATAAATACTCCTAGTATTCGTAAGCGTTTTTAATTTCATAATTTCCAAGTAAAAAATCGAATATAAAATTACTGCGTTTCGAAAGTATAGTTTGGAACTAAAAAGTAAAAAGCACTAGTTCGAGAAATTGAGCTTCTCGCACGCTACGCAGCCACAAAAAGTACCACTTTTTGAGCAACTGTATTAAAAATTATATTTTACAATAAAATAATATAATTTACAATAAGTAATAAGGTATAAATAAATCTTATTATATTTGAGCAATGATCAATTGTTTTATATAAAAGGCACAATCATTTTAATTTTCGGGCGTTAAATAAAAATATAATAAAGAAAAAAAAAATACGTTGCAATTAAAACTTTTTCGGGTGTTTTTAATGATTTTTTTGGTATAGCGCGTATCCGAACTGTTCTCAATCGAGGTCGGATTCGAAAATCGAATTTCAAATTGATAAGTTTCTATCCCTCTCTTTTATATACATACATATGAAAGAAACAGAGTGCATCGAGATTCAAATGATTAGAATTTTATAATTAACCTTTGGCTGAAGAATGACAATTCGTGGTCAGATATTGAAAAAATTAAAAAGCTACTTTCTACTTACGCTCGAAACAAAATCGCATTTTGTTCACTGTTATCTGGCAGCAAAATCGCCATGTTTGAGCTGGTGAGGTGAAAAACACATTATACAATAATTTAGTGGATAAAATAATATTCAGCTTAAAACTTCTCTGTATCAGTAACTTCTCTGAATCTTCGAATGAAATATTTTGTAGTGCTTCCTGGAGTGTTTTCTTACATTTCGCGTAGCTAAGCGGGTAAAATCCAGTTTCGTTTAAGCCTTGTAAAGGAGAGGACCCAGCGAAACAAAAAACTTAAACAGAAGTAATTCCTTTGTATAGTTTTAGAGCGAGCAAATAATATCCTTGCGCCTTTTATTAGTATACTTATATTAGTGCTATAAGAGTCGTTTTCAAAAGACATGTAGGTACCTACATAGTTAAAGGCCTCATAAAAAAAATTACGATCGCGTCTTTTGTGTAACGAAAGTTAGTCACACAAAAGATATGGGTAACTGTCGTTACACAAAGGAATCAATTATGATTTGTTTACTTACCTAACTAAGTACATGTTTTTGAAAACGACTCATAAGCTATTGCAGGGTGCTGTGTTAAGATCGTGCTTAGTCTAAATAATTGACGATCGGTTAGAACTTCACAGATAGTCTATAGTTAAGCTATATCACATTACTTAGATCGACATGTACTAACGAGGGCGATGCAAAGCGTTCGGTAAAGGTTAACGAATTACCTCGTGCCACGGTAGCAATAGCCGCGGCTAAATTCCGAATTCGGCGTGTCACACCACTACATACGTACTTATACACCAGGTACTAGAAATGTACTCTATTCGAATCGAACGTTATGATTTTTTTTCACGTTGACATAAATTAATTACTTAATACTTTTCAACCGACTTTAAAAACGGGAGGTTATCAGTTCGGCTGTAAGTTACGCGATTATTTCGCGAATTTATGAATTAATTTTGATATTATCTTTTTTGTTTGGTAGATCATAATTCAGAAGTGGTCCCAAATACAATTTATGGATATTGGTATAGGTAGCGGTTTTTGACAAAATAACCAAAAACTATATATTTAGTTTGGTAACCTATCTCAAACACTAAAAACCATTGACCGAATTTCATTTGCCCGAAAACTATTCGAATTATTATCGTTTCTCCGATGACAGGATTCGTACATTTTTCTTTTCACCATTTTACATTTAGTAAAAGTATCGTTTGTCCGAAAAACTTTTCCCGTCACATTCACTTGCCCTATGAGTTGTTATGTATTTTTTTTCGTAGCCCATTTTTCATTTACCCTATGATACTTTTGGCACTACATACATTTGAACAAATTTTCAGTTCACCTTTTAACTTTTCCCGCCCCATTCACTTGCCATCTGAATTGCGACGTTTAAATTTTCAGTTCACCTTTTAACTTTTCCCGCCCCATTCACTTGCCATCTGAATTGAGACGTCTTTTGTTTAATACCCATTTTTTCATTTACCCAATGATATTTTCGGCATTACATAAGAACTGCGACCACAACGGCCCGCGAGCCGAACGAGCGAAGCTACCGTGCTGCGGCAGCAGCCGACAAACCGCCAAAACCGACCTGGTTGGGTTAGGTAAGGTTAGAACTGTGACCACAACAGCGCGCGAGCCGAGCGAGCGAAGCTACCGTGCTGACGCAGCAGCCGACAAACCGCCAAAACCGACCTGGTTGGGATAGGTTAGGTTAGAACTGTGACCACAACAGCCCGCGAGCTGAGCGAGCGAAGCTACCGTGCTGCGGCAGCAGCCGACAAACCGCCAAAACCGACCTGGTTGGGTTAGGTTAGGTTAGAACTGTGACCACAACAGCGCGCGAGCTGAGCGAGCGAAGCTACCGTGCTGCGGCAGCAGCCGACAAACCGCCGAAACCGACCTGGTTGGGTTAGGTTAGGTTAGAACTGCGACCACAACAGCCCGCGAGCCGAGCGAGCGAAGCTACTGTGCTGCGGCAGCAGCCGACAAACTGCCAAAACCGACCTGGTTGGGTTAGGTTAGGTTAGAACTGCGACCACAACACCCGCGAGCCGAGCGAGCGAAGCTACTGTGCTGCGGCAGCAGCCGACAAACTGCCAAAACCGACCTGGTTGGGTTAGGTTAGGTTAGAACTGCGACCACAACAGCCCGCGAGCCGAGCGAGCGAAGCTACTGTGCTGCGGCAGCAGCCGACAAACTGCCAAAACCGACCTGGTTGGGTTAGGTTAGGTTAGAACTGCGACCACAACAGCCCGCGAGCCGAGCGAGCGAAGCTACTGTGCTGCGGCAGCAGCCGACAAACTGCCAAAAACGACCTGGTTGGGTTAGGTTAGGTTAGAACTGTGACCACAACAGCGCGCGAGGCGAGCGAGCGAAGCTACCGTGCTGCAGCAGCAGCCGACAAACCGCCAAAACAGACCTGGTTGGGTTAGGTTAGGTTAGAACTGCGACCACAACAGCCCGCGAGCCGAGCGAGCGAAGCTACTGTGCTGCGGCAGCAGCTGACAAACCGCCAAAACCGACCTGGTTGGGTTAGGTTAGTTTAGAACTTTTGGATTAGAATTCGACAAATTGTTGAAAAAGGATACAATAATATGACTAAAATTAAAAAGTCCACTTGAAAACAGTCGAGTAGTTAATAAACCGAATCGTTACATCGGACAAATGAAATCAAAGTCATACAAAAAAAGTCGAGTAGTTAATAAACCGAAACGTTACATCGGAAAACTGATATTACGGACAAATGAGATTTAGGGAAACGTGTCATTAGTCGAGTGAATAAAAATCCTAAACAATTAATGCCCAATCGTAAATTATCGAATTGAATTTTCGGACAAATGAAAAAAAGTTAAAATGATATTTGTCGAATAGTTTTTGTCGAAATGAAATTCGGACTAACGTTTTTAGTGTTTCAGATAGGTAACCATTTAGTTTTCCTCGTTACCCATTTCACACATTGGTGTCGTTTTTTTACGTATTTATCAAAGCAAATTATGGTAAAGTTCAAATGATAGGTGCGAGCAATATGATATCTTTTGGGATTGCACAAACTCACATTATACGCATGTAGGATTAAATAAAGATATCAAAACGATTTTCAGCTTACTGGGAATTAATTCCTCATAAGTCTTGTTAATGATCTAATTTGATTAACTTACTTTTTTTTCAGGCAACTATATTGGTTTTTATACTCGCAGACTTTAATCTGTCAATTATAATTTCACAGACAAAATCACAATAACGCACTTTTTAATCCTGTAACAAAATTCTATACTCTATGGTACCCTCTACAGAATTTTAATATTCATAAGACATCTCTCTACACAACTCTAATAATTTCAAAAAGATAACATAAGCTTATTTGATGCTCACTGATTGGTTGAAATTACTTGTCAATAAAATTCACCATTCACGAGGCACCCGCCATGGCCATCGCGATCATGTTTTTTTTTAATAGGTAAGTTTTAGTTGAACGAAAAAGGTTACCTACCTACATCAAAAATGTAAAATCATATTGGAGAATGACGATTAAAGTAAAAAATGTTTTTCTGAGTTTTGCTCGTATAAAAAGTATTGTCACAGTTCGTCAGTTATTTATTCACGGCACAGTATTAAGACAGCACTGCACAACTCCTTACAGCACCGAATATAAAAACAAGAGGCGTAAAGATATTGTTTGCTCCTATAACATGCAAGCAAAACACGCATTTTCTACAAGATTTTTCATATTTCTGGGACCATTTCTTTATAATAGATTAAATGCGAAATTGGACCTATATCCACTTAGCTTCGCTCAATGTAAGAAAACGCTTCATGAGTCACTACAAACTATGACGTACGAAAACTATGTTGCCACTCGGCAAGCCTCGTGACTTAAACGCGGTACGCGTCTTTAAGAACCTCCATTGTGCAACGATTGCATAAAATACTCTTTGAAGCTCAATCAGAGATATCGTAATGTCCCGTCGAATCAAGACTCTAGATGTAGATTCCAAGCGCTGTTTCAGGATGAATAATACAATCAGTTAAGGGATTATCAATCTGCCTCGAACACGAGGCAACCAGGGGGCAAATCGAGGCAACCAAGAGGCAACGCTCGTTTGTAGTGTTGCTAATGAGTAATGACTAGTGTTCGAAGGTAAGGTAAAATACAACAAATTCGATTGGCAACCACATAGGTACCTATCGGAAGTTACAAACAAGGTTGACAAACTGGTCAAGAGCGCGGGTTGGGTGAAGGCGTCGGTCGTTGTCTAGAACCTTGACGGAGGGAGGCCTTTGTTTTGCTCAACAAACATTCTTACTGAAAACTGGGGGGGGTATTCGATCAATTTTAGAGATATAATGGAGATCTCTCCTTTTCATCGCCATCCGTCACTTTAGACGTGTGCCGACTTGACAAGTGGCGATATCCCTAGAACATCGCGACTTCGTCAATTCGGACGCGTAAAATTTTCGCTTCCTTTGTATGTGACGGCATAAATAACAGGCGCATACTTTAAATTGACCGCGTAGTACGTGAAATAAGTTTAAACGAGTTTCGCAGGGCTTTAGATTATATGTAATCTTTGTTGTCAAATGAATAAAGAAATAAATAATAAATAATAATAATAAATTAGTCCGTTACGTTTCGTTCAAAACAGAAATTTATATACATGAATAACATTTTTGACAATCATTATCGCCTTCGTATTTACAAAATTGAGATGAGATATGTCACTTTTAAGCTCATCAAAATTGGTCCAGCCGCTTGAGCGCGAAGAAGTAACAATCAAACACATAAACACACAAACTTTCGCCTTTATTATATTAGTGTGATGGTTGTGCCTTTCAGCTGATATAAGAAAGAAAGAGAAAGAAAGAAATACATTTATTTATATAAGTATACTTAGAGGTTTGTAAGAAGTACGGGTGCCTTTTTACAATGTCCTGAGGGGTTTTTAGTAAAGCTTTTAACCATAATTTAGTGCATACCTAATACATGCATGATCCCTGCTCTACATCTATGTAATGGACCCAGAACGACACGCCGCCCTAAAGAGATTACGACTTTAGTGGTGACTTGATAACTGGTTTTGTTTCAACGTTAAACGTTATGTTAACATCAACGAGTTTTTCAACTAGTTATTTATTAGGTGTCAGTTTTATCTATTCATCATCATCATTATCATATCAGCCGATAGACGTCCACTGCTGGATAAATGCCTTCCCCAAAGTTCTCCAAAATGATCGGTCTTGCGCCGCGTTCATCCAATTTCATCCCGCTATCCTAAGCAGGGCATCGGTCCACGCTGCGTCTTCCGGTCCGCCGTCGCCACTCAAGAACCTTTCTGCCCCAACGGCCATCTGTTCTACGAGCAATGTGCCCCGCCCACTGCTACTTAAGGCGACTGTCTGAGCTATATCTTAAACCTTGGTTCTCTTGCTTGCGTATCTCATCATTTCGGATTCGATCCCGCAAGGAAACTCCGAGCATAGCTCGCTCCATTGCCCTTCGAGTAACTTTGAGCCTTCTTATGAGACCCATTGTGAGCGACCACGTTTCGTTTTATCCATTAATAAAATAAAATGATAACGTTATTTATTAGTATTAGCAAGTAGTGAATATGTCAAATGTTTATATTGAAGCGAAAATAGATAAATTTAATATACAAACAGCAGCGTAAACATTTGGTTTACGCATGCATGCGTTACTGATTTAATAAAAATGGATTAGTAAATACGCCTACGATATTCTGCCAAGTACCACGCAAACAGTACCCTTATCACGAGTGAACGTGACCGCACTCGCTAGTGACTGCGTAAATAAATGTGTATAGACTATAGAGAATGGTACAGTACAACGCCCCTAGCGGCTACTTTGTAGAACTACAATTCTCCATACAAATCAATTACGCAGTCGCTAGCGAGTCCGGTCACTGTAAACTCTTGGTAAGGGTACAGAGCGCAAGTTCGCCTTTGTCAGGCTACTACGCGCTTGCCTCATCAATAAAGGACTATGGACTAGGCCGAAACGCTTCGAGCAATGTTCGACATTCAGTGTTCGGATTTGGGTTTACAATTTGGGGTGAATGACCTTAAATGCTATTCTTAATATGGATATGCCCAGAGAAAACCTTATTTGGTGACATGGTATAAGACCATTTAGCAGTGCGTTTTTGATGACTACATAAATGACGGCATGACGGATGTACATGAGTAGAAAATAGTATATTGTTGTAGAGGCTGTAAAGTAAGCAATAGATGAACGAGTAAATGATAATACGAGTTCATCTATTGCACTTTCAGCCGAGACTGAACAGAGTGCTTTTCACGACTGCTGCGAGGAAATACATTTAAATACGAGTACTATTTTATATTGGTCATTAAACTTGGAGGCTATTATATACATAAAGCTGATCGTGCCCCCGAATTCGACGACGAGAGTGATGACGTAACGACGATTTCAAACCATTTATGAAGAAATAACAAAAATATTCAAACTTACCGCACTTTCAACTGAATTTAGTTAGTCATTTAAACATTTATTCTAGGTTACACTCAGATAAATAACCCTACGATACATTCTACACTGAAAGATCATTGTAACGTTACGTCAATATTAACACGTTCCTAATATTACGTACTTCGTGAGTCAATGTGAACATTATTCAATTAAGCACATCAGAAAACCAATATTTAATATTTACTAAACACTACATTTGCTTTTTAGGGTTCGGTACCCAAAGGGTAAAAATGGGACCCTATTACTGAGACTTCGCTGTCCGTCCGTCCGTCCGTCCGTCCGTTGGTCACCAGGCTGTATCTCAAGAACGGTGATAGAGACAGTTGAAATTTTCACAGACGATGTATTTCTATTGCCGCTATAACAACAAATACTAAAAATAAAATAAATATTTAAGGGGGGCTCCCATACAACAAACTTGTTTTATGGCACGGAACCCTTCATGCGCGAGTCGGACTAGCACTTGCCCAATTTTTTTAAATATGGCGGCTACCCCGTAGCACATGCGCGCATCTCATGCAATGGAGTCATGGATAAAAGCCAAATAAAAAAAATAACTCGATTTATATATATTTTAAACTGTTTATTTGTTGAAAAATAAGTAATTGTTGAAATTAGGATTTTTTTTACGCCCGATAACAAACTTTAAAATATAAATGTTCATGATTTTCAGGGTAAAACCTTTTTAACGAAAACTTATTAAAAAATAAACCTGAGGCGTATTGTCTTACTTAAGAAAATACACTCTTTTGCGGGTATTTATACGTTTAAGAAAAACATACACCTCATAAATGACGCATTCTCATTGGTCAATTTAATTTGACATGTAGCAGACGATTAAGCTTAGATTGGTTAAATTGTCGTTTAAGCCGGCCGAGAAAATTACTCTGAAATATTTTTTAAAAAGACGTATCTTACTATGAAATTCATGTGTAGATACGAACTGTTACCGTAACGTGCTACATTGTTGTCGTGTTGGGAGCTTACATAGATAATATACAGTTTACAAATTAATTCGACCGATTTTATTCAATATAGTTTTCATTGAAAGTACTTATAAGCCCTCATTTTCATGAATTTTCCATTATTTTTTGACCCGTGTTTGAAAAGTTAGTGAGGGGCGCTATTTTTTGGATTTCCGGAGCGAATATTTACAAAACTGCTGATTTTATCAAAAAATAATGTTTGGATACCCCTATTATTTTTAAGATACCTATCAAAGTTTTGTATGAAACTCGTGTGCAAGATGATTTCCAATTCGTGTTTATTAAAGCACTCGCTCGTACCTCGCTCATGATTAAAAATTATTCTCGTCTAAAATGACCTACCTTACACACTTACAGTATCCTAAATAACTATAACCGTGATCGAACTGTGAACTCTATGATCTACGTCGTAGGTTCTACGAAATTAAAGTCGGTTTATATTAAAAGCCGCTTTAATGCTCTAAACTCTCCCAATCTTAATTCTCACAAAATCAAATAAACTTATTGTCTTAACATTTCTACGTTAACATGTCGTTAGCTAGTTTGCGACAGGGACCGGAACCGGTTACCTTAACAAGGGTTTTTGATGAGGTTATTTTAGAAGTTGTTTTTAAAAACCCTTACATATTGTTAACCCTATGATGTGGTTGTTTCAATGATACGGTTACTGTTTTGTTGCAGTTAACGCGGTTAATAACTACCTTAACTAACCTACCCCGTCCCACTAACCGAGTCTTTAGGGTATTGAAACGAGTTCAAACGAATGTGATCCTTAAGTAATGTGTTATTAGTTCAGTTTTTGAATAGCAGTTATAATAACTACTAACCCTAACTTAATAACCTTAACGTAAGGGTTTTTGAACGAGTTCAAACGAATGTGATACCTAAATTATGTCATATTAGGTCAGTTTTTGAATAACAGTAACTCAGTAAATTGCTTATCTCTTGCAAGTCATAAACGTGTTTGGCTTGCGAGGTTTGTAACAATATGCTATAAAGCATCAAATCAGTCAATATTCAACTTTAAGTCTTTGGTGTAGAAACTTCTTATGTTACCATGGTAGCGTTGCTTAGCTCAAGCGGCGAAAACAGTGTGTTGTTTGTTTTTTTTTCATATTTCATCTTTGCCTTTGGGGCTTGACAAATAACTCTAAGACGGAAAAAATAAAAGTCATTCATTTATTTTTGCCGTCACCATTGATATCACATATTGGTTTATCCCAAACACAATTAACTATCATTTCCTTCATTCCCCGTAATACAAATAAGTATTGTTTCGATAAAAAAATATAACAATTAATGCGGCATTCAGTTAAGGCACAACTGCATTTTGATTATTCTTAAAACAATAATAAAAACCGCGTCTCATTACGGTTTGCGTCTTAGTGTGCAGTAAATGCCATTACCCCGATGACAATAAAATAAAAATAATCCTTAGCATTTCATTCATCCCTTTTCATCTAAGTATATATTTAGGTTGATGTATGTGTCAATAACGAACTTCAAATTATTTTAATAAAATTAAGTACACCCTTAAGTTTTAAAGATAAGCAATATTAATGATGGTTCTGTAGATATTCTTATTATTCAAATTTATTTGAACAAGAATATTTCTTGTACTCTAAGTCTTGATTAAATCATGATACTTTTTTTTATTAATAGTTAAAAACATAAAATAACATTAAAAAAAATGTTTTAAGTAATTCATTAAAATGTTATAAAATTAATTTTGTTACATTGTGTATTCTATAACTTTTTTTTTTAACTATAAAAAGAAAACCTTCTTTACACACAGACAGATGTCATTTTGTCCGGATTTCCGGCTGGTCTCGCTTAGGGGGGACCTCTAGTCGACAACAGCCGGAAATCCGAACATCTGGACATATGAAAGCATTTTAGGACAAGCTGATACAGAGATGCGTTGCTTGTTTGGTAAATTACCTTGGTATGCAAAGGATATATATATATATTTAACCATCAAAAAGTAGCGCCGTTCACTTTCTAGTTTCATCATCTGATCTTTATCACCGTTTTGAAGATACCAAAAAAATACTCATCACAATACCTACTTAAGTAACAAAATCTAACCGACTGTACAATAAAATTAATCCAAGTAACATTATGATTGAACGTTATTTGAAATGTATTAGTATAATAATTATTTTGTCTTTTTTTTTCTTTAATTAATAAAATAAGAATTAAATTTTTGTGTTTATCCTAATCTGAGCGCTAATAGCGTCTTGCCAGCATCAACGCGATTTCTATAATGATACCTTTAAAAGTATTTACCATATTATAATCATGCTATGTTCATAAAATAAAAATACATTTTAGGTGTGTAAATAATTTACTATAATATACATTTTTTAATCAGATAAAAATAGTAAGTTTAATTATACTACTAAAACTATAAAAATATCATCATCACAGTTTAACATGCATAATCAGTCTTAATAACTACCTATTCTTAACAATTAATACTTATAACACCTATACATTAAAAACACCATAATAAAAAAAAACAATCACATAAATCACAGCAATCAAAAAATCAAATAAGTTTAAAATTAGACCATATCAAATATAATACTAAATTATGGATTACTTATTATTTACGTAATTTCAGAACAGCCGTATGATACAATTCTGTCATAAATTTTACACGTGCCCACATGTCCTTCAATTTATCGTCCGGTACGTCTTCTAATAATTCCTTGAATTCAGCCAAAATTTCTTTACGTTTTTCATAACCTTCCTTCCTCTCTTGATTTCACTTTGAGTCTGAAATAAATAAAAAAATACTTAATTTGGTGTTTCATTTTAAGTTTAGTAAGTAATACGTCACTAATATTACATTTCTATATTAGAAATGTAAGCCTCATCCAATAAAGGACAACGTTCATGGCCTATTTTTTGTTAGGAATGCTAAACTGGCAGCTCTAAGGATACCCGAATATTATAAGTAAATTGGAATAATGCAAGATACATATATATACTCATGATTTTTAGCTAATTGTGCCAACATATTCTGAATAAAATGTATAATAAATGAAAATGCACAAACACACATTTACGAAATGTCATTGTAGTAGGTATTCCTTTGTATGGTAATTAAATATTATATATTTACATATACATTCATTTAAACAAGTTGTCTGGCAGAGAACGCCTCATTTCATGGCAAAAGGCCGCCATTATTATCTACGTTTTTGTGGAATGCAATGTGCAATCAAGTTGATATAGATAAATATAGGTACGTATAGGTATATATATACAATTAGAATCATCATCATCCTCCTAGCCTTTGTCCCTTTTGTAGAGAATGAATTCTCAATCGGGGTCGGCTACCTAAATCCCAAGATTTGGCGTAGGCACTAGTTTTTACGCAAGCGACTGCCATCTGACCTTCCAACCCAGAGGGGAAACTAGGCCTTATTGGGCTTAGGCGGTTTCCTCACGATGTTTTCCTTCACCGAAAAGCGAGTGGTAAATATCAAATGACATTCCGTACATAAGTTCCAAAAAACTCATTGGTACGGGCCGGCTTCGAACCCGCGACCTCCGTATTGAAAGTCGCATGCCCTAACCACTAGGCTACCACCGCTTCATATACAATTAGAATATGGTTGAAAAAAAAAACAAACATATTGCAGATACTATTAAGGAAAAAATATCAGTTCGAGTACCTTTAAGGTCGATAGTATTTACAACGATTTAATGGTAAACAAAATTAAAATATAATCATAATAAGAATGCATAACTTACCAGTTTCTTCTGTCTTTTAAGTTTATTTACAAAGTCACTATATTCCTCGGGAAAATTGCATGGCAGTGGCAGCAAGCGCTTTTTGGTTGTACATTTTAAAGTTTTATTTTAATATTTGTTATTTTATGGCACCCGTTTGTAACTGACCAGTTGGACGATTTGGAGGATACTGAGTAACTAACGCTTAGCATCCATGATGCTTCAAAACAATAATCCCATCTCTTTCTTACATTTTTTATCTAATCTGTAATTTTAAAACAGCACGTTGCACACTTAAAAATACCATGCTGCAAGTCGAACTCTCTTTTGTTCTCATACGATGGTTTTTACTGTTATCAGGTATAACGTTACCAGCAAAGCTGCCGATCGTTCCTCGATAAGAAAAAAAACCGGCCAAGAGCATGTCGGGCCACGCTCAGTGTAGGGTTCCGTAGTTGCTCATCCTTCACAATAAACTGCTGTTTTAAGCCCGAGTTTTAAGTTAAGAAAGATTTCAAGCTCTATAAAAAGGTCGTAAACGCCCTAGAAACTGTAATCATTTATTACCTTCTGGAAGTCAACTTACGTCCTTTAAAAGAAAAAATATGAAATTTGGCGATAACTCAAAAACAGCTAGACCGACTGTTCAATATAGTTTTCATTGAAAGTACTTATAAGGCCTCATTTACAAGAATTTTTCCGATTTTTTTTGACCCGTGGTTGAAAAGTTAGAGGGGGGGGACACTATTTTTTTGTTTTCGGAGCGAATATTCACAAAACTGCTGACATTATTAAAAATAATGTTAGGAGACCCCTATTATTTTTACAAGACCTATTATTATTTTTACAAGACCTATTCAACGACACCCAACACACTAGTGTTGAAAAGAAAAAAAAATCACCCCCACTTTAAGTGTTCGAGAGGTACCCGAAAGAAAATGTTTTTTTAATTTTTATTTTACCGTTCTGTCGGCGTTATACATACACATACTCATACCAAATTTCAGCTTTCTAGTACTAATGATCACGGAGCAAAGCCGCGGACGGACGGACGGACGGACAGACGGACATGGCGAAACTATAAGGGTTCCTAGTTGACTACGGAACCCTAAAAACAGTATGAAAATTATAGTTATTTATTATTAGATATTATTACTTTTTTATTAGCAGAACAATCACATCAAATTATCAACTAATTAATAACATCAGTGTAGGAGAAACATATAAAAAGCAAAGATAATGTACTTATTATCTAATGACAACAACAAAAAACTAAAATTCAAAACAAAACTAGTGTAAAACAAAAAACACGGCAATACGTAAACATTTTGCCAACTCCGCTCATCTATAACGATCCTTCAACGTTCAGGTCCAAACCCTAACGCGATAGGGTTTAGAGTTAACTGCTATAAATAACCCTTACGCGTTAGGGTTTTAACCGTAACTGTGTAACTGTGTTGAGGTTGTAGTTAACTGTTATGATAGGGTAACCTTAACATAGGGTTACCAAATGAAAAGGTTACCTTAAGTAATGGTTTCCAAATTGTTAGGGTTACCTTATCAATAGGCTTAACTTTAAAGAGGGGTTTTCCGGTCCCTGGTTTGCGATGGCTAAAGAGCCATCTACCGGACAATAGAAACACTAAAATATTCAACTACATTAAATATAAATCTAACAAACCGTATATGACGTTGAGAACTTGGATAATGATTAACTTACTGACATGAATGAGCACATCCGACCACCACTAATGAATTTACGTTGGAGAGCCGGAGACCCAATATTCCATGTGAATGTGAAACAGCATTGCTAAAGACGTATTAGTAGTTGACAAAGGAGTGGATCCCGTGAGTAGTACTGCTCTGTCAATTGTCTGTACATGTATGATTATATTATTGGAACATCGATTGACGATATTTCAAATTTTCAAATATAATTTAATTAGGTATCTATGTAGATTAACAGGATAATTTATAATGTAATTTGTTATTATGAAACAAATAAATCTAAATGTATCACAAAATCCATAGTTTCTATTTTTATTTGGTTAGACGGCCTAGTTTTTTTTTTGCGTGATTCCGACTTGCACTTGGCGGGTTTATTAACCTTATCTGTTGGTAAGTGTCAACGCAAGGTGATTCAAGGTTAAGGGGATTTTTTTCACATTTCTTTGCTTTGTCTGCCGTGGATATAGACGTCATATTTTACTATTACAAGCGCATTCTTCAAAGTAATCGTCGCCGTTTGCCGCCAACTCATTGTGAGACAATTTTATAGCGCTCTTATACAAGTACCAACAAGTACAATATCGTTTACAAGATAATATTGTGTTTAAGTTCAACGAGAAAATTGAATAGGCTACTTAACACATTTTTGAAATATATTTGAAATGGTTAATTATCTTGCTAGCACTAAAAAATGTATTGTATTTTTATTGAGCTAAATTTTACTTATTGAAAGTTGAAATTTCATTAACAGACAAAAACGCCGTCCGCCATTTTTGTCTTTAGCTTATCTGTGGCGTGACGTAGACGATCCCGTAAATAAAGACCAGTATACACTATCTATGATGCAAATCGCGTTTTTAGTTTTAATTTTTTTTTACTGGATTGGTGTCGTCGTTATATCAAGTGTCAAGGGTGAAAATGGCGGACAGCGTTTTTAGCATTTCAAAATACAGAATAAAAATCAATATTTCAATTTCAATTTGTACAGCCATCTTCTAATTTTATGAACTGAAAAACATCTATTTAGGTTTCCTATGTCAAATACAATACGAAATAAGCATTAGTTTCATACAATTTAACATGTGTCAATTAGCCTATTACAAGTACAACGAACATGATATCAGCCGAAAAACGTGCACTGTAGCAGTGAATAAAGGCTAGGGAAACTATCGCGAAAAACCATTGTGAAGAAAAATTAAAGAGCTGCAGTTTGTATGTAGATCTTTGCAACAATTACTATCGAAAAATAATATAATTTAATAATTGGAATCTTCCTAATTTTCTATATGTCGGAGACGGTCATTAGTATGGGAGCTCAACGAAAAGGCGCGCCATTGGAAGGCGACAGTAGCGCCCCCTTGAACCTGTTTTGGCGCGCTAGACAGAGTCTTGGCGGTTCACTCAGCGAACGCCCACCGACACTTCACTCTGGGTCACCGTCGAGTGCACTACTGCCTTGGAACTGTCCCGTTTCGTTGTGCTATACCAAGTTAGAATCAGTGAAACGTTATAACTCAACAATACAGTGTTAATTTAAAAAAGACTATTGTGAGACTTTGATAACCTAGCTTACAGACCTCTGTGCCAGGAACTGTTATTTTGTGCTTCATTGTATAAGGAATAAATCAAGTTAATTGCATCCGTAGTGTTTCATCTTGCTCAAAACTACCTCCTCGTCCACAACTACGTCGAATAGCTCATCTAATGTGCCACACCACGCCGGCCATCCCACCTGTCCCCGACATCAGAAGTTGGGATGGTATCTACGGCCCATGAGCGAACACGAAGAATGATGGAACACTAAGCGAATAAAACGGAAGAAAAAAAGTTTGTGGTTACTCTTTGAAATACAACGAACCTGACATCACAAAATCAAGGAACAGGAGCTACAAGCGTTTCCGTTATTGAAACTCAAGCTAACACCGTCACGGAGACCTACAAAATCGTATGAAAACAAATGAAGATTGCTCTGTTTAAATTGTTTTCATTGCGAGAGAAACGGACATGAAAAAAATGGGTGCCTGTAAAGTCGGTTTTACGGGCGAAGGAAGATTTTACGTGAAAACGTCTTATTCTCGGTAGAATATTTATTGATATGAATATTATTAAATTGCACAATAGGAACAAGGAATTGAATGAAAATAAGAATTGCACAAATTTTAACTATAGAAATTAATTTTGTTTACTAAAACATTGTACATGTAAACTTAAACTTAACTAATTCCTATTTGAGTGATTTTGTTGAGGATAGGACGATGATAGGAGAAATATGAAATGAAAGGAAGTGTTTCTGCTGTAAAGTGTCTTGCGAAAGTCAAGTCGATGGTTGTTCCTTTTAACGTAGTTGACTTAGAAACGCTTCCCTCTTCCCTCTTCCCTCTTCCCTCTTCCCTCTTCCCTCTTCCCTCTTCCCTCTTCCCTCTTCCCTCTTCCCTCTTCCCTCTTCCCTCTTCCCTCTTCCCTCTTCCCTCTTCCCTCTTCCCTCTTCCCTCTTCCCTCTTCCCTCTTCCCTCTTCCCTCTTCCCTCTTCCCTCTTCCCTCTTCCCTCTTCCCTCTTCCCTCTTCCCTCTTCCCTCTTCCCTCTTCCCTCTTCCCTCTTCCCTCTTCCCTCTTCCCTCTTCCCTCTTCCCTCTTCCCTCTTCCCTCTTCCCTCTTCCCTCTTCCCTCTTCCCTCTTCCCTCTTCCCTCTTCCCTCTTCCCTCTTCCCTCTTCCCTCTTCCCTCTTCCCTCTTCCCTCTTCCCTCTTCCCTCTTCCCTCTTCCCTCTTCCCTCTTCCCTCTTCCCTCTTCCCTCTTCCCTCTTCCCTCTTCCCTCTTCCCTCTTCCCTCTTCCCTCTTCCCTCTTCCCTCTTCCCTCTTCCCTCTTCCCTCTTCCCTCTTCCCTCTTCCCTCTTCCCTCTTCCCTCTTCCCTCTTCCCTCTTCCCTCTTCCCTCTTCCCTCTTCCCTCTTCCCTCTTCCCTCTTCCCTCTTCCCTCTTCCCTCTTCCCTCTTCCCTCTTCCCTCTTCCCTCTTCCCTCTTCCCTCTTCCCTCTTCCCTCTTCCCTCTTCCCTCTTCCCTCTTCCCTCTTCCCTCTTCCCTCTTCCCTCTTCCCTCTTCCCTCTTCCCTCTTCCCTCTTCCCTCTTCCCTCTTCCCTCTTCCCTCTTCCCTCTTCCCTCTTCCCTCTTCCCTCTTCCCTCTTCCCTCTTCCCTCTTCCCTCTTCCCTCTTCCCTCTTCCCTCTTCCCTCTTCCCTCTTCCCTCTTCCCTCTTCCCTCTTCCCTCTTCCCTCTTCCCTCTTCCCTCTTCCCTCTTCCCTCTTCCCTCTTCCCTCTTCCCTCTTCCCTCTTCCCTCTTCCCTCTTCCCTCTTCCCTCTTCCCTCTTCCCTCTTCCCTCTTCCCTCTTCCCTCTTCCCTCTTCCCTCTTCCCTCTTCCCTCTTCCCTCATCCCTCTTCCCTCTTCCCTCTTCCCTCTTCCCTCTTCCCTCTTCCCTCTTCCCTCTTCCCTCTTCCCTCTTCCCTCTTCCCTCTTCCCTCTTCCCTCTTCCCTCTTCCCTCTTCCCTCTTCCCTCTTCCCTCTTCCCTCTTCCCTCTTCCCTCTTCCCTCTTCCCTCTTCCCTCTTCCCTCTTCCCTCTTCCCTCTTCCCTCTTCCCTCTTCCCTCTTCCCTCTTCCCTCTTCCCTCTTCCCTCTTCCCTCTTCCCTCTTCCCTCTTCCCTCTTCCCTCTTCCGCCCTCTTCCCTCTTGTTACAGTAATGCTCGATGAATGAAAATAAGAATTGCACAAATTTTAACTATAGAAATATATTTTGTCTCTCTCTCTCATCAGACGTGAGCGGGCGTTACACTTTTTCATGAGTGACTCCGAGCGCAACCTAATTTAAGACGTTGTCACGTCAAAATTCGATTGCTTACTTCGTATAAAAGAAAACTACAACTTACCACCTCGGCGACAAAAACCAGCAGTCACAACACAAACTACATCGAAGCTCATTGTTTGCTTCAAGAACAGCGGGACACATCGTCAGTTGTTGCACCAGTAGAAGTGACCCAGAAGCGACGGTCAACTACGAGCGAGGCCTGGACGTAGGCACCATGGCCCCACCGACAGATTTTAAAAACACATCAGGTCAGTCGTTAACTTTTCACTACGATTCCGATATTTTGTTCACAAATAAAAGTGTAGCTAGATTCTGGGGTAGACTTAAGTCGCACTTATTCAGTTTAGTGGTTATTTGTCAAAAAAAGTACTAACGGGTACTGGTAAAAGCAACCCTCCAAGTAAAAGTTGAATATTGCGTGATAGAAATTAATAATCATTTGAAACAAAGTTTATTGCACGTTTTCCCACGATGCCTATTTCATGGTTGAACGCACTGAACTTTTATGTATAATATGTATATCACATTTTACTGTGTTCGAAGCAAATAAAAATCTTTGAATCTTTGAATCTTTGATTATTTTCGTAGTGATATAATATATCCGAACGCGAAATGTTTCTACAGAGATTTAGTGTTGATTAATATGACCACTACGCAGTTTACCTACCATTATTAAAGTTTATAATTTAAAAATTACGCTGTGAGGGTGCATTAATCATACGTCATACGCAGTACTTAGTAGTAGGAGCGGCTGCGGTAATAGTAATCTACCCTCTGTTCATGATTTTCCAATTGTTCTGTAGAATTGAATTTGTTTACGTCTCGAATAGTTTCTTACTCTGTGTACTTTAGCTGCTGTATAGTTTAGCGTCTATAAGTTTCGTAAGAACTGGTGAGCTGGAGATATGCTTAAACTATCCTAATGATACTTTTAGCTGTGGTGATCGCTATAGCCTAAAATATTTAAACTGGATACACTAATAGGATTAGGAAAATATTGGTACACAAGAGTTTGAAATTGAAGTTTGATTTTTATAATTAATGTTTTATAATCTAAAAGTTATCATACAAAGTAAAGCTTGTTATTTAAGTGCAAATAATGATTTGATTTAAATATTTCCTTGCATCTACGTCGTAGATTATTTGTTGAGTTGCAGAGGGTTGACGTGTGACGGCACCACACCACACCGTATGAGACAATCTGGTGAGGAGTTCTCATTTTATTGTGATTCAGTTGCCGAGTGATCGCTTATGCAAGAGTTGATTTCCAATAAGTTCCATGGCAAACGGTTTTATAATTCACTGACTATGTATGACATGTATCAGTCTAGCTAAAATTGTTAGTACTGTGCAGTAAATCGAATTACCGAAGCGAGCCTATTAGAAATGTTGACATGTAGAATTGCAAGACTATTTGCCATAAACTTGACTTCCAAACATGCGCGTACTTGCACGATAGGTTGAGGGAAATGCCTCGGAGCTACGTACCATTTGAAGTAGACAAAAAAAAATATAGTGAGACTGGTAGGGAGGTTCTCAGTTCGGCTGGTCGACCATACCAGTCACTTCATCGTAGCCGTAGTCCGGTAGAAGTCGGCATCTGCTCTAAGCAGTCCGTGGATACGCGGTGCGCGGTAGGTGCTGGCGGAGGTAGGGTGTCTCTCGCAGAGACCGTAGAGTCATAGGGTTGACTTGGCGATCCCGTAGGGATGCGCGTAGCGGGTGGCTAAATTAGCCCTAGGCCACGAATGAGATACCTGTTTTGTTGAACGGATTTTCGTTGATTTAAATGTTTTGATATTGTTGATATGGCGAACCATAAGGAAGTTAAACCACCGTTCATGGTTCCTAATGTATTTTCTGAGGTAGAAGTTGTAAATAGTTAGTTTGTTTCACAACGAGTAACATCGTAGTACAGTCGCCACCAGATATATGGTAGCGGTGGAGGTCCTCAAATATTTCGGAGCAGCATTAAATTTCAAAATATTCGTTACGCTAGATAGGGGCTATAATATCGGACCATATAGTTTGTCTTAAATTTAAGAGCAGCGACTTTTCGATAAATTCGTAACATACAATCAGGCAAAGATATCGGAACGGACAGATCAACAAAGGTATCGAAGCAGGCAGGCTGATCATAAAGATCGGAACATCTAAGAAAAATATACCTTAAGTCTGTGTCACATAGTTTAAATTTAAAGTCACTTTATTAACTTCAAGCTGTCAAACACACATGATTATAATTTGAATTTATAGCAGAAGGGTTTGTTGTGATATTATTTGAAAAGAGTACAAATATATTTCTGTCTCTTTCGCAAATTGGACAGATATTCTTAACTAAACTATAAAAACGTTGTTTCCACTCAATGTCAAAATTGGCGAACTTAGAATAAGTAGCTTAATTTCTTGTGATGACGTCGGATACTCAGCAGCGTCATTGACAGTTGCTTCACTATTGAAGTGCAAGGTTTAAACTTCAAACCTGATGCATTTACATAAGATGTTTTTTAACCGACTCATCATCATTTCAGCCACAGGATGTCCACTGCTGGACATAGTCCTCGCTCATAGATTTCCAATCAGTCCAGTTGGAAGCCACCTGCATCCACCACCAACCAGCAGCCTTAATAAAATCGTCCGTTCATCTATTTGGTGGCTGGAGTCCCTTTCCGCCTCAACGGCCATCTGTTCTACGTGCTATATGGCCTGCACATTGCCACTTCAAGAAGCTTATCCACACCACCATATTTCTTCTACGTATCTCCCATTATCATAGTTCTTCTACGTATCACCTCATTTGTGATGCGGTCCCGTGGAGAAATCACGAGCATAGCCCTCTCCAAGCCCGTTGAGCGACTCTGAGCTTATTCATAAGGCCTAAAGTGGAGCACCACGTCTCGGATCCATATGCCATCAGTCATCACTGGCAACACACACTGGCTATTTTGGACGAAAAGACGTTGCGGAGTTGGATCCGACGATTGACCTTCGTCTCGAAATTGGACCTACCTAGTTGGACTGCCTGTCCTAGGTATACATATGCGTCAACAACTTCAAGCCCTTATAACCCAGAAACTACTTAAGTTATTCGAAGATGTGGAATACCTATCGTTAGTTTCGTCTCGGTTTTCCGCGGATTATAGGCAAGTTAATAGAAATCAAAATCCAACCCAGGTTCCGTGATCCTGGAATAAGTCAAGGATCAAAAAATTAATTGCATCGAATTGCATTTAGTTATATACTAAATTAAAGAGCTTTAAACGGAAATTTCTATAATATATCACAAATATAGTCGAAAACTATTCTATGAAACAATATTTTCATTTGAATATCAACAAAAACGCGTTCACAGGATCGCTTTTCGCCCGATCTGTTTACAGAATGGCTAGCATGCTGTCGACGAAAATGTAGGTTGCATAAAGAAATGATCGCTCGTCACTTTCATAATTCACTTCATAGAAAAAGAAAAAAAATATGTTTGACATGTTGACGCGTCCTGATTACCTTAGTAGGCAGTCATGCTCGTAGTACTTCAGAAATGTGTCACTATTGAGTAATTTCGGGAGCATTCGTATTTCCGATTGTTGCCGAATAAATGTCATCTATACATAATATAAATGGACAAGTCCTGACTGACTGACTGACTCACTCATCAACGCGTTGCAACGTAGAGCCGAAACTACTGAATCTAGGAACTTCAAATTTCTAGAATAAATCAAGTATACGAGGAAAGCAAGCACTAAGGGATTTTTCATAACTCATCCTTTAAAGGTGTCAAATCGGGGTTGAAAGTTTGTATGGAACTTACGTAATTTTTGGATTAGAGTAATAAAATTTTGTGTATAGATTCTCGATCTAAAAACAAGAAAACTAATTTCAGGATTTTTGAAAACTCATTATTTAAAGGGGTTAAATAGGGGGTGAAAGTTTTTATGAGGAACTTGGAATTCATTGAGTAAGAGTAGTAATATTTCGTGTACAGCTCTTTCTATACAAAGTAGGAAAACAAGTTTCAGCATTTTTGGAAATTCATCCCCGAAAGGGGTTAAATGCACAGTGAAACTTTGTAAGAAAAACGTGGTCTGTTTGAGTAAGGGGTGCATTCTTTTGCGTGTAGACTGATCATCAAAAACTGAAAACATGTATTTCAGCGTTTTTGAAAGTTCAACCCCTAATGGGGTAAAGTGGGAGGTGAAAATTTGTATGAAGAGCTTGGGATTCTTTGAGTAGGAGTGGTAATATTTCGTGTATAGGTTCTTCTATTCAGCATTTTTGGAAATTCATCCCCGAAAGGGGTTAAGTGGACAGTGAAACTTTATTTGAAAATCGAGCCTTTTTGACGAAGAGGTGCAACATCTTGTGTGTACACTGATCATCAAAAACTAAGAACATGTATTTCAGCGTTTTTGAAAATTCAACCCCTCATGGGGTAAAGAGGGAGGTTAGTTTCAATGAAGACCTTGAGGTTCTTTGAGTTACATTTCGTGTATAGATTATTCTATACAAAGTAAGAAAACAAGTTTCATCATTTTTGGAAGGGGTTAAATGGAAATGGAACTTTGTATGAGAATCGGGCCTTTTTTGAGTAAGCTATTTTTCGGGTAGACTTTTCTTCAAAAAAAGAGAATATTGATTTCAGCGTTTTTGAAAATTCAACCCCTCATGGAGGTGACAGTTTGTATAAAGAGCTTGGAATGTTTTGAGTAAGAGTGATAATATTTAGGGCATTACAAACAACTTTTCACCATAAATGAAGTTAAAAAGCAAGATTCATTTTTTTAGTATTCATCCCCTAAGCATGTGAAATTTAAGGTGACAACATTTTAATGTTATGAATAAGAGGGGTTGTGTATACGGGTACGCGTATAGTATGCGGGTTTTTTTGTAGAATATTCACTAAAAATTGAGTAAATAACCTTAAGTTTTTTTGGAAATTCATCTCCAAAATGGGAGGCGAAAGTTTGGATGAGAAAAGATGAGATTGTTTTCGTAAGTCTGGTCATATTCCGTGTGTCAAAATACTATTTTCAGATTTTTTTTAAATGTACGAGTATTGTCTGAGTATAGGGGGAAGAAGAAAATTCATGTGAGGAATACATTCGTGTATAAACTGCATTCATTTTTGGAAAGTTATCTCCTGAAGAGGTTTAAAACTTTATGCAAAACATAGGATTTAGTCACAAAACTTCGTATAAAAAAATTGTTAGGGTTCCGTACCTCAACCCTCAAAGGATCACTTAGTTGTCTGTCCGTCTATTGAATAAAATGGAAATTAAAACCATGTAAATACTCAGGACTATAATCCTTTGAAGTTGTTAAAAAACCAAACTTCTATGTTATACGTAAAAAAGATCCGGCTGTTTACCTATGCCACTACAAACGTCGATACTCTCAAGGGAATCAAATTGTATAAGGTACTTAGGTATTTTCAGTTGGCATGTATTTAAATTGATATCTGTATATTCCCCTTTTTCGATCAAAATATTTGAAAGTTTCACCAAAAATACTGACTTGCACACTAATTATGCACACTAAATAATGCGAATTCAATATACTATTTAAAGGTATTTGCAAAACTGTTTTACTGGATATAAAAAAAAAACTAACCTAACCTAACCCGGCCGAGTCGGATCTTAGTGTGCAGTGCGGGGATAATTAGTGTGCAAGTCAGTATTTTTGGTGAAACTTTCAAATATATCCGATTTACGAACCATTTTTTTGGTGTGAATTCGGTTAAAAAGGTCATCTCGTTTTGTATGTTGTTTAAGTTTTTTTTGTAGGATATGTTCAGTTAATCAATTGTTTTTTTTACACAGCATTAGTTTTTCTGGTATGCATTCAGTTAATTAGTGGAGTTACCCAGTGTACTGAAAAATTATACAGATGTGCATTTAAATATATCCCTTTTCAGTTGAACTAAAACTATGAATGTAATATATACTATTAATATAATTCTATACTTTGTATAGAAGAATCTATACACGTAATGTAACTCAAAGAACCTCAAGGTCTTCATTGAAACTAACCTCCCTCTTTACCCCTTTCGGGGATGAATTTCCAAAAATGCTGAATAGAAGAACCTATACACGAAATATTACCACTCCTACTCAAAGAATCCCAAGCTCTTCATACAAATTTTCACCTCCCACTTTACCCCATTAGGGGTTGAACTTTCAAAAACGCTGAAATACATGTTTTCAGTTTTTGATGATCAGTCTACACGCAAAAGAATGCACCCCTTACTCAAACAGACCACGTTTTTCTTACAAAGTTTCACTGTGCATTTAACCCCTTTCGGGGATGAATTTCCAAAAATGCTGAAACTTGTTTTCCTACTTTGTATAGAAAGAGCTGTACACGAAATATTACTACTCTTACTCAATGAATTCCAAGTTCCTCATAAAAACTTTCACCCCCTATTTAACCCCTTTAAATAATGAGTTTTCAGAAATCCTGAAATTTGTTTTCTTGTTTTTAGATCGAGAATCTATACACAAAATTTTATTACTCTAACCCAAAAATTACGTAAGTTCCATACAAACTTTCAACCCCGATTTGACACCCTTAAAGGATGAGTTTTGAAAAATCCCTTCTTAGTGCTTGCTTTCCTCGTATACTTGATCTATTCTAGAAATTTGAAGTTCCTAGGTTCAGTAGTTTCGGCTCTACGTTGATGAGTGAGTTAGTCAGTCAGTCAGGACTTGTCCGTTTATATGTATAGATAGATAAAGTTGAAGAGGGTCGAAAGTCTGTACATGGAAGATATTCGAAAAAAGTTGGTGGGGGATACCTACTTAGAATAGATAACAGAACACGTTCCAACCGTTTTTATGATTTTTGTACGTCAGACAGATAAACAGACAAACAGATAACTAATTTATAAAATCATTTTTATAGTTTCATTATTCCAATAAATAATCATATATACTATAGTAACACTTGTCCACACAAAATTTGTGTAATTTGTATCTAAATTGAGGCATGTCAGAGTTTTTTACTTCTACGGGTAAATTATTAAATATTTTTATCGTCATACATAAAATATTTCTTGCAAAGAAAGGTATCCTTGATTGCGAGATTCTGATGAAAACTTCATTAATCTGTCGTAAAAATCCATATTATCCATAGGCTATAAATAATTTACCAATAAAAGGGGGTTCGCCAGCCACTACACTCGAGTCAGTTAAGTTTGCACCTGAATCTTATGGCGCTACTTAGGAATGAGGTGCAAACTTTTTTTAAACATGTGCTACACGGAAAGTCCTGTCTCCAGGGTATCAAGAAACTGTGATAAAGCAAAACTGACAGACCGATTACACACGTGCGGAGCCGCGGGAACAGCTAGTTTATAAAATGTGACAATCTGGGGGCACGGTAGTGCCCCCGCCAAGACGAACAAAAAAGAAGGGGGCACTACCTACCTTTTCTCGAACCGTTTCGTCTCATATTCAAACCCTCATAGTTTCGTCCCAGTTAACACTAGAGCGCCCAAATTCTCAGGTTAAGATGCAGTTAGCAAACATATAAAATGTACAAAATTTAATTGATCTAGCTTTTACACTTTAGGTTTTATAGGTACCTAAAATACGCCGATTTTGCCACTCACTCACTGACGTATCAAAACCTCTGGGGTACTTCCCGATGACCTAGAAAGCTGAAATTTGGTATGTAAGCTAGTATTAGTACACAAACAACAAAATAATTCTAAAACTTGGAACTTTTACCCCCCAACCCCTTAAACTAGGGGATGGAAGTTTGTATGAAACTTCCGCAAATTTTGATACTAGAGGTCTGAAAATTGAAACCTATAGGGACTCATTGTTATAAATCAAATACATATTGTAGGACTTTTAAAAAATCACCCCCCACCCTTTAAATAAGGGGAAGGAAGTTTGTATGGGTTTCCCATAATAGGGGATAAAAGTGTATATATATGGGGCTAGAATTAAGTATTTCTTAAATTGTCTACTTCAGTTGTCGCTCAAGAAACCCTAAAGCCCAAAAAAAAAAAAAAACTAAAGCACCTTACAAAAAGAAATGAGATCCCACCAAAAACATTTCATGTAAAATGACGGCCAAGACTCACATTCTCATAACGCTTTCGCTGTAAAAAAGTTATCAGATCCCAGGAAAAGCCAAGCCCCTAAGCCCCGACTTTACTAACCCCACCACCTTGGATTAAAAAGTATGGCATCAACTGGCTTCAAGCCCCTAAACCCGGAGTTTACTAACCCTACACCTTTGTTTCAAAAGTATGGCTTGGCCGTTTCATAGACTACCGTAAATAAGTCTAGCGGACTGTCCGGCCCATATCGTAAGGAATTAAGTTTATAAGTATATATTATCAAAGACATAAACTTAGTTTCTTGATACCATATGGGCCAGACGGTCCGTTGGACTTATTTACGGTAGTCTATGAAACGGCCAAGCCATACTTTTGAAACAAAGGTGTAGGGTTAGTAAACTACGGGTTTAGGGGCTTGAAGCCAGTTGATGCCATACTTTTTAAACCAAGGTGGTGGGGTTAGTAAAGTCGGGGCTTAGGGGCTTGGCTTTTCCTGGGATCTGATAACTTTTTTACAGCGAAAGCGTTATGAGAATGTGAGTCTTGGCCGTCAATTTTACATGAAATGTTTTTGGTGGGATAGTTTATTTTGAAATGAACACATAAAATATATATTACAATAGGAAAAACAATAGATGAATTTAAAAAAGAAAAGACAATTATATATGTACAATGGCTTAAAGCTTATTTTAAAAAATATAAAAATTGTATCAAAAAAAGAACCGACTTCATTAAAACTAAAAAGCCAAAAATAACCCGTTCAAGTAGGTACAGATTACATTTGACTCACCCTTTGACGTCGGTCTCAAACCACTCAATTATTATATTTATGTATTAGTTAACGTGAGGTTTGATACCGACTTCAAAGGATGAGTCAAATGTAATCTGTACCTACTTGAACGGGTTATTTTTGGCTTTTTAGTTTTAATGAAGTCGGTTATATTTTTTTTCTTTTTAGTGATTCATATAAAATAAGTAGGTAGGTACTTATGGCGTCTTGAAGGCATGCATCTCGTTTGAATTATCTCCTGACTCCTCACCGTTAAGGAGTTGTACCTTCCATCATCAGCTCAGCATTGGAAGATGATGACTACTATATGCAAATACTTAAATAGTTTTAGAAAATATATGAAAAACGTTATGAGTGCCAATAACATTTTAGGAATTCCTTCGATTCCTCATGGATCTCTTATTCAGATCTTCACCAAAATTTTATGGGACCAACCTTGAGATGTCTATTCATGAACCTAAAAATAATTTTCCAAATCGACTCATAAATTACGGAGTTCTGAGGTAACAAACATTAATAAAAAATATATGTAACCGAATTGAAACCCCCCTCCTTTTTTTGAAGTCGGTTAAAAATAAAATATTTACTATAAAAAGAATACCCAGTCCAGAAGGTCTGCCTGTTCATAAAATTAGTCGTATGAATACCTATCAAAGTCTGGCAGGTTGAATTTATGCAGTTTTCGAGTATTATGCTGCTTGAAAACTTCTCGTGTAGGTATCTAAAAACTCACTTTATTACTTACTATATCATCCACAAAATATTTTTTGACAACTTAAATTTGAACCTGAAATTTAAACTATATGTCACAGACTTAAGGTATATTTTCCATAAATGTTCCGATATTTATGATCATCCTGTCTGCTTCGATACCTTTGTCGATCTGTCCGTTCCGATATCTTTGCCTGATTGCATGTTACGAATTTATTGAAAAGTCGCTGCTCTTAAATTTAAGACAAACTATATGGTCCGATATTATAGCCCCCATCTAGCGTAACGAATATTTTGAAATTAAATGCTGCTCCGAAATATTTGAGGACCTCCACCGCTACCATATATCTGATGGCGATTGTACAATCGCATTTAAAACGTATAGCCTATTGAAATAATAAGTTGTTACAATTGGTAATTGGTTGTAAGATACCATAATTCTATTTGAATCTTTTGAAATATTGCGGTTATAAAACAAAAACTTTCACTTAGTTGTCAAAATGATTTTTGTGATATTTTTAGTTTTAGTGTCAGTAACTATTTGATTCGAAAGGAAAGATGAAGTTTTTGTTTTGTCTTACCATTTTGACGTGTTTGTCAGGAGTGACCGAGAGGATACTTTTTTGGTTGTTGATTGTTTCAGAGCAACACACGAGGACGTGTGTCATCGCAGGATGGCCGTGTCGGAGACGGTCATTAGTATGGGAGCTCAACGACGCGCGAAAGGCGCGCCATTGGAAGGCGACAGTAGCGCCCCCTTGAACCTGTTTTGGCGCGCTAGACAGAGTCTTGGCGGTTCACTCAGCGAACGCCCACCGACACTTCACTCTGGGTCACCGTCGAGTGCACTACTGCCTTGGAACTGTCCCGTTTCGTTGTGCTATACCAAGTTAGAATCAGTGAAACGTTATAACTCAACAATACAGTGTTAATTTAATAAAGACTATTGTGAGACTTTGATAGCCTAGCTTACAGACCTCTGTGCCAGGAACTGTTATTTTGTGCTTCATTGTATAAGGAATATCAAGTTAATTGCATCCGTAGTGTTTCATCTTGCTCACAACTACCTCCTCGTCCACAACTACGTCGAATAGCTCATCTAATGTGCCACACCACGCCGGCCATCCGACCTGTCCCCGACATATATAATAAATAGCTGTAATAAACGTAAAACGATAAAGAGCTGCGATATTTATTTTTTACCCAGAATTGTTATCAAAAATTTGATTCACCAACACATACTGTGATTTATTTTGAGTTGCCCGTACTCCACCTGACCTTATGTTATTTTTCTTTTTAGCCTCTAGCAGAACTTTTATTTTTGCGAGTGTTAGCAAGAATTCTAGTGACGCTATCATATTTGTGTAGTCTCAGTTTCAGACAGGTTGAAACAGCAGATAAATTCACTAAGTTATCCCCGAGTATAACAAGGATCGCTGATTTTGCAGTCTGCTTCGGTTTCAAGTTCGTGTCTGAGTAAATTTTTATCTATTACTAGCTGCGCAGCGCGGTGTTACCGGCTCATCCTAGGGGAACACTACATTTTAACGGAATAAAAAGTATGTGTTAATCCAGGGGGTCAGCTACTTTTATATAAAAAAATATCAAAATCGGTCCAGCCGTTTGAGCGTGAAGAAGTAACATACACATAAACACTTTCGCCTTTATAATATTAGTGTGACTAAGGTGAATCTTAGGTCCGTTTGATGATAAAGATTTATTTGTCGATACAGTTTATCGAATTTTCAAAATGACGGATTTATGGGGGGTTGAAAACGTAAATAAATACAGAATTCAACCATTTCTAAACAACCTCACGAGGCCTACATCTCACGGAGCCAATACTCTAACAACCTATATAAGTATTTCATAACCATAACCGTTCTTTCCTGCGTCGGACAGCAATAATTAGAACAAACAAGCTGAACTAACTTGCCAACTCTTACTTCGCTAATTCAATGATTGAGTTACTGGAGCCTTACCACGATCTCTTAATGCGACTCACTTTAGGCCCTAAACTGAACTGTATCGCTATTTCATACCATGACATTGTATTTACGACTCGGTTCAGATGCAGTTCAGTAAGAGCGTCTCAACTATTTCATTCACTCATTTCAAGTACTTTTCGTACCACGATGTGTCACTTGAGACGAAACTGAATCGCACGAGTGTCAAATTTTGCGACTCATAAAAAGTTCCTCATTGAGTGTATTGTTCTGGATAGTTTTGTGTTGAATATTTATTAATTCCTAGCTTTTGCCCGCGGCTTCTCTCGCACAGGTCTGGAAACGTGTCTGTGTAACTTCCTACCGTTTTATTGTTTCTTAAAACCTATACTCATACCTTTACCTTGTTCCCATCAAAATGTTCTTAATTTTTCTGTCGTCGTCGTATTACCTAAATAAAACTTTTAATCGTCCTACTTTATTGACAATGGCGACTAATTATGTAATGGCGACTAATTTATCGAGACTAATCTAGGTGCGTTGTGATCGCAAGATACCTAACACTTGTTCGTAATAGTTCGTCGTCGTACCTCATGGAAAGTTAAAAAACTTATATCACGAGTTTTTTTTTATTTTTAAAGACGTTGAAATTTCCGTTGTTACTCAAGTCTTACTAAAAAAATAATACATTTCTCATACAAACCTTGGCTTTCCGTTTAATCCTCTTAAGGATAGGAATTCCGGATACCGTTTAAATCAGTATTCTCAGGGTCGTTCTCAAAAAATTTGCACCGCTGCGACAATTTTGCATTTTTTTTTAAAGTTGCGATTTCTTCTTTTATTTTTCATAGGGTCGCTAGAAATATATTCAGACAATTGATATCACGTCGAGGGAAGTAGTTAAATTGAATATCTTAGAAGATATGGATGTTTGAAATTTTAGGTCGACAGGTGAAAGACATCGATGTCAGGTAAACGACAATTGTTACCAAGTTATCGACAATGGGTGCAGGTTTGCGACAAATATGTTCCAACTTCACTGAATTTGTTAGCAGGTTAACGACGACGGTTGCAGTTAAGTGACAGTTTTAAATAAAATCTACGTTGAACTGTCAAATAGTGCTTTTTTGATTGATTTTGTTTTTCTTTTTCCTTACCTATGTTAGTAATTTGCATAAAAAAAACAAGCATTTAATTCTCATATCATAGGACATTTCTCAGGAGGTTTTTTGAAGCCTATACTATCCAGAAAGGTCATAACCGGCAAAAAGATGCAAAACTCAAGCATACCCACGTGATTTTATAAATTTCTTATGAAGGTTCAACAGCGAATCATTTAAATAACGTTTCTGCATCCTGATGCTGCCTCTTTAGACATATTTTTTCCTACCCGCTGAGTAACTTACTGCTGTTTTCGTCATCTTCGAGGAATTCCTTCACATCTGATAACCAGAAAGCCTTCGGCTGCGTTGGGTGGGATAAGTTATGGGAGGTATTGCCTGAAGCTGCCAGCACATCTGGTAACACTTCATAAAGCCTTTACGAGTCCGAATACAGAATGGTGTCAGTAGGAGATGTCACATACAAAAACTTTAAGTTCCGGACAGGGATGCATAATATCCCCAATACTATTTAACAGATATGGAGCCCTTGAAGGTACGTGGCAGACATCGCCTATTTTGCATCACCCGAAGCAGAAGTGGCCCAACTTTTGGAATGACTCAAAACAACCAGCCTGAAAATGGGTCTCGATATTAATAAATATAAGACCGAGCTGATGATAGTCGACCATTACTAGTCGACAAAGTATTAACCTGCTTCAAGAGTTTGAAACTGTTGATCAGTTCCAGTACTTTGGCTCCATTTTCACAAATAGAGGCACATGGAAACCACAGATTCGCAGGTGAATCGGAATGGCCAAAACAGCGATTACCCAACGCGGCAAAATATGGAAAGATAGACACATCCCTAACCGAACTAACATGCACCTCGTCTGTGCCCTTGTCTTCTCCATATCTCTTTATGGGGCAGAGACCTGGACGCTCAAAGCCACTGACAGGCAGAGGATTGATGCTTCAAAATCTGGTGCGGGCGCCGCCTGCTAAGGATTCCTAAGACAGCTTGAAAGTAAAATGGAATACTCAAACTAAGCTACTTCGGAAATTTATATGTTTTTATAACAACGAAACATGAGTTGAGACACGGCGAGAGACCGATAAAACCTGGTTTTAAAATAATTTTGTATAAGTGTTTAAATAATTTTCGTTCACCTGCCGTATGTGCCGTTCACCTGTTTTTATATAGACAAGTGAACGACATACAGGTGATGGACAAAATGACAGTTATGTCATCAAAACAAATAAAGTATTTCGTTGATGAACTGCATATTTATACACATAAAAGTAGACCATACTTTACGCGTTATAAATTAAAATGAATGCAATAGTACACACGTCAACCAAAATATGGAAGGCAGAATATAGACTACATACCCATTACAAACTCCCGCTCGCGTAAGAGTATGTATCATATTTTTATAGTGCAGCACAGTGACGACGTGTCACTCGGAACAGTGTTAGGTGGCAACTGAAGGTCTCGATTTATGCGGGGTCAGGCAGGGGAAACGAAATAGTAGTCACACAATTGTAATGTTTGTCTCATGACAAGTGAACGACAAAAAATGGCGTGGACAAACTTAAATTGCTAATAATTCGCAAAATAAGCATAGTATTATTATTCGATATGGTAGTATTCAATCCTCATCATATATGAAAATAAAATGGAGTACTGAACTTAAGCTAAGTCGGTAATGTATATGTTTTTATTACAACGAAACATGAGTACCTCGCGTTGGGACACGGCAAGTGACCGACAAACCCTAGTTTTAAATCGTTTTTTGTCTATTAATATACTTTACTTTTAATTGAAAGCATTTGGCCTCTATATAAAAAGTGTCTTTAGATATGTGATGATAATTGAATATTTAAAATAATGCGGTGTAAAAAACTTCTTCTAAGACAAACCTGGTGACAGGTGGCGGTGCAAATATTTTGAGAACGACCCCTCAGTTAATTACAATTATATTACTAACTGCGACAATAATGCTCTAATGTAGAGGATGTAACATTTTTCATACAAAGTTTTACCATCTAATTGCCTTAAATTTAATCCTTTTAGAAGATTAAACTCCAAAAATAAATGCAGAGCAGAGTTCATACTTTGTATTGACACTGACTGTATATTTAATGTAATATTTATAGTTTATGTTCATTATCATTATGCTGTGCTGTATATGGAATTTTACTTTATTAATAATATGTAAGTGTTTTGGTGTGCAACTGTTAACTTACATGTGTTTGACATTAAATAAATAAATACACGAAAATATTTCCTCACATATACTTTCACATTGATGGAGAATCTGTAAACAAAGTTCTAACTCAAACATCTCTTACCTACTCAAAAATCACACGATTTCCATAAAAACTTTCAACCCCAATTGGGCCCTGGTGTTTGACAGGTTTTTCAGATGTCTGACGAGTTAATTTCTTTCGAGTTATTAGAATACGATCTCTTGGAAAATGCAACGGGAAAAAAAAAGCACAATGCGCATAGATAAGTGCATTACGGTAATAAGTAGATAGCTAACTTCGTGTTTTTCGGTTCGAAATATGACTACTGCAATACTACGGTAATGAGCTCGTAACTTTGTAAGGATTAAATAGTACCTAACATACGTTTTTTTTCCGTAGCATTGCAGACTGTAGTAACTAAATTAGCCGCTCGAGGGTGCTTTACATCATGCTTCTTTATTTGGTTACTAGTTAAGTTCTTAAACCACAACATGATTTTTAATAGATTAAATTATAAAAACGAGTAAACTATTTTGTAAAACAAAGAACTGGAGTTACAAACATTTGCACAGAACCTAAAATAGACAACTATAATTGAACATATCTTTAAGCAGTTGATAATTTCTTTATTTACGTTTATTTATTATTCAAAAAAGTTACACAACATTACAGTAATAAAACCAATAAGGCACTGAACTACAAAAGTATATATAAACAAGACTTAAAACTAGTTAATTTAGGCGACACAACCGCGTGGGTCCTTTGCGTCGTCTGATCTGGTGTATAATTCGGCAGATTACCGCGGAACCGCCGAAACACCCTTCCTCCAGAAGTGTGCACTTGCGATGGTGTCCTGCAGCGGCCGCGGCACGCACACCACAAATGAGCTGAAGTACTCGTAGTGCCGGGACTGCAGCTGGATAATATTGATATCATGGGGTCCAAAATATAAGCCCGATTTCAAAGGTCTTAATCTCGGCGGGAGACAGCTGGCGATAAACACGGAGCTCTTAACATTGTCATTGACACACTTGATATTATATGGGTGATAAAATTACTTCACAGCATTTTGTGGTCACAATTTCTTTCCGCTGAACGAATACACTAAATCCGCGGAGGATTAAACTGAATTCAAAGACTGGCATAACACGTAAAATTCATTTGAAATTTAACAAATTTACATGTCAATCAGTGTATTATATTCTTTGATGTCAATGATTGACAAGAAAAATGACAGAAGGCGGCACACGTTCCGAGACTTAACTACAATTCTTTTGAAATACAGACATTTTAAACTTTATTTCATTCAATAAAGCATTTGGTATGGCAAATATTGTCATTAAATAAAAAAAAGAACATAAGTCCGCTATTAAATATATGTCTTTTCTTTTCAAAATTACCAACAAAGTGTGCTGCGAAATTAATTTATAATATTTTAGTTACCGAACGGATAGAAGTCAGAAAGAGATAAACATATACGAAACTCACATAGCGGCATCCCTTTCGCGCCGTAGCATCTCACTTGCGGACCAGAGACAAATATCGGTCTTTCATTCACTTTATGCGATCGAGAATCAGCGCTGCTTTAAATTTGTTATGGTACCAAATTCAGCGATTCAATTTAGGTGCCTAAACTGAACTGCACTGCTTTTGGATAGCTTTTAATAAGATTGTGGTAAGGCCCCTGTTCCGAATTGGGTGCCAACTTTCGGCAGATTATGTGTCGATAAAAGGGCTTATTTGCCAAGGAAGTTTCATTTGGATACGACCTTTTGGATGAAGAATTTGCTGTGGGTCAGTTCAGCTTCAGGTATGGAACGTTTAGGTGAGGGAAATATAGATTGGAATTGCTATTATTGATATAACATGGCACGGGCAATATGTATGTTCCCATAATTGTTTTCTTTTTTTTATATCTGGGGATAGGTCTATCTTTTTTATTGTATAATAGGTTATTTAGACTATTTAGAGTAAGGTTTTATACTTATTTTTTTTATTTATAAATTAAATGTTGTTGCTTTCCAATCTAAATACATTTGTTGGATGACCTAATTAGGACACGATGGGCCCACAAATTAATAATGAATTAATTTTATTTTATTGCATGTTTTGATACCTAGAGAACATATAAAACATCTTTAAGAAATTTAAATTTATCAATTATTTAGTCCTTGACGCCTAGAGCTTATACATCTCGGATAGTTAAATTAATTAATTGTATAAATTGTATATATAATAATGCATTTGAAGAATCTTCTACATATTATCCTCCTGTTTAAATGTACCTATTACTTAGCTTTAATTGTAAAAGACTAAGATAAGTATAATTTACAAAAAAATAATACTGTTGAGTTTCTTCCAGATTTCTTCTCGACAGCGGCAATTATGGTTTAGACTAGTAAAAGTGTCCTTGTGGCCTAATTACAGAATTTACTTTCTATCCAGTATCCAAATATCATAAACCCTCCACGATGCGTTCAAGAACCGCACATTATGACCACCATAAAAATAGACTGTTTTGTTAGAACCAAGAATCTTATATACTAACTGGATGTTGCGTGCCGAATTTTGAGTTGAAGCCAGGTTCATTCACCTTTGCTCATATGTTTTATCTCTTTTCCACACTGTGATGTGTTACCATGTTATTTATAAAAAAAACTTATTTTTTATAGAAATAAGAATTTTCGGGCATTACCTACTTAATTTACTTTAAGCTAATTCCAACAAAAATTTATATTTTTCATATAAAACTTTCTGCGATCAAATTTACTTAGTTTTCTATGTATTATACAAAAAAAAGAACTGAATCAAAATTCTCATTTCACGGGTATGCACCTCCTACGTACTATGACAACACTAATAATAAAGAAATATCGCCGATATGTCAGAATTGTCAAAGGTCATTCATCAATTCAATATTTTTTTTCGTGAAATAAACGTATTTCGTCGATTTACTTGCGTAATGCGCTATGTATTGCATAGTAAAGCATTGTAAAAGTAATTGGAGGCAGAAATCCGACACAAAATTTTATAGGTGAGTACTTATTTTACGAAAATGTTCAAAAATCTTACTAGCAATCAGTCTTCCTCTATTTTGCTTGTAAGCTTTGTTAATTTTTATTCAAGAACCCCACGAATAGGTTTATAATGATAAGTTAGAAGTATATTTTGTTTATTTGAAGTTCAACATTGTCTTAAATGAGAAACTAAAGATTGTGTGGTTTTACAACTCGGGTGACCAATTCGTTTTCATGCATGGTATTTACTCGTATAAAATGGACCTAAATCTATCAACTTAGTACGTTTTCTATTCTCATAATTCATATCACAGAATAACATGTTTATTGTTTGTGTCTTTACAATTTACTTGAATAATATTAAATATTGCAGTTTTCCAAAAGATGAACGAAGGAGGCGGTTTTGGCTGTCGATTGTACCGATAAAGGGTTTCAGAGCGTTCGACAATTTGATGACCCTGCTGTCGAAATTGTTCTCACATGTGGAAAATAAAGAAACTGTTATAACGTCCTAGTATTTTATTATTTTTTATCCATTGACAAATACTCCCCTTATGTTTTTGTTAGTAACTATTTGTGGCGTGCTCAGGTAAAAGGAAACCTTTTGCCGGATATCATTAAGGCGGACTAAGTGCAGAGTGGCATAGAAATGCAACCAAAAATGGACTGACAAATTGGTATCTTTTACTACAGAACGTCACATTGATACCTACACCAATGGTAAGTATATTGCTAACCTAATCCACTAATGGCTACCTCACTGTGAACTTAGCCATAAGTCACACTCGTTTTCACAAACACATATAAACAAAAAACGTGTATACTAAAATTGCTACTATATTTAAGGATTGGCCTCATAGGTGCTCACAATACTCTGGCGTTGCGTAAAGGCGGCTAATACACGGTGAAAAAGGGACGTTGAAGTATGCGTCGCGTTTTTCTCCATACATTTAGCCGTCCGTTTAAGTATCAGTAAGTAGTCTCCAGTTACACGGACACTTGAAATCAGCATTGCCTAGAATGCTAATGTTTTATCGCCGACGTAAGGCTTCCATTCCTTTCTGGTAAATTAGCCAGTGCGAGCGGGACGGCAACGCACGAAACAACAATAAAATTTAGCTATGCATATATTTTCTTATCCTAATAGGATGGGTGTTCACTTTCATGATAAAACAGTTGATCGGATTTGAATTTAATAAATTACAAAATCATCAATCATCAATCTGTTGTATATGTCAAATTCCGCGGGAAATTCCTAATGTATGCTTAATCATGGACACCTTAAAGAAAGAGATGCAAAATCGACGTGACGTAATTCAAGGTCATTTTTTCTGGCTTCAAAGGAATGTTCGGCATGCAATATCCAGTTAGTATATAAGATTCTTGGTTAGAACTAATTTCTTATCTGTAAAAATGACATTATTGCTAAATAATAACATCGATTTCGATAGTATTATTTATTTACATTTCGAACATCTCTAAAAACAAAGAAATTTGATTTGACCTCTATTCTAATATCAATCGAGATGACGTTTAGTTCGAAATGAAGTGTCAATTTGCAATCAAAATAATCAAATTTGACAAATGTCGCACGTAAGTAAGATATCGAACGATATGATAGTTGGGGCCGACTCTAGTTTATCTCTGAATTAAAAAAACTATGACAGCTGCCAGAAAACTTCATTACCGCCATCACCGGGTAATATTTGTCATAATATGCGACTCCTGAATGCATCATGGAGGCTTATGATATGTGGCTAGATAAAGTAGTGTATAAAACTGTACATAATTAGGCCATAAAACACTCGTGTGATGTTATTATGAAACTTGCCTTCGGCTCGTTTCATAAACCCACGCTCGTGTTTAATATGTACAGTCACATAAACTACTATTATGATTTCGATTTTGAATTATCCGCACGGTTCTTAAGCCAGTTTAACAACTTTTATGTCAAAGCAATATAAGAGCGAACGATAAGAGTAACGTAGAAATTGCAATTTTAAATTGAAATACCAAGCCCAAAAATAATACCATGTCCTGGATAATCCCGCCGTGTCTTTTTAATGAAATTGGCCGACTCACACTTGGCCCATTTCATTAAAAACACACGGCACGAAAAATATTAAACATTCGCCCTGGCGCTGAAATTGTTCTGGTCACCACGAATATTATATTTGTACGGAACAAAAAGTAATTTCGGCGTGGATCCATAACATGCTTGCATTTCAATTCGCTTATTGGAGTGTGGGTCCTTTTAGGGTTCCATACCCAAAGGGTTCTAACGGCACCCTATTATGAAGCCTCCGATGTCCGTCCGTCTGTCATAGGGCTGTATCTTTTCAAAGTAGACTTGAAATGATCGTATGCTGTGACCTGTGGCGGCTGTAACAACTGCAACTACTGAAAATAAATAACCGGCCATATCTTTTTTTTTTATTTTAACTTGAGTATGATTATTATTTTAAATTTCAGCTCGATACCGTGTTCCCGAGATAAGAGTCTTGAAAGGCAGACAGACAGACGGGCGAACGAACAGTCGGACAACAAGGTGATACCTACTATGAGGGTTCCATTTTTAGGGTTCCGTAGCTAAATGGCAAAAACGGAACCCTTATAGATTCGTCATGTCTGTCTGTCCGTCTGTCTGTCCGTCTGTCCGTCCGTATGTCACAGCCATTTTTTTCCGAAACTATAAGAGCTTTACTGTTGAAATTTGGTAGGTAGATGTATTTTGTGAACCGCATTAAGATTTTCATGCAAAAATAAAAAAAATAAAAAAATATTGGGGGCTCCCCATACTTAGAACTGAAACTCAAAATTTTTTTTTTTCATCAAACACATACGTGTGGGATAGGTCTTCAAAAATGATATCGAGGTTTCTGGAATATTTTTTTTCTAAACCGAATAGTTTGCGTGACAGACGCTTCCAAAGTGGAAAAAAGTTGCCCCCCCCCCTCTAACTTCTAAAATAAGAAAATGAAAAATCTAAAAAAAAACATGATGTACATTACTATAAAAACTACCAACGAAAATTGTTTTGAACGAGATCTAGTAAGTAGTTTTTTTTTTAATACCTAACTTTGCACCTTATTTATATGGGGCGCTATACATACCAGGTGCAAACTTAACTTAACCACTTAGGGATGGAAAGTGTTTGTACGGAACCCTCGGTGCGCGAGTCCGACTCGCACTTGGCCGGTTTTTTCCTTTCGAGGTACGGAACCCTAAAAAGTTAGTAATGGGTCGTATAAAACGTTCTTTTAGGTTTTCCTACGTTATTTGCTCCAGCGGTTTTTTTTTAATTTTCATAGGTAGTATGTATTATGGCGTCTATAACAGCAAATGGCACAGATCGATTGTGCACGAGTCTGACTCGTACTTGGCCTGTTTTTTTAACTGACGCAATGCTACGTAAAGTTTATTGAAAATTGTATGCATGTCGAAACAAAAGTGCTCGGACTTTGATTATTTTTATGTTTGATCTAAACTCCTTAATGAAAATAATAATAAATTAAAACTGGTCAAGTGCGAGTCGGACTCGCGCACGGAGGGTTCCGTACAAACACTTTCCACCCTTAAGAGGTTAACCCTTAAATGCATGAATTAAAAAAACACAATATTATAAAATATTATTTTATTTCAAATAAATGTTTCTTGTTTTCAACCAGTAATTAATTTTTGTTTATGTAAGCTGCATCTTACACCATGCATTTAAAGGTTAAGTTAAGTTTGCACCTGGTATGTATAGCGCCCCATACAAATGAGGTGCAAAGTTAACGCAACCAATCCCGTTTGTTGTATGGGAGCCCCCCTTAAATATTTATTTTATTTTATTTTTAGTATTTGTTGTTATAGCGGCAATATAAATACCTCATCTGTGAAAATTTCAAATGTCTAGCTATCACGGTTCTTGAGATACAGCCTGGTGACAGACGGACGGACGGACGGACGGACGGACGGACAGCGAAGTGTCAGTAATAGGGTCCCGTTTTTACCCTTTGGGTACGGAACCCTAAAAACCGGCCAAGAGCATGTCGGGCCCCGCTCAGTGTAGTTGCCCATCCTTCACAATAGAACGCTGTTTTAAGCCCGAGGTTTAAATTACGGGAAAGATTTCAAGCTCTATAAAAAAGGGCGTAAACGCTAAAGTAACTAATTACTTATTACCTTCTGGAAGTTACCGATTATACGCGTTAATATGTGTAACGTTTGAAGTATAAGGACACCGTGCGGCACTTACGTCATTTAAAAAAAATCTGAAATTTTGCGTTATTTCAAAAACGGCTAGACCGATTTTATTCAATATAGTTTTATTCCTATTTTTATTATTTTCATGATTTTTTCCATATTTTCTTGACCCGTGGTTGAAAACTTACAGGGGGACGCTATTTTTTCTTTTCGGAGCGAATATTTACAAAACTGCTGACTATATCAAAAAATAATGTTTGAAGACCCCTATTATTTTTAAAAGACCTATTCAAAAACGCACACTAGTGCTGAACCGAAAAAAAAATCACCCCCACTTTAGGTATTCAAGAGGTACCGTTTAGTCGGCGTGATATATACACGTACTTAGATATTCATTTGTAATCAACATGTAAAGCTACTCAATTATGCTATACGATTAAATAAATAAATACACATACTCATATCAAATTTCAGCTTTCTAGTACTAATAATCACGGAGCTAAGCCGCGGACGGACGGACAGACGGACAGACGGACATGGCGAAACTATAAGGGTTCCTAGTTGACTACGGAACCCTAAAAAGGCTATATGCGCGGTCGCGGTACACGGCGAGCCGTGATCTATGGTCTTGAATTTGGCGGGAATGAGGACAGACGTCAGAGCGAGACTGTATAGTGCTGTATAGATACAAATACAAATACAAAAATACAAAATTGTTTATTGTTTGAATGTGAGTGGTTATAAATGGTGGTAGGGTTAGTATTTGGTTACATCACAATCAGCCAGAATTTGGCGTACAATACTTTGACTCTCAATATGCATGTCATTAAAACCAATGGAAAATATCGTCCTAGCCTTTGTCCCATTTATGAGAATGAATTCTCAATCGGGGTCGGCTACCTAAATCACAAGATGTGGCGTAGGCACTAGTTTTTGCGCAAGCGACTGCCATCTGACCTTCCAACCCAGAGGGGAAACTAGGCCTTATTGGGCTTAGGTGGTTTTCTCACGATGTTTTCCTTCACCGAAAAGCGAGTGGTAAATATCAAATGACATTCCGTACATAAGTTCCGAAAAACTCATTGGTACGGGCCGGGTTCGAACCCGCGACCTCCGGATTGAAAGTCGCATGCCCTTACCACTAGGCTACCACCGCTTCTTTTAAAACCAATGGAAAATAATCAAATTATAGCAAATAGCAATGTCGGACTAAAAATACGTATTGAAAAGATTAAAAATATATTATAAATAATAAATTAATGTCATGCATACAGTAAATAGCCAATTACAATAATTAATAATTCTAAAATGTCTAGACGATACCAAAACAAAAACCGGCCAAGTGCGAGTCAGACTCGCGCACCGAGGGTTCCGTACAAACACTTTCCATCCCTAAGTGGTTAAGTTAAGTTTGCACCTGGTATGTATAGCGCCCCATATAAATTAGGTGCAAAGTTAGGTATTAAAAAAAACTACTTACTAGATCTCGTTCATAACAATTTTCGTTGGTAGTTTTTATAGTAATGTACATCATATGTTTTTTTTAGATTTTTCATTTTCTTATTTTAGAAGAGAGGGGGGGGGACCAACTTTTTTCCACTTTGGAAGCGTCTGTCACGCAAACTATTCGGTTTAGAAAAAAAATATTGTAGAAACCTCGATATCATTTTTGAAGACCTATCCATAAATACCACACACGTATGTGTTTGATGAAACAAAAAATTTTGAGTTTCAGTTCTAAGTATGGGGAGCCCCCAATATTTATTATTATTTTTTTATTTTTGCATTAAAATCTTAATGCGGTTCACAGAATACATCTACCTACCAAGTTTCAACAGTATAGCTCTTATAGTTTCGGAAAAAAAATGGCTGTGACATATGTACGGACAGACAGACGGACAGACGGATAGACGGACAGACAGACATGACGAATCTATAAGGGTTCCGTTTTTTGCCATTTGGCTACGGAGCCCTAAAAACATGTAAAACAATGATACCTAATAATTATAATAAAATGGAATAAATTATAATAAAATAGAGATGATTCAATATATATTTAATGTTTTCATGCTTAGTATTTGTAAGCCGTGATTAATTGTTGTTTTACAAAATTAAGTTAAAACAAAAATAATTGTTTTATGAACCCCCGACGAAAAAAGAGGGGAGTTAAAGTTTAACATGAGTATCTGTGTATCTGTCTGTGGCATCATAGCTTCCAAACGGATGGACCAACTTCAGTGCGTTTTTTTTGTGTAATGGAACAAATGGCTGATACCTCAGCCAATATTGAAGGTAAGAATTATTTTTTTTGTAATAATGTTCAGTTTTAATAGCGTTTTCAATATCACTCATTGAATGAGCAGATTGAGGAGTGGAAAGGAAGGTGAGACCCTCATGAATGATTTAAATTTTTAATTTAGGTTATTTGCATCTTCTACTTTCATTCCTGACCTAAAGCATCCAAAACTAGTTATAACATTTTTGTACAACAATTCATGCGCAAATTAAAACAGACGACAAGGCTTTAACCCAATTTTTCCACTAACTCCTCCAATGACCAATAAACTTGGCGCAATCAGCGCAGCTCAAGTATTCCATACATACGGGATGCGACTGTGACTTTAAAAAATAACCCGTCCCCAAACAGGGGATTCATTCCGCCCCCTTAATGAGTCCCACTCAATACCGGGACAATGTGCGGACTTTTGTGACGTAATGAACAGAGAGAACACACTTTTGCTAATATTTTGCTGTTGAAATGCTGCAGTATAAAACAAGACAAAAAGATGTTTATGTTTTTTTAGGGTTCCGTACCCAAAGGGTAAAAACAGGACCCTGTTACTAAGATTCTGCTGTCCGTCCGTTTTCCTTCTGTCCGTCTGTGACCAGGCTTGTGTTCCATGAACCGTGATAGTTAGACAGTTAAAATTTTCACAGATGATGTATTTCTGTTACCGCTATTACGCTACTACTTAAAAACAAAATAAAATAAATATTTAAGTGGGCTCCCATACAACAAACGTAATCGGTTGCGTTAACTTAGAACCTCATTTAAGTATTTGAACGGAACCCTCGGTGCGCGAGTCAGACTCCCACTTGGTCGTGTTTTTTTAATCTTACACGAATCGACCAAGTCTCAAACTAAGCAAAACTTGTATTATGGGTAATAGACAACGATGTACATAATATATGTATAGTTAACATACATTACCCAGGAACAAATATTCTAGTTCATATAAATATTTGCTTTGGCGAACCCCAGTTCAAACCTAGGCCCGCCGGCTACTCCGGCTAGTAGGCAGCCGCATCGACAAATTAAAATGGAATGCCCTTCGGGGACATGTGTAACTGTCATGATACATTAAGCCCATCTGGCAATATTTTACATATAGGCCGACACGTTTATTTCTTAAATTCATATCTATAAAATGGGTAGTTTGCAAAAAATGTAACTTTGACAGAATTGACAGGGAAAAATTGTGTTATTCTCAGTAAAAAATTGTCAACGGTAACAGTAAATTTGCCGAAACGTCAGAAAGGTTCGAATATTGAACATACCTTAAGCGATATAATCCATTTAAAATACTTAGTTGTTTTTAGGGTTCCGTACCCAAAGGGTAAAAACGGGACCCTATTACTGAGATTTCACTGTCCGACTGTCCGTCCGTCCGTCTGTCATCAGGCTGTATCTCAAGAACGGTGATAGCTAGACAGTTGAAATGATGTATTTATATTGCCGCTATAACAACAAATACTAAAAATAAAATAAATACAACAAACTTGTTATAGATTATGGTACGGAACCCTTCATGCGCGAGTCGGACTCGCACTTGTCCAATTTTTGTTATATTTAAATGTCTGACGGTCGCGGTAACCGAAGAAAATATTAAATGCACTTGTTTCTTCTTAACTAATATTTGTATTTTATTGGTTGTTTACGTAAACTGCGACGCGAGTGGTCTTGGATATGACTAGATATGAACGCGAGTTGATTTAGCCCGAAATAAAACCCGCCCAAAAAGGGGTCCCTTCCGCCCCCTGAGTTCCACTCAATACCGGGACTATTTTGGCAGTCAAGACAATCAATGCAATCCTGCATTTAAATAGGTTCATATGTTTGGGAGCTACGATGCCACAGATAAACACACAGAAACACTTATCAAACTCATAATTGTAATTTTTTAATTATTTTTTTCTTTCGCGGGTTAAAATATTGTCGATAGGCTGTTCCCGCTGGACGGGTCGTTGCAAAAACCGTAGCCCAAAATAACCCAACCGATTAGTGATTTTGATAAAATTCAATTTGCGACCGATCCGTATAATGGTGGACACAGAGTAAGTAAATATGCTCATGTTTGCTAATAATTTACATGGTTATAGATTACATATAGTAGGTAGACTTTTGTTGTTTTTGTCGGCTTGTCAGGCTTCAGCTTTTGTCGGTGATACTAAAATGGCCAATACACAACTTAAATGGATCAATATCATACGAATTTTACTCCATGTAAGTATTTTATTTATCGAGCGAGCGAAAAGAGTGAATGGACTCTGTTCCAGCTTGGTAATAAAAAAACCGTATGTCCAAATCCCGGATGTCCAAGTTTCCAGCTGTTCTGCTACAGAGCGCATTTCTCAACCGACTCTCGTGGAATTTTGTCAGCATAACTTGGACACGCGACTCTTTGTCCCGCGACAAATATGTCACTTTCTCTTAATACCATGCGAGTGCGAGCAAGGTAGGTGACAGTAAGTCGCGCGACAAGGTAAGTCGCGGCAAGATATGCTAGCCCTGGTGGTTCGATAATTATATATGTAGTTTTGTCTATTCAGTTATTTGAAAAAGAAAAAAAAAATTGAAGAGTTGAAATCGGAAAATAAAATACATTTCAGCGAATTTGAAACAAACTCGCGGGCTCTACAGCTAACGGCCACAAGTTCCGGCGGGGCTAGCATATCTTACCGCGACTTCCCTTGTCGCGCGACAAAGAGTCGCGTGTCAAAGTTATGCTAGACATGCAAATAATGTACCTTTTACATAACACCCGTACGATCGATTTCGGTCTTAGCGGCGAGCGGCACGGCGGGCGGCGCGCGGGGCGGCAAGCATGCCACGGACACCGTCCGGTTCGTCTGACCGAAACCCGCGTGCAGCGGACGCGCCGCTCTAAAGTCATGGCGTCCTTCCTAGTCATATTAATTGTATCAGGCGTTACTTTTCGGAAATCCATATTAATTGAAACAATAATATTGGTTTGCAAATCCGCGAATTTTGTTGTGCGAATGCGCGCGTTTTGTATCGCGGATTAGTAAAGCAATATTATTATTTTACTCTTTCCTGGTCGCCGATACATTTGTCACGCCGCGCCAGAAAGCGCAAAGTGCTAGTGGCGCCGCGCGGCGGTTCTTGGCATGATTCAGATCTCGATATGATTTTGATTTTGCCCGTCGCTGCTCACCGCTGTCACTGGTCGCGCAAAGCTTTGGCTGGGCAGTAAAGAATTTCAATAAAGATGCACCTACAATTTCTAACTCATTTTCTTAGACTTTCTTTGGCAATCGCCCACCCCCCCTTAATATAATTCCAGCAGCGCCGCCTTTGAAAACTAGTTTAAAAAGCCATTAAATCTTTAGTCTTTAAATAACGTTCCCAAGAAAATACGTAATTTAAACTCATTTTTAAGCATTTTCCTCAAAATTTCCCAGATCAAGAAGATCGTATATGCAGTCCGATTTATACAACATTACGTCCTTTTCACTAACATATACTAGTAATTGAAAATGAAAAGCCGAAATGGGACTGAGTGTGGAGGCATGAATTTTGCGTTACATATACGAAAGAGCTTAACTGCCATGAGTTCTGTAATGAGGTATGACGTTTTGGATAGTGTTGTTAAAATTGAGCCTCTCACTACATTACATTAAACCTGTGGTGACATTAAGAACTGCTTTTTGTGTTCCGCGCTTTAAACTAGGCTAAATGTGAAAAAAAAAGCTATATACACTGAAAAAAATATCAAGTGGAGCCTACTGACATTACAGTAAGACTTACTGCAATAACAGTTAGGCCTACTGACATTTCAGTAAACCTAACTGTTATAACGGTTACGCTTACTGTAATTTCAGTAGGCTCCAATGGGTATTTTTTTCAGTGTACCTATATTGTTCAATATGGTATTGGTATGTTTTTTTACGGTAATTAACAAGCTCCCTCAAATTGATCTAGTTGCCCATTAAAGCCTACCAAAAGTGCCTCCAAACGGTTCGTGTAATATAACACACGGCTGCTGCTCTCCAGTGGACTGGAACTGGAGTCCAGTTCCTGGGGTGAACTTGGCTGGACACGCTGCCGCGTGTCTAGATACTTGTGTTATTGATACTAGACGACGATATACATCCTTATATATAGAAATACATAGAACATTGATGACACAGGAACAAATTTAATATTCGAATTATTCACACAAACATTTGCTCTTGCCGGAATTCGAACCCAGGACCACCGGTTCAACAGGCAGCTGCACTAATGTGCCAACCGCACCTTATCTGTCCAGCAGTAAACCACGCAGCAGGGTTAGCATATCTTTCCGCGACTTCGATGGTCGTGCGACTCAGCATCACCTGTCTCGCTCGCTCGGTATCGAGAGGAAAGTGACAGGTACGTCAAAGAGTCACGTGTCACAGTTATGCTAGATGTTCTGGGCTGATGATGATGAATATTCAAATTGTTACACGTACGAATGTTTGTTTTGATGAAGTTAGCAACTGGATAACTTCCTGGATTACATGCCCGGGCGCTCATTATGAAATCACACGGCGTTTATTATGAAACTATTATGTGTCTACACACATTAAATATTTATCGAAGCTATTTTATATAATTGTCCAAAGGTTGTCTGGAAGAGATGGCTTTTTAGCGATAAAACACCTGTTGTCTACCGTTGTTAAAATTATTTTTTGTGTTTAATTTGTAATCTTTTATTGCGATAAAGCATTTTGTATTGTATTATATTGTATGATTATCGAAGCTATTTTATATAATTAACACGTCCGCTGTCCCAGTTTGACATGTGAACCTTATGTCTCTGTAATAGAGGCTTGCCGTGACACCACATATGGGACACGGGCAGTGAACGTGTTAACGAAGCTGTTCACAAAATTTCACGAGAATCGGTTAAGAAATGCGATCTGTAATATGCGGATTGTCGGGTTCTATGAACGCCACGTCTCTGATTTTTGGGAACATTTGTCGAAGACAGACGCTGCCATTCTTATATTTAAAGAAGAGAGGAAAGCCATATAATCAGAAAAGCGTTAAGCATGAATGTGGAAGAATACCTATAGAAGAAGAGGAAGACCAAAGAAAAGGTGGATGGATTGTGTGAAAGATGATAAATATGATAATGAATAAGAAGGAAGTAAACGAGTAATAGGAAAAAGGCGACTTTTTTGTATAAAGTTCCATACAAAAATCCCACTCGAAAGATCAGTTTCAGCTTGACCAAAAATTGTTTGGTATGTCCGAATTCCGGATGCATACAGTTTCCGTCTGTTCTTGCCCGAACCCGGCGGGCTTATTTCAACCGATACTCTTAAATTTTATGAGCACGTTCGATGATTATGAATTCTATTTGGTTAATTTTTTCGAAGTCGGTTATTCTCAAAACTCATTTTTTTTGCATGCACGGGCCTCTAGTTCATTTATATGTAACATTAGATGGATGCAATTTTTTTTATACATAGGCAATACTTTTGTCTAGAGGTATTTTGGATCTTTTAGTTCTAACAGTTCGGTATCTAGCTTATTTATTTTTTACAATACCTGTTCTCCAATTACCGTAGGCTGTCCGAATCCTATCTTAGCGGGGAAACTTGTGTCTCATTTTAGCTAGGAATGAAGTACATTTGTGACAACACAATATTCAGTGGCCAAATATATAATGTTTAGTATAATAAAGTAATTTATACACTACGACCACACATTTAATTAATACACAAAAATTTCTGAATGTCCTGTCAAACGGTATAATTCACGTTCCTATTCCTTTCCGGAGTGCTCATACCTAAACTACGATAGATCGCGGCATCACCGTAACATCAAACGCGAGTGACTAGTAGTGCCACGGCATTCCAACAGAGCGGACGTGTCTGTATTCCTGTTTCTGTTCGCAATTCACGCAAGTATCTAATTACCGTTCCTTTGGTTTTCAAAATGTATAATTCTCGTTCCTGTGTGTATTAATTATGTTTGTTAGCTTAATGTGTTGCTATTTTTTGTAATGAACGTACCACGTGGCCTTAATGTATAACGATATTCCTTTATTTGCAATGTCATCTTATATTTTTAAATAAAATTAAAATTGCCCTTGTTCTAAGTACCGTGGTGCTAATTACCGTAGATTTTCTTATTCCCGTAATACGAAAATTATAAAAAAAAGAATGTTACAAAAAGTACCGTACTTACAAGCATTTTCAGGGTTTCGTACACAATGAATGCCAAATTAAATACTACGTCCGTCCATCCGTCTGTCTGTCCATCTATATACATCGGGCCCTGTAAGGGCCCTGTATTATCGCCCGTGTAGCTCCTTGCTCTTCCATAGGGCCCTGCTAATAGAAGAGCCATAGGGCTCTGCGGTCATCGGTGCTAAGCACCTTTGGTCTGCGCCAGTTCTCGTTTGCTAAGGAGAGAGAGGTGAGGCCTTTGTCAACTGCTACTACATCGCGATGAATCCCACATTCGTTGTTTAGGAAATATTACCTAAGACTGCACACCTGGTGGTTATAGAGGTCCTTGGCGTTTAAAAAGCCACGGCCTTCACACTTACGCGGGATGTACAGTCTCATAATCATAACTGACGAGCGTGGGTGTCTCATGCGGTGCGTAGTGAGCAGCTGACGGACCCTCGTATCCAGGGCGTCCAGCTCAGTCTGAGTCCACCTTAGTATGCCAAAGGAGTAAGTGAGCATAGGCATCACCCAAGCGTTGAAGGCGCGCGCCTTATTGCCACCGGACAAAAGACTGTTAAGTACTTTTGTCAAGTGATAAAAGAAACGCTCCTTCAACGCCTGCCTAATGTCTCCGTCAGCAATACCCAATGACTGTGACATACCAAGGTACTTGTAGGTTTCAGCTTCGGAGATAGACCTGAGGGACATTGTCTCAGAAAGTGGCAAGTTCGCTGAATTTACGACTTTCCCCCGCTGTACATGCATGATCGCACACTTGTCTACACCAAACTCCATTTTAATGGCGCTACTGAAGGTTTCAGTTACTTCCAGTAGATCCACCAGATCCCGGCGGTTTGGTGCATACAGCTTAAGATCATCCATGTACAGCAGATGAGAAATGGCCTCACCTTCGAAGCCGGCAACCTAGTCCTGAATCCTTCAACAGAGTGCTGAGCGAATTCAAGGCTAGGCTTCTGCCTAGCCTTTTAGTCCTCTGTGGTTCTCCACAGAGGACTAAAACTGTCACCCTGGAAAATACCTCTCTCAATCCTTATCAAGTTCTGCGGGCCAGGGGGACCATCCCCGCCACCTGGTTAACGAAGGACTGTGGTCCATTGCCCCATACACGCGCCTAAGAGGAATCTTAGAGTTGTGTCGATTTTATACAGTTCTAAGATCCTCTCCAGCCACGAATGAGGAACGGAATCATAGGCCTTCTTATAGTCAATCCAAGCGGCCGAGAGGGACCCCCTGTCCCCCGGACTTGTTGGCAAATGGTCGTATCAATGAGAAGTATATAGCTCCTTAGTACCACGGGACCCAACTCTACATCCATTCTGAGAAAAAGCCAAAACGTTTTTCGCAACAATGTGCGTGTTAATTTTTGTTCTTAGAATGGACGTAAGGAGCTTGTATAAGGTGGGCAAGCACGTGATGGGTCTATAGTTTTTCGCTTCCGTGGTACCACCGGACTTATGGAGCAGGAAGGTAACCTCAGTAGTCATGAACGATGGTAGGGGACCAAGCTCGAGGACGTCTTGGAATTGTGTTGCCAGACGTTCGTGTGAGGATCGAAACCACTTGATACAAAAGTTGTGCAACCCGTCTGGCCCAGGAATTTTCCAGTTCTGGGTCATACGGGCCGCACACCTGACCTCATCGGAGCTGATAGTCAAAGCCCCCATGGCTTCGATCGGCTCACACTCACGTCTGACAACATTCATCCATTCGCCCTCGGCCTGCTCGACTGGCACCGACCAGTTACTACGCCAGAAGTTAATCATAGCAGTAGGATCTGGAAGTTGCCCGTCGCTCACACATTGGTCGGTTCCCTCCCACTTTCGGTATACCTTCTTTTGGTAACTTTGAAGAGACGGTAGTGCTCCAGCACTGGACTCCAGTCCATCCACACGCTCTCTGTAGCCACGAATACGGCTTGCCCATGCATAAACTTTGTGCTTTAGGTAGTGCGCTCTGTGATACATGGCATGTAATCGCAGGGCCTGGTACCAGTCCCCGCGAAGGCTTGTGTCACGTAGCGCATCACACGGGGGCGGTTGATGCCCCCCCTAAAACAGATTAGCTTCATTGGCAATGAGAGTCTTATTATTCCCTTTATTCGCTTTTATAATTAGGCTAGGTTTTTTTTACAATTAATTTATATAAAAAATACATTACAAATATAAACACATTCTAAAAAAAACCTAACCTAGGGTGTCGCCGGCAGCGGGGCAGGGCCCAGGCTACCGTTGGTTAGGGCTGCAGAGAGGAACCTCCTGACAATGCGCGCCGTGTCCAGGAGTACCGCCTTCTGTATCTGACCCTTGGTCCAGCCATCTAGCGAGAGTCTCGTAAGATGTTTGTCGAGCGTCTTATTATTATTATTCTAATCCAGTCTGATCGAAAAAATATCTCAAATATTGCAACTTTCTTTTAATTGTTGTTTTTATTTGGTCTTATTTAATATTTACACAAATTAATAATTACCGTAGTCGTCAATAATACTAGTTCTAATTACCGTTTCAAGTAAAAAATAAAACTAATAATAAACTCGAAAGGTACTTACACCAGTATAGTGCCATTTAGATATATTAATAATATAGCTTAGTAAGGATCATATAACATATATAATGACTTCAATAAACGAAGGAAAAAAATGGCTACGGTAATTAGCCTGAGAACACCATATCGTGAGAATGACCCGTATCACAAAATGGCGGATTTAAGGTTGCAAACGAAAAACAAATTCTAGGTATATATAGTGCTGAATATTTTCTATTCTATTCGTGAAATCGAATTCTGATATAAATAAAAAATAAATAAATATTATGGGACAATCGTACACAAATCGACCTAGTCCCAAACTAAGCAAAGCTTGTAGTATGGATGGGATCCCTTTGATTCCTATAATTTTATTGTGTCGATTATCGATAGTCAGAAAATGTTCTCCATATTATTTATGCTCATAATTGTCAATGTTCAGAAAAATTGTTAAGCATACTGCTTGTTGAATCTAACAATAATGTCCAATAATGTCAAACATTATACGTATCAAAAGTCACAAAGTACATCTCCATAATATCTGAAGTCATATCACTCATTGCTAAGAAATATTTTGTGTCATATATTTTAATGTACTATTATTTGAATGTATATTATCTTTTTCCCGAAAGTATACTAATCATATTTTTTATCACTCTATTATTGGTATTATTATAGAAAATATATTAGTTATATATTTAATCATACTATTATTTGCATTCATATTCGCTTTTTTGCTGAAAGATAATAAGAAATAATATTTAATCATATTATTATTTGTATTAATTTTGCCTTTTTGCCGAAATATAATAAGTAATAATATTTAATTATAATATAATTTGTATTCATTATGTCTTTTTGTCAAAAGTATTTTAGTCATATGTTTGATCATAATTATTATTATTTTTATTTATTTATATTAGATTCTGAGCTGAAGTATACGGACGTCTTGATTGCCCTATATTGATGTACTGGGTGGGCATCTGTACGGGGCGGTTAAAATAATTAATTTTAAATTTTAGATATAATAAACACTAACAACTGAGTAGTTTTGTAAGTCCTAGCTTTTAATAATTTTTTTTTTTTTTGTGTGATTTGTTACTAACACGTTATGGATCTCGCATCTGAAATAAATGATTTTTATTTTATTTTTTATTTATATTACAGTCAAAATGGTTCAAAGACCGAAAACTGTAGGTTAGGTTAGGTTTGTATTATGACCAAAAATAGCGGAGCGAGCGAAGAGAGCGGAGCGTCAAAATTCTTCTCGCTTGCCTGCCTGCCTGTTTGCATGCATGCTTGCTTCCTTCCAAGTTATTTATTAAAAGTTTTTTTTTATTTTATTTTTAAATTTTACTAACATTTTTGCTGACTGTACCTACTTGTTGTTAAACATTCATATTGGCGTTTGACCTGAACAAGGACCAGGGGGTTCCCTTTATCTTACATAATATCGATTCTCCGCAATACATTTCGCATAGCAGCTATTACCGAAACATTTTTAAGCCGAATGATTCTTTAATCCATACTAATATTATAAATGCGAAAGTGTGTCTGTCTGTCTGTCTGTCTGTCTGTCTGTTACCTCTTCACGCTTAAACCGCTGAACCGATTTAGATGAAATTCGGTATGGAGATAGTTTGAGACCCGGGAAAGGACATAGGATACTTTTCATCCCGAAAAAATTTAGTGTTCCCGTGGGATGAGCGGGTAACACCGCGGGGCACAGCTAGTGTACTATAATATTATAAATGCGAAAGTGTGTCTGTCTGTCTGTTACCTCTTCACGCTTAAACCGCTGAATCGATTTTGATGAAATTTGGCATGGAGATAGTTTAAGATCCGAGGAAGGACATAGGATAGTTTGCATCCTGGAAATTATCCCTAAAAAGATTGAAAAGTGAGTAAGTAATTCATGATGACATTGATGACCCTGTAGAAAATATAATGATTAGACCAAAAGCACAATTGCTCTTACATTTTCTTAGGCGCCCCCTTTTATTAATTAAGGTATTAGGTGGATATTGGATATCTATCGTGTTGTACGAGGTTGCTTCCATACTTCCAAGTTCCACGCGGACGTAGTCGCGGGCAAAAGCTAGTATAATCATATATGTATCATAATTGTCAGTTAGCATACTATTAATTTAGCATTATTTTAAATGGCAGAACACTAGTATCACCGACTTTTATTTCATATAATTTTATATGGCAGAACATTAATATCGGCGAATTTATTATGGCATAAGGACATAGTTTACGGAACAGACGGGTGCTAGGAAACTAGTTTAGGTTTTAGGTTAGATTAGGCGATTATTAACTAAACTGATACCAGTAAAATGGGTTAGGTTAGGTTAGAACTGCGACCAGAACAGAACCGAACTGCTGCCAGTAAAGTTGGTTAGGTTAAAACCGAACTTAATGGGTTAGGTTAAGTTATAACTGTGACCATAACAGAACCGAACTGCGGCCAGTAAAGTAGGTTAGGTTAAAACCGAACGTAATGGGTTAGGTTAGGTTAGAACTGCGACCACAACAGAACCGAACTGCTGCCAGTAAAGTAGGTTAGGTTAAAACCGAACTTAATGGGTTAGGTTAGGTTATAACTGTGACCACAATAGAACCGAACTGCTGCCAGTAAAGTAGGTTAGGTTAAAACCGAACTTAATGGGTTAGGTTAGAACTGCGACCACAACAGAACTGAACTGCTGCCAGTAAAGTAGGTTAGGTTAAAACCGAACTTAATGGGTTAGGTTGGGTTAGAACTGCGACCATGACAGAATCGAACTGCTACGAGTCATGTGGTAAGTAGAAATAAAAAGGAGTAGTTATCGTTTCTCATTTATTTGAGACAAGCAAAATACATTAAGGTTCAGCCAATTATGGATTATTCCTTGAAATAATTACACTAATCTTAGATTAGCAGCTATTCCCTTAAAAAATCCAGTGTAGGTATAATCAGCTTGATTCTTGCTTCGAACAATTTTAATTCAATCTAAATATTATGAGATATAAATTAGTAAAATTTTAAAAAATATTAATAAAAACTTTTAATTAATAAAGTGGAAGGAAGCTGCCAACAGGCATGCAAACAGGTAGGCAGGCAAGCGAGAATAATTTAGACGAATATTATTCTGAAGTATATTATAGCCAAAATGGGTCAAAAACCGAAAACTGTGGGTTAGGTTAGGTTTGTATTATGACTAAATATAGCGGAGCGTCAAAATTCTTCTGATGGCGCTTGATTCTATTCAGATTCAGATTCAGATTCGTTTATTTGCATATAATGCACAAGTCCAGGATGCTGATATATTTGTTGACTCATGGCTGACACTTAAACGTAACATTATCATATTCGCAAACAATTGTAACAATAACTGCTTATAAGATGTTAAGGTTTTAAAGTCCAATTTTTATATAGAACTGTACTGTAGTGTAATTTACAGTTATGTTTTTAGTTAAGTATTTGTTATACACAACTATAGTGTAATGTATATGTATAGTTATGTTTTAAGTTAAGAATTTGTATTCCACATTATCTTGCGGGCACTTTGGCTTGACTGTAAGCCCGTAAGACATTTTTATAAATAAATAAATAAATACGTAATAAAGGTCTTACAATAATCGTTCTGGTAACAGTATTAGTCGACATACTCAACATGCAAATATTAAAATAGTAAAGCTACCAAGTCATTATTCAAATTAAATTATACAGCATTGATAATTACAATTATAAAATAGCATCTAGAAACATTAAAATTATCAAATAAACAAAATAAAAAAGTCAAATCTCATATCAAAATATATAAAAAAACAGCAAAAAATAATCAAATATAAAGCTAAAATAATAATATACATTAATAAATTCCACAAGTCAATCAAATTTCCGTTAATTATAATTTCATAATGATAAATTCAAAAACTCAGTCACAGTATAGAAACAGTGAGTGGTAAGCCATTTCTTCAAGCCAGTAGTAAATGGTCTACCCTGAAGCGCCTTTAAGTTATCTGGCAACTTATTGTACACGTTTATGCTCATATTGTAAGCGTTAATTTTATAAATATGCTTCCGACAACGAGGCTGATATAGAAGGTTTTGGTGACACTCTCTGATTTCTATGAAAAATATTCGTTCGTGGCTCAAAGAAATCTGGATGTTCTTTGACAAATACGCAGAGCTTAAAAATGTACATACATGCTATGGGGAGTATATTAAGTTTTTTAAATATGGGCTTACAGCTGGTCAAGTTAGAATCTCCAGTAATTGCGCGGACACATTTTTTCTGTACCTTTGAATGCTTATTCTTTAAGTTATTATTCCTTATGATTGTTCTTCGTAAGTTGTGTTATGTAAATTTTACTTTCATTTCGTATAAGATTATTCTTTATTATTGTTATACACCAACTGTGTTATCTATCGGAGTTTTATGATCAATGATTTTATAGTCCGTAATTTTATTCCTTTTCATCGTTATTCGATCTGAAATTATTCAATTTGAGATTCTACAAAGTAATACGATAGCAATATCAAAACTTATGACGAACAATTTTATGATAATCAATAAGTATGAGCCTCAAAAATAGTACCTTGGAAAATATGAACATTGAAATTATGGCTTTCGACGATATGAGTAACAAATAATATGACTAATAACGGTATTCACAAAAAAAACGGTACTTAAATTTTCTACGAATCAATATAGACCCCTTAGATCTATACAGAGCATTCATAATACTGGTGCCTGAACCAGGAGAATCCTGTATCTCAGGCTTTGAGAGTTCAAATTATACTCTAAGTACAAAAATAATAATCATTTACAATTAATACAATACTACTTATTGAATTCATAATATAATAATACTATAAAACTATATAATAAAATTTATTTGATATTGCTTAATTAAGACATGTTCAACTATGTAGGACATTGCATTGTCACCGTTAGCACAAATTGAAACTAGGAAGTCGGAATGCATGAATCGTCAGCTTGTTTAATATATAAAAATACATATAAATATATAAATATGTCGGGTACGGGTCTGGATGGCCGGTGCGGTGTGTGGCACATTAGTTGAGCTATTCGACATAGTTGTGGACGAGGAGGTAGTTCGAGCGAGATGAAACACTTCAGATACAATTAACTTGATTTATTCCCTATACAATGAAGCACAAAATAACAGTTCCTGGCACAGAGGTCTGTAAGCTAGGTTATCGAAGTCTCGAACAGAATAGTCTTTATTAAATTAACACTGTATTGTTGAGTTATAACGTTTCACTGATTCTAACTTGGTATAGCACAACGAAACGGGACAGTTCCAAGGCAGTAGTGCACTCGACGGTGACCCATAGTGAAGTGTCGGTGGGCGTTCGCTGAGTGAACCGCCAAGACTCTGTCTAGCGCGCCAAAACAGGTTCAAGGGGGCGCTACTGTCGCCTTCCAATGGCGCGCCTTTTCGTTGAGCTCCCATACTAATGACCGTCTCCGACAAATACATATATAGATAGCACCCATGACCCAAGAACAAATATTCGAGCTCATCACACAAATATTTGCGCCGGCCGGGATTCGAACCCGGGACCGCCGTGATAAACTCCATCATAGACCTCCAGTAGTCCATCTGAAGCCCAACCCTCTGTATGCCCTGGGGAGAAAAAAACATATTCGGTAGGTATTATCCCAGCAAGTTACATATTTACACAGACACAAAAAAAATAACCGTGAACATAGACAGATTATTAGTGTGATAGCCAAGCACTTGGCCTCGATTGCTCTTGGTGTCAAGTGACTAAAAGACCTAAGATGACTGTCAGCTGTCTCGAGTAATAGGTTAACATACATAGATAAAGAAAACAAACCGATGTACTGAGAACCTTTGTCCTTCTTTGAACTCTGTCAAAAATGTCGGGCACGTTTTACATATCATCGTTAAATTGTATCATTGCTACAAAGATCAAAGCGCAAAAATAAAATGAAATGCGTAACCAGGCGGAAGAGAGCAATGTATCAATAAATATTATATACATTTGGGGTACCCACATTAAAAATAATAAGACATTAAATGTTTCGTAAATTTATAAATAACAGCGCCCTCTCGCCTGCCCGTTCACTGCTGTAAAGAAGTGCGGTAAGATGTGAATAATATTAACGTATTCACATAGAGGTCGCTAAGGTGTAAAGCCTTTAATAAACAATGAAAAGATCGACACACAAAGCATGAGGAAATATTTGAAAGGTTATTATTATTGGCGTTAATTGGTGGACGAGTTAACAGTTTGGACCGGCAATCCAGAGGTACCGGGTTCGATTCAGGTTACGCAATTAATTTTTTTCTTTGTGCTTTGATATTCGTATCAATGGTACAATTAAAAATATTGTGGTGTACCCACATTAAAAATAATGAGACATTATATTATGTTTCATAAATTTATATCATCGTTAAGTTTAATGTCCTCTTAGTAGGTGCTAATGTACATTACTGCCGGTAATTCCCGCGGAGAAGTGAAGTGTTGCCGATGCGCGCGAGGTCGCCATAATTACGAAATAACAGAAACGATTTTCCTCCATATCCCGCCACCGCCACTATATAGTAATGCATGTATTTGCCTATAGTATCTGAACTTGTTATAGTAATATAACAATATGGGTATGTATTCATTTATTCATTTATTCAACATTACAAGCCATGTTTATTACAGAGGATGTTAATTATTGTAGGTAGTTGATACATGACACCCTGGTAGGGCATTTAATGTTAGTTATTAGGTAATAAGAACTTGCCTTATTCTATAAATATCCATTGTATAAATAATAATGTGTTTGTGACTTGATCAAAGTTTCAAGGATCATGTAATGTTATTATTTCCTTGTTCTCGTATTTATTTAGCCTAACTGGCACTAAAATCTTTATGTAGCAGTACAAATAAAGCCTAATAATAACACAATAATAATCTGACTAGACTCGATTGTCAAACTTTCATGAAACACTGAGAGGACCAGAATACAAAGACCTCTACTAACTCCAAAGTTCTTTACGTCGAAGATCTTTATAAAATGGATATACAGTCCAAAGAAGCGAGTGTTCGTTGACCTATCACTAGACTACAATCTGCTTCTGTCAAGGTCTTCGTAATGTGGTCGGTTTATACCGTCTTTCGATTTCAAGATGACGAAAGTGATGAAAATTTTCTACAATGTTAAGACCTTTTGTTTGTGAGGTAGTCGCAAGTCAGGGCCAGGCAGAGACAATTTATTAAACCTCAATTCTACGGGACGAGTGGCGGTGGCAGACAGGCGGGCACAGATGTTTCATTTCAAAAATGGCCAAGAACGAGTCAGACTTTTGCAGTAATGTATTAATATTACTGCTTTTCTCAAACATATGCAATGAAAATATAATTCAGCTGTTTAGCCTGTTCATGAACCCAGACACCATGTTTAAAAAAAAAAACTTCCCGCCTTAGGTCTTCAATATTGTATGAAATTCTTTTACAGTTCTCTCGAGTTGTTCCGCCCGAAACGTGATACTTCGAAGCCTGTTATAACGCACGTTATGACCACATTTCATTGCATGTTTGTAGACTTGAGTATGGTTTAAATTAAACTCGATACCTCTCCGCGTTCCTGAGATAAAGGGTATATTGACAGACGGACGGACGGGCGGACAACAAAGTGATCTTATAAGGGTTCCTTTTGAGGTATGGAACCCTAAAAATTTAATAATTTTAGCGACAACAAAATCTGCAAGTAGAATTATCGAAACTACTCACACATGAGAGGCGGTTGAGAAAAGTGCGAACTGTAAGCAATAGTAGATTACATCAGAGGCCGGGAAATGAGGATTTCCGGCCAAGTAGGTATATACGCCCGAGCGAGCGTGCGAGCGAGGCCGGATAGTGATACGAGGCCGGCAATCCGTTTTCACGACGAGGCATGTATAGTGTTTTTCTCAAACATACAATGAAATAAAAAAATATACTTCAAAGAATAACACTTAATATTGTTTGTCCGATATTTTCCGAATTTGACCAAATTTTAAAAATCCGATTTCAGGTTCTGACTCAGGAGCCCCAAAAACCCCCGGATACCGAATTTCAGCCTCCTAGGACCAATTTGAAATTTTCTCCATACAAATCGTTTTTTTTTCGATATTTTCCGAATTTTACCGAATTTTCGGACAAGATTTCAGATTCATATTTTTGAGCCCCGAGAGCCCCCCGATACCGAGTTTTAGCCGCCTAGCACCAATTTGAAATTTTGAATCGTTTTTTTTCGATATTTTCCGAATTTGACCGAATTTTCGGACAAGATTTCAAATTCATATTTTTGAGCCCCGAGAGCCCCCCGATACTGAGTTTTAGCCGCCTAGCACCAATTTGAAATTTTGAAAAAAAAAAAAGTCGCCATCTTGATTTTTTTTTTCCACAAGTGTCTAACAACCAACCTTTAAAAACAAAACCTGCTTTTTGTCAAACCAGCCAGCTGTGTGAATGACCTTGTTGTTGAAACCAAAAAAAAGTTACTTTGCAGGCCTAGGCCTGAAAAGCAGTATGAAATCCCTTTACAGTCCTCTCGAGTTGTTGCGCCCAAAAAGCGATACTTTCGAGACTATTTTAAGGAACGTAAAGACAATATTTCATTGGATGTTTGAGAAATAGTTATTTGTGCTACAAGAGAGCAAAGTTGTTTTTTGTTATGAGTGCTGATTTTGAGTCCCGAGCAAGCGAAGGATTCTACGTTTGAATCACGAGCATAGCGAGTGATTCTATGTTAGAATCCTGAGTGTAGCGAGGGACTCAACAGCACGAGATGCAAAAAACTTTGCTCTCGTGTAGCACACACAACTTTTCACCTCATCAGCGAGAACATATTCGACATTTTATGTTTTTTCTTCCAACGTATGTTTATACTCGTAGTCTTTGTTGCTGATTTCAATAATATTATTAATCAGAAAATAGATGTGCTGCTTAAAAAGGAATAACAATATATTATTTATTATTATTTATTAAGAGCCTATATTGTCCCACCGCTGAATAAAAAAAAAAAAAAACAATATAATTTAATTTAAATTATAATCAACCAACCAACACGGTTATTGTCATTATTTGATCAAATTGGAAGATTAAGCAGATACATGACGTTTTTATTTATAAATACATTATTACATTACGAGATTTTGTTTATACATTGATTAATATTTTTACTTCTAAAACACCAAACAAAATATGTGCAAAAGAAAATAACAATTACAATATCTCGATATTTTTTAAGGTACGTTTCGAATATGCATCTATGATAAATGGTGAAATTATAAATTATATTTTACAATAAGTAAATATAATTTACAATAAGTAATAAGGTGAAAAATCTTATTATATTTGAGCAATGATCTATTGTTTTATATAAAAGGCACAATCATTTTAATATTCGGTCATTAAATAAAAATATAATAAAGAAAAAAAATACGTTGCAATTAAAACTTTTTCGGGTGTTTTTAATGATTTTTTTGGTATAACGCGTATCCGAACTATTCTCAATCGAGGTCGGATTCGAAAATCGAATTTCAAATTGATAAGTTTCTATCCCTCTCTTTTATATACATGTGAAAGAAGCAGAGTGCATCGAGATTCAAATGATTAGAATTTTATAATTAACCTTTGGCTGAAGAATGACAATTGACATGGTCAGATATTGAAAAAATTAAAAAGCTACTTTCTACTCACGCTCGAACGAAACAAAATCGCATTTTGTTCACTGTTATCTGACAGCAAAATCGCCATGTTTGAGCTGGTGAGGTGAAAAATCTATTATTGAGCTCGCGAGCAAAATGAGCGAATTGTCTCCATTTCAGCTAGGCCAAAATGTATTTTGTGTGTCCAAATGTTTAGATGTTGATCTGTGCGAGCTGTAGACTGTTATCGCTATCAGTTTTCAAACCCCTTATTGAAAAATATCGACAAACAGAATCGATAAAATCCATGTCATTATCGAACTAACTGGACATAAGCAATAGTACATTACATCAGAGGCCGGGAAAATGAGGATTTCCGGCCAAGTAGGTATATACGGCCGAGCGAGCGTGCGAGCGAGGCCGGATAGTGATACGAGGCCGGGAATCCGTTTTCACGACGAGGCATGTATAGCGCTTTTCTCAAACATACAATGAAATAAAAAAATATACTTCAAATGAATGAATGAATGAAATCGTTTATTTCGAGTAACATTGGTGACTCATATTATTTGTTAGTATAAATCTATATCTAAAGTTTTAGTGAAAATGTTTCGAAAGAACAACATTTTATTAATTGACAAATAGGACATTTTAGTCTAACAACCAACCTTTAAAAACAAAACCTGCTTTTTGTCAAACCTGCCAGCTGTGTGAATGACCTTGTTGTAGAAACCAAAAAAAAGTTACTTTGCAGGCCTAGGCCTGAAAAGCAGTATGAAATCCCTTTACAGTCCTCTCGAGTTGTTGCGCCCAAAAAGCGATACTTCCGAGCCTATTATAAGAAACGTAAAGACAATATTTCATTGCATGTTTGAGAAAAAGCAATTGTCCGAGACCGAAAGAGCTTTGCGTCGCGGACACCCTAAAAAAAATATTTTTCGGTACATTTTAGAATTAGTAAATTTTAATAAATTAATAATCAAATAATTAGTAGGTACCTAACTAAGCGAATTACAGAAAAGTAATAAAATGATTTATTTATTAAACTTTATTGTACAAACAAAATGTGTACAAATGGCGGTCTTAATGCCATAAGGCATTCTCTACCAATCAACCATTGGGCTAAACAGAAACATTTAAATTGTAGTACTTATTAAAAATATGAAATGTTGTGAATTGTGCCCAAGTCAAAACGCAGGCGCTTCAATCACTCGGTTAATAATCACTATATAGTATAAAACAAAGTCACATCATGCTGTCTGTCTGTCCCTATGTATGCTTAGATCTTTAAAACTACGTAACCGATATTGATGCAGTTTTTTGAATAGATATTTATTGTATTGAAGAGGAAGATTTATATTATAATACATGCATAATTTATCAGCATTGCACCCGTGCGAAGCCGGGGTGGGTCGCTAGTTAGACATAAAATACGAATAGACAAATCAGCGGAGTAAGAATAAGAGGGTTCCTTTTTTGATGCAGAATGTTAAAACGATGGATTAAAAAGTTCAATTAGGGCTTATTTTCGTTCGACATTTAATCTGATAAGTCGATTTTCGACACGAGTAATCCACGAGACTTGGATCTTGTCAAGCTTAGCATTTTAAACAATGCAGTGAGATAAAATTTGTCTAGTCAATTGACTGAGCAAGCGAAAGGCCTCTATTTCTTGCCCGTAGCAGCCCGCCCAAAATGTGCGTGTACTCTAACTTGACAAGACTATAAACCACAACCTCTTGAGTCTGCCACTTCAACTGCTATTTATACCAAGCTAGTCGTCAAATAACACTAAATATATCTACATACAGTACTAAACATTTACATACAGTATAATATTCAAGTAATGGGATCACCGTACCTGAATTATTAATGTAATTACATTTCGGTATTCCCATACGCCACAATAATGCCCCTTTGCTTAGCAAAACTAGGAGTTAAAAGCTTTCAATTGAGGCATGTTTCAGTTTTGTCCGCCGTGGGGAATTTTTCCATAGTAAAGTACCCAATGTCCTTGTCAAATTTGTTTTCTGACCTCGCGCGAAAGGGAGCCGCTACCGCCTACATTTTTTAACCGTCCGCCTCTGTAAACTGTAACGAGATTTCATTTTCCGTTTCATGAATAGTGAGCACAAAAAAAGTTATTTCATATATTTCCGATGTTCGATACAAGTCAGCGAAAATATTAATTATTTATTTATTTATCTGTGAAACTACAGGAAACTGTCACAATTTCATAAATCAGGGCACTATACTCGATCAGGAAAACATAAACATTTTCAATGTTAAAAAACCGGCCAAGAGCATGTCGGGCCACGCTCAGTATAGGGTTCCGTAGTTGCCCATCCTCCACAATAGACGGGCTTAAAACAGCGGTTTTAGGTTTGAATTACGTGAAAGATTTCAAGCTCTATAAAAAGGTCGTAAACGCCAAAGTAACTGTAATTACTTATTACCTTCTGGAAGTCAACTTACGTCCTTTTAAGAAAATTTTTAAATTTTGCGATAACTCAAAAACGGCTTAACCGATTTTGTTCAATATAGTTTTCATTGAAAGTATTTATAAGGCCTCATGTTCATGAATTTTTCCGTAATTTTTTGACCCGTGGTTGAAAAGTTAGAGGGGGGGGACGCTGTTTTTATTATTTTCGGAGCGAATATTTACAAAACTGCTGACTTTATCAAAAAATAATGTTTGGAGACCCCTATTATTTTAGAAAAGACCTATTCAACGACACCCCACACACTAGTGTTGAAACGAAAAAAAAAATTCACCCCCACGTTAGGTGTTCGAGAGGTACCTACCTACCCGAAAAAAATTTTTTTTTTAGTTTTTATTGTACCGTTTTATCGGCGTGATACATACCCATACTCATACCAAATTTCAGCTCTCTAGTGTTAATGATCACGGAGCTAAGCCGCGGACGGACAGACGGACAGATGGACATGGCGAAACTAACTATAAGGGTTCCTAGTTGACTACGGAACCCTAAAAATGTTGTTGCCGTGGGATGATATGACGAGCGGGTAACACCACGGGGCGCAACTAGGGTTAGATAAATGCACGACGATTACTATTATAAATTATGTCCATTTACATGCAGTATGAATTCCTCATTAATATTCAATCGATATGATTATCCATCGGTATGATAATCACGTTTGGAAACCAATATAATTCGCATTACCCGCATCAAATCGTAATCAAGAATATCGAAAGCCTTATTGAAATCGAATGCACTTGAACCCTTTTGTATTTGACACACTGATAGCTTTATCATTGAATCACAAGCAAGGTTCCATGTGTTTTGGAACTGAAAAGCACTTTGTTATGCAGTGATTGTATGGGTACCTAAAACAAGAAATGGTACGGAATGTATGATTTGACAACTGTAATGTATGTATGTCATTTTATGGAGATACTTCAACGGACCTAATGTGGATCCCTGGGTAACAGAAATTTCAATATGGTTATTTGCTTTATCTCAATTCTTGTATATGCAAAAGTGTGTTTTTAAGTGCAGAGAGATGGAGATGGCAAACAAAAAAACTGACATATTATATTAAATGCTAATCTACAATAAAATTGTGCAAGTTGATGAATGCCATTAAGTCCGCCTTTTGTACGATAAGTTTTCTTTTGTGCAATAAAGATTAAATAAATAAATGTCCTAAAAGTTCTCGGGTAAATAAATAAGAGTTTGTAGAGCTTTATAGCTTCAAAAATAAGTTTATATTAGATAAAACTTCTTATTTCCCAGGCATTGCAGTACTTACATGCGAGCCAAGGACAAAAAACATCTGATATTAAATGTCCCCTAAGGCATATTACCATAATTTACGTGTTCTAAGGATTGACAAGAGCAGATATAATATATTATGATGAATAATTTATGAGCTGAATCATTTTGGAAGAGAGAAACATATTTTTTTTCGGAAGGTTAAAAGGAATTTGACCTATTACTTATTAGTCTTTCTTGTAATTCAGATCAGAGAGCATTGATTTGTTCATTAGATTCGTCTTTTGTCTGCGAAGTTTTTGTCTCAATAAGTAAAAGTTTGTAAATTTAGATCTAACGGTTAGATTCTAACCAAATCAGACTTGGTCAAGAAGTAACTGAATAACGCACTATAAAAAAAATCCTGGGGGACATATTCACTGTCGGTAGAAAAGAAGAACTATACAAATATTATCAACATGTCTTCGGTATTTCCTTTATTACTTTACAATGCATGTGCTCGAAAAAAGCGTATTCTAGGCATTCAAACTGTGCGGAAAGTACTACTTTTCTGCACTAGTGCTTTTTACTTTTCAATTTTTTTTTTAATTTATAGCCGTATCTGACAGCCTGTCACAAAGAGGTTTTATTATTTACAAAAAGTTTGATAAATAAGTCAAATACCGATTATTATCACGTATAAAAGTACAATAAAACCAATATTTCATTAATTAATTCATTAAACACGTCATTAATTACATTAGATATAAAAATTGATTAATGAACGAACTTTAAATCGTTATTCATTAAATAAATTTGGCTGAATGTACACGTGCTTGTGCCATTTTGACATAAGACGAATATTAAAAATATACTTTTGCACATGCGCAGTAGTAGATTATGTCGAGCGCGGTTTCCAAATAACTCCGCCATTTTTTATTGATGTCTAGTTTATTTTGAAGTTGTTTTGTGCAAATCTGCTGAAATAATGGCGAGATAGAGGGACGAATCATGAATTTAAACCCGTAAAATGTTATTGAAGAAGTAAAAAATGTGAACGACGGCTTCTTGTTGGATAAATCAAATCAAAATACTTTTTTCCAATGTAAACAGTCTTTGTGAGTATTAAAGTATTTTCTAATAACTCGTACATGCATAGTAAAGTTTTGTACGGAACTCGTGTGTAAGATGATTCCCGACTCGTGTTTGTTTAATCACTCGCTCGTACCTCGCTCGTGACTAAAAATCACACTCGTCTGAAATCACCTACCTTCCACACTTGTATCGTAAATAACTATTTTTATATTAGTGCTCTGTGCGCTGAAGACATTTTTTGAAATAGCCGTAATATAATATGATATGTTACTATTTCAGCTCTCGTACCTTGCCATTTTGGAAATTTCGAAAAACCGTATCGACAAAAAAATACATACGAAATTTTTTTGGTACTTCAATATGGCAACGCTCCTTAAACAACATTGTTTTAGAAAATATAAGTGCATTAGACACCCTGAAAAGAAATGATAGTAAGACTTTGTTTACCTCTAATTGTAATTTCTTGCATTGTATCTCTCCTGTTTATTTTGTGAGCTGTGCAATAAAGAGTACTCGTATAGCACTGTACATAATCTGCAATTTGCTGATGTCAAATTCCTCAAGCGCTGATAGCGAGCGGCCATTAAAAGTGCATTAGTTGCCGGCGATCGCTTCAGGATGCAAATTTACTGCACTTTACGTCGTTTGGCCACGGATGCATTGCTGTGCATTTAGGGTGCGTCTCCAATGCAGCAGAGCGAAACAAGGACGTGCGGAATCGACCAATCACCTGAGATGAAAACTGGGACCTAATTCGAGATTGACATTTGAGTGATCGCCAAACGTCAAATCTCTATTAGATAACAGTTATATCGCCATTGAACTGTCATTTAAATGCGATGAGCTTAAAAGTGACATATCTCATCTCAATTTTGGAAATACGAAGGCGATAATGATTGTCAAAAATGTTATTCATGTATATAAATTTCTGTTTTTAACGAAACGTAACGGACTAATTTCACGTACTACGCGGTCAATTTAAAGTATGCGCCTGTTATTTTTGCCGTCACATACAAAGGAAGCGAAAATTTTGCGCGTCCGAATTGACGAAGTTGCGATGTTCTAGGGATATCGCCACTTGTCAAGTAGGCACACGTCAAAAGTGACGGATGGCGATGAAAAGGAGAGATCTCCATTATATCTCTAGAATTGGTCGAATACCCCCCCTGTATCTCAGCTCTGCTTCACTGTGATTGGTCGATTCCGTACGTCTCCGCTCTATTCCGCTTCAGTGAAGACCTGTATAACTTGGTTTAAAATTGTACTTTTACAAGTAATTGCGGCATTTTCAGCTTCTATCTGAGCTGTGTAAGTTAGCTACTATGACTCCGTTTCCAATAAGTATACCGAAATAAGCTGTATGAAAAACCCCGATAACATTTTTATACAGTAGCTGAATAGTTGATAAAATGTGGAACCTTATACGACTTGAAGACTTAATGAAAGCGGTTATTCAGTATAAAGCTGCCGAAGATGCTATTTTACAGCGTTTATTGGTTTCATAAGCAATAAGCTGAGTAAAGTTTGTATATTAGAATCGATATCTACGATTATTCAGCTACTTACATTATTATACAAATTAATGCTGTCCCTAGCACTCTTTTTCAAATTAAAGTAATCTGAAATGCTTTAAGCTTAATAACATCTGTTTTATATGCCGTATAGAAGTTATTACTTAGCTTTAAGAAAAATAGCCAACTTAATACAACTTTTATTAAGCTTAAAGTGCTATAAAGGCCAACAGAGAATATTATTCAGAATTTAGCTATTTCAAAGGCCTTTACTCGCTCATTATGGAGCTTATAGCTGCGAATTGCTATTACTCAAACTTTATTCAGCATATCTGTGTTACTTGGGACGTACGCACCCTTAGCCTGCTCATCCAGTAAGCGGAGCGGATAATGAACCAATCAGGCTGCGTCTTTGCGAAACCCAATATAAGTGCATTTAAATCTGAGGAATGTGACCGGTCCGTTTCACACAACTCTGCTTCATTGGTAGCCTAAAGAGGATCACTGCTCCTGTTCCTATGCTATTAGTTTACGTTAAGTCTGCACCTGGTTACTATGGCGTCGGATACAATTGAGTTCCAAACTTAACGTAACCGGGTTATACAAATCTTCGTTAATCTTTTCGAAATTTTAGGAACTGAATGAGAAAAAAAAGGTCTGTGTCGGACCGTTTTGATTATTCCCGTAGAAACGTAGAATATTATAAATGCGAAAGTGTGTCTGTCTGTCTGTTACCTCCTTATGCTTAAACCGCTGAACCAATTTTGATGAAATTTGGCATGAAGATAGTTCGAGTCCTGAGGTAGGACATAGGATACTTTTATTTATGTTTGACAGACGAGTCCAGTGCAAAAGCTAGTATATGTTTCACGTCAGCAAAACCGCGGAAAAAGCGAGTTTTCCACATGTAAAACGACTTTTGTATTGACAGCTCCCCCAGACTCGCCACATGTTGAGAGCGTAATCTTCTGAAAGAGTAATGACACCCATTCAAAGCACGCAGCGCTCCAGTGGAGTGGCCGAGGCGTCATTGTCATCGTTAATGGGAACGCAGGATGACGGACTGACGGAGTATGCACCTATCTGAAAGAGTAGAAAGTAAGGCATAAGTCATCATATTAATCGATAACTTCAACCGAACAAACATAGCTACATAGTTACATACTCGTACATACATTGCAAGTTAAATAAAAGCTTGTAAATACAACTAGTTCTAGATCACGGTCTTAGTACCAGTATATCATCTTATATGAGACATATACTACAACTACTAGCTTGATGATATACTGAGTATGTACCTATCTGAAAGAGTATAAAGTATGGTATTCATAAGTTATCACATTATTGTAGCCCGATTAGTTGCTTTTAGTCTTTTGTCTTCGATTTTTAGTGGTACTAATTTTCTTTGGCAAGGAGTAATTTTCGGTAAGTGACGTTAAAGCAGCCATACTTAATTTATGTAGAAAGCGGAACTCGAAAGATACATTTTAACCACCCAATGAACTGAACATAATTTATATTTAAGTGCCACTAGCAAATAAAATTCTCTTTTGTATTCACATGTGTATATGAGTTTCACCTGCAAATTTTCGCTGTATAAATCATTTCCGAAATAGAAAATTGAAGGCAAATATTTACTGTAAGAGAACCAAAGTTGTACCTAGATATATGTGGCTCAGACAGTCGCCAAACTGAAGTGGCAGTGGGCGGGGCACATGGGCACAAGGCGCGGTGTAGGAAGGCCCACAAGAAGTTGGACCGAGGACCTGGTTAGGATCGCGGGCAAAAATTGGATGAGGGCGGCACAAGACCGGTCCTTGTGGTGAACTTTGGCTAGCAGTGGACGTCTATCGGCTGATATGATGAGGCAAGATGAGCTGCGAATACTGCGCCACGTCTGTGGACGGCGACTTTTATCTTCGCAACACTGCCACTCCATCTACAGCCGAACATTTCTCATAGTTCTCATATAAAGGCAAATGCTTTGAGCCGTTATTGGCTAGAACTTTTTGAAGTGAAAACTTCTTTAGCGGCGCTTGGCACTTTTATAGATGGGTAAAAAATGTTAAACTCGCGTCAGACAATGTCAATCGTCAGATCCGGGGCTAGTACAACATGGCGCGACTTTGCATGTCACGCTACTTAGCGTCGCCTGTCTTTTTTACACAGTATTGACAGGAAAGTGACAGGTATAGTATATGTCGGGCGAAAAAGAGTCGCGTGTCAAAGTTGTGATAGACGTGCTGATCGAAAAGCTTAGCTCGTAGGACGGATTTGACGGATAGAGATGGGGTAATATACTTAGCGCCTGAACGTGTGTGTTGACTGCTCATGTGTCAATCGTTTATATAATACTTGAGAAATTCGTGTATATAAATAAAGTGCTTCAAAGATGAAAATGGAAGAAAGTGTATTTATTATGGAAAAAAGGGACGAAGAATTCAAAGATGGAAATGGAAGAAAGTCCATTTATTAACGAAGAAGTAGCGGAAGAAAATAAGTGCGTACTTAATTTATAAAAATATACATATGTAAGTACCTACACATAATAGATGTAATACAAATATAAGTATTACAATACGTGAATGTTTGTATGTAAAGTCGCTACATTTGCAATTTCATTTGACGGTGACTTTACGTTCCACTGTAATAGTTATCAAGACCATCTGCTAAATAAATACATCCTGGGAACGAGCACCAACTTGTAATAGATACTCGGAGGTACTTCAACTCTAGAGTTATCCTGAGTCACGGGACCACCAATCGTAATGTATGCTAAGCCCTAAACTAAAGGTACAGGTCCTTCGCCTCTTCACACTCGACTCCAAATTCCACTCCTACAACGAAGCTCTAAGAAAACCCTACAACAATTACCTAGCCTTCCAGGGACTACATCTAAACAAACCTAAATATGAAAGGATCTTTATACAGTTGAGCTGAACATTTCTTAATACTAATGGCCAAAAAGTGATCGGTTTAACCGTTGTGAACGTCTAGATGACAGGAACCCACGTTGAAGTAGTAACTCAAGCTCTTTTAAGAGAAATCTAACCGTGATGTGTCGCCTAGCGCTTCCGTACCCATATACTGTGCTATGCTACCATGTATTACCAAATAAATGTGTATTCTCTTACTTATTTAATGCAAGCTTCTCCTATCCTACTGCTACCTTGATTCTTTGTACTAAATTAAATTTTTAACTTAACTTAATGCTATCTATCCTCAAAATATAAACTGTTACTTCCTATGTGGCTAGCCACCAAAAATATCCACAGTTCTATAGCAAATTCAATATGGAATATTATAGATACTCTTATAAAAATTATTTAATTCTATATGAAATATCAAATTCATTTAGTCCATAGTCAGATATAGTTGAAATAGGTTTCATTAGGTAACAATAAAAATCAATATGTGAATCAACCCAAACATTATTAAGATTCCGAAATGAAGGGTAATTTAGTTTTTTTAAAATTGCATGTTCTTACTCCAGAATGATTAGAAAACATATGTCTATGTACAATATGAAACTACACTTCATTACCAATCTATAAACAGGTGAAAGTTACAGGATCTATGAGATTTTATTATGAATTTAATTAATCTTAAGTTTTCATATTTGACAATATTGAATAATTTTTGTCATTACACCTTAATCTGAGAAGATGGTGTACATCCCTTAAATAAACTATAGTAGACCAATCTGAAGTGGATTCTAGACCTATACAATAAGTAGGAAGTTGTTTTAGTCTTCACAATTAAGAACTAGTAAGGACTAGATTATAGTATAATGGAGAAGGTATCTTTATTGTGTATATAAAAAAAATATAAATTTTTGTTAATAATCCCCTACCACCCTGAGTGTGCGGAGAGTATCACTGAACGCTTTACCTATCTATTCCTGAGAAGCAAATCGAATTAAAGCGTTCAGCTAGAGGATGGGGAACTCCGCTCTTAGTCTAAGCTGAACAAACCACTGTGGGATCTCATCACATCTATGCATGACGTCCTACCTAAAGCAAAGTGTCAAGGATCCATCTTTTAGGGAAGCCTTTTGGCGCAAGCTTCTTAAGTTAACTACACAAGGTCTACTCTAAGGATTTTACCTACCTATTTAACTAGTTAAATATATGTGATGGCTGCAAAGACTATGACAATGTAGTTATAATTGTATTTATAAGATCTCTAGTACACTACTCTTCCTTAGTAGGTAAGAACCCTTCTAATAAGTTCTAGGACTTGGTTTTCGTTTGACCATACTCATAAATGTAGTACACCCTTGAAATCATGAAGACTATTGTGCCGATCGGAGTATCTTTCAACTCTCGAATGACTGATTTTGAAAAAGGAAATTACTCTCAACCCTTGTGATATAAATTGATTTAGTTCTGAGATCTGTGATGTAAATACGAGGACGAATAACTTTCATTATTGCTATCCATAAGTCCCCGGCTTTTCTTTTAGCAATTTACACTTCAGATACTCCACATCCAGTCTTAGGAATGCTTTGTAGTACTATACAACAATCCACAATTTCCTTATCAAAATTATAACAAAGTTTAAACTATTTCTGTTCATTGAGAAAGCGAATATCTACAGCTAATTGGCTCAACTTTACTTCAGTGATTCCATTCTATCACTTAAGCTATATCAAGGTACATTGCTTCAACACATAATCGGTAAATTTTAATTAATTATTTCTATAATTAATGTTGGTAAGTTAAAGGTGTTAAATATCTGGATGACCTAAATACCAGATTCCCTATTCCCAATCTTTACAAACCGCTACAAGACTGCTTTTCCCCTACTAACTTCCCCGGGTCATAACCACTTAAGAAAATAATAGTTCAACCTCTTAACCACTATACCTAACAAGGTTAAAATAATTTGAATAGATGTTATGTTAGTTAATGATGAATGGCCGATTGCTCGGAAGATAAAGAACCCCGTATTAATATTTCTACTGGAGTGTACCTATCCCCATACCCCCGTTCCTTAGCTAATACAAAGAACACTAGAGACCTGGGTCTCACATTTATATTTAAACGTGTATGGGCCTAGCTAAACTGAACTGTAAGTTCGGGTGATTAGCCCGAAGAAGTGACTATCATCGGTGTATTTGAGCCCCCCCCACGCGGCTGATGAGACGCCGGAAGCATGGAGTAGCTCGCCCTAATATGTGTATATAAAGCAGACATATAAATATATTAGTATATGAGACCGAGCATGGAGGTCCATTTGGCTTCGGCAAGCGCGGAAAGGCCCGCATGTCCAACACGTGTGGTCCTTGCTTCCACCAAACAAAACTATCCACATTCGTAGGCTATTCACTGCACTTATATATGGCTAGTGCCCGAGCCGCCTAACTCGGGTAAAACTAGAAGAGTCTGAAAGATATTCGTTTAACAGCCGCAAGGTTAAATATCTTTCACCTGGCAACCATGTACCAAAACACTATTTCTGGCATGTGACTAGGCTTAATAGCCTTAAAGCAACAACCCCACTAATTTCAATAGGTAATTATAGTTCAAGAAACAAACAAAAACCCGACAGAAATTCCCCTTAGAATTAATTTTAATACCTTAACTGCCAGAAAGTAATGTTACTCCGACGGAGTTCCAAACAAAAAGAATCCCCTTCTACTAAGCCCTTGCCTATTTATAACCAATAGCTCGAGACATTCGACAGCTTCGACAGCTTCGACAGCTTCAACAGCTTCGACAGCTTTGACAGCTTCAACAGCTTCGACAGCTTCGACAGCTTCGACAGCTTCGGGACACTCGGGACACTCCCGACACGTCACGTGATCTAGCCCCCGCCCTCTAAGCGTTGTATATGGGATTTTGATTCTTATTTAGTCTAAATAAAGCTCAACTCCTCTGTTGTCAATTTGTGAATATCAACTTGCTATTTTTAAAGTGGTAGTATGTTTAGTTTTAAGAATGGTTTTACTTGCTTCCGCAAACATTCACACTGTTACTCTTATTTTGCATTTGTATTGCCTATATCTACTAAATGATAATTTTAGTATTAGCTTGATGACGTATGATGCTAATATGTCTTAAATTCGATGATGATAATGATGATGTGAGTATCACGATGATGATATATGATTATATGATGGCGGGCATATGACGAGATCATGTGAATCGCCACAATCGCCCCCCGCGAAAGTTTGAAGTGGATTGACATCGTCAAATAACGTAGAACTTCGCATTCCCCTTATTAAATTGTAAAAACAATTAAAAAAAAAATATGTATATATATATGACAATTATTCTTAAAGCAAATAACATTTTGTGATAATCTTGGATATTCTAAATCCGTTAGTATTCGTACCCTTAAGTGTGTGTGTGTTTAAACCAATACGTGGAAAGTCACTTGTGTATTAAATCAGAATTCAAACCATAGAATAATATCATTGAATCGTGAATATATTTCTCCAAATCTTGACCACATCGTAAGAAGTGTTTGGTTGTGAGTCAAACAAGCCCTATTAGCTCGGTTTTGCCTAAACACCTCAAACTTGACCTGCCCATTGCTCAGCCTCATTTGCGAATTCACATTGTACGAATTCTTCGATGAATTGACAAAACTCTCCTCAGACAACATAGCAAGATCTTTGGTATAGATACTGAATATTCATCCTTACTTCAATTCAATAACTGATTCCGATTTCAAATTCTTCTCCAAAATCACATGCGACTCCCCTTATTGGCGCGTGTATCACATCAAGAATAAACAAGCCAATTTCAGCTCTATAATCATACAATTGTGGTTTTTTTTTTTTTTTTTCTTGTAAGACTAGACTTACTAGTCGAATTGTGTAAAAATGTTTCATTTCAAAATTACGCTCTGACATATTATTATACCAGAAGTTCATATAAATATACCAATTTAGTTTTATCCTGCCTTTACGGACAAACCAACCCACAATTCTTTTTATTTAAAAATATACAGTTGGCCAATCTATTTGTTGACATGGGTGTGTGCGAAACCTGCACGTTCCTGCCCGTGCTCGAAGAAGGTTAGCCCGTAGGCCCTGTAGAGTATTGTCTCGCACAAACTACCGCACATCGGTCTTAAATCGAAACTTCGATTTACTAAGCCTAACTTCTAAGTATGTGCAATCCAATTGATGTCTTTAGAAAATACTCCCGTTCGTACCTCTAAAGATAGAAGACCCCCCCCTTTTTCGGATCCGAATACTTTCGAACGTAGCTTGAATACATACAGACAACATCCAACTCAAAAAGTCCACTCATTCTCCCTCTCATACATCGCACTACAGGCTCCTACATTCGTTTTTCCGCACCGACTTAGTCAGAAGAACATCACCCATTTTGTATTCAAAATCCATACTACTTTACCTTCCTATAATATCCCAAGTTCCCCTTTACTTCTTACATCAAAATCAAAATAAAGATTTTCTCTAAGATAAATAATAAAATTGTCCATCCACTTCACACATTTCATATATATATATATTTTTTTTATACTATAATAAAACTCGCAATTATTTTATACATCTGGTTTAATTCACCTTTAACTACCCTTTTGAAAATTAGCGAATTTCAATTATTAAAGGAAACTCAAAATACGTATTAATGGAATCGAACCATTACGCAAATCATTCGATGAAATGTACTACTAGCGACCTCTTGTTAAAATTTCCTACAAACTCATTCGTTTCTTATACTGTTGCAATATTTTTACTGCGGTACAACGTATATTGTGACATCACTATTGTCCTTTAAAAATTTTCGTCTGTAATCGATACCTTAATCGATGTTATCTTAATATTGAACATCAGATTTTGATTGACAAATGACTTAAATACTAATACGTTGTATAATTAAATAGTACATAAAAATATATCAAACTACTTTCTATAAATGCTACGTATATCTTATGAACTAGGCAAGTGAATCTTTACCTTAACAATAGTCTACTATTTATGTCATCTTATCTCTTTAACCTGGCAACACTGCCTTATGACATGTCAAATGTCAAAAAATTTCCATAACCTATATATATTCTACGAAATGGGAATGAAATTACGAATAGAAGAATAATGAACAATGAAACGAATTGTTATGAAGAAATCTGTGATAAAATGAGTCTACAATAATAAGGTAACTATTTTCTACGCATTTTACTATGATCTGGCTAAAATAACGAGTAAAGAAAGATCGTGTTGTATGTTTACAATCAAAATTTGTTTTTGTTACAGAATCAAACCAATTACGTTAACCTCCGCGCAACGGTTATAAGTTATATCTCAAAATGTATGCAAAACATTAATGGAACCCGGACAAGAACCAATGTACGAGTAGTCGAACCGCGCCAGTGCCACCTGTAAACAGACTTAACAAAATGTAAGTTAACAAGAGTTTTAACTGCGTTTGTTTATAAAATAAATCTTGATTCTTCTGTACGCCAAAATTTTGCTCTTTTCTTGATTCTAATCTTCTATTTTCAGACTGCTCGTAAATCTTGACAACTCCTCAGTACATACTAATCTTGAATGAATCAAAAATAATGGAGAGAAAAATGACTTGAACTTCCCACTTCTACTGCTGCAGCTTATTGGAACTTCTTCACAAGGTAATATTATTACTCTTACTGTACTATTGTTTCAATTTAAAAAGAACTTAGTTGTTTAAAAATATCTTCATGCTAAATTTTCATATAAATGTCTTCGGTCAAAACAGTAGGTACTTCTTCGGGGTCGAGATTTTATTTCTTTCTATTATTACTGCTACTTCTCTTCTTGACTTCATCCTATTGTTTTCTCAAATCTATTTCCATCACCTGATTACAATTTCCATTCCTGTTGAAGTCGAGCAGTTTATTTATGAACTTAATTTATTTTCCTTGACTACTGTTATAAATGTTTATATCTCAAATTAAAGTATGTGAATGTACTGTATAGCTTTCTACCTTTGTTTAATAACACATAACATTTAATCTGACTTGTTTCAATAATTATTTATTTTACTTTCCAGATATTTGGATTTCAACAGCGAGCTCTGGACCAAATCTACTAAACATCTAAAATGTAACCAGAGTATCATGCTAATGTGTAATAAAAACTTGACTGAAGATGTATATTTATTTACTTAAATATATAGGACCACTTAATGGAACAGAATACCTTAATAAAATTTGATGGCAACAATACCGACATACTTACTTCGCTTCAAAAATAAATTAAATATATGTCAATTGGTTTTCTTGTCTGGTTCTCTGATCATACCCTTATACTACATGTGAACATATATAACCAAGCGATTCTAATAATGATCTATAAGTCACACATGTGCCTTAATTATTTTAATAAAATTTCTTTCACTTCATTTCATTATGTGTTAAAAAAAAAACCCCAAGGAGTCCGCCCCCCCACTTATGAAATCACCAACACTCCTACTTTCCTTCATAATTACTACATTTAATGTTTCTAACAAGTCTTATAATAAGTTAAAAGATGAATAACTTAATATTGCAGCTAGGAGCCTTATACAAAGGTTAACATTGTAGCTAGGTTTATCAGATCTCATTGTGAAACATTTCCTACACTGAACTAAAGCCTATAAATAAACCCGCGCCCCTCCCCAAATAATAATTCCTTAGTAACTTCACAACTTATCTTTAGTTCCTTAACTAATTTTCAACACAACTTGAACTAATAACTGATGTAAAAATAAATCTTCAAAACTCATATTTCCTGTAGTCAAGAACAATGACATCTCTATTCTACCTCACTTAACTAATTTCCTACGATATTCCGACTTTATAACTAAAATAAAATTAAATTTATTTAAATAATCATTCCATCTCGATATCATATTAATTACTGATAAGTGATAACAGATAACACCCTGTCACTTGTCAACTTGTCAAATCAATCCTGCTTGCAGGCGTTTTGTTCACTCAGCCTTGGTTATGTTTTTAATTTAAAAATGAATTACCTATTATTATTTTCCCCAATTATGTAAATAATGCGTAAATAATGTTAAATGTATCCCTAAATATCTCAATCTTATGTTATATTAATAATACGAACATATTGAGTAAAGTTGTCTACGTATCTGATTGAAACTAAAATAAGTAAATGATTACTTGATATTATTATTTTATGTAACGTAAATTATTATCTAAAGTTTAAATAATACACCTATTTCATTATTAATCAGTGTTAAAATTAACCTTTTGTAAAGCGTTAACACAAACGTAACGAATTTAATTTTATCTCAAATAGTCCACTATTGAACTATAGATAACACAATGAATGAACTGTCAAGGTGTCAAATGTCAATTACTGAGTAAAATATCTATCGAAAACAAAATCACGTTGTTCTAATATACTTCTTTTGTTTCAGGTACTATTACTATGTGAAATAAGAAAAATATCGTGTGTTATTTCAAGAAGCTACTCTATTCACTATAGTTTGTGTATAAATATGCAACAAAATGTGTTTCGAGGCGAAACGCACAACACCCATCACGGCTAAATTCTCCTTTCCACTCTCACGTCAGCAATTGTACCCTTGAGGGTCTCATAGTTCAAAGCTCAAATGTTTAAAGATCCCTTTAGTAAAACCGTCACTAACAATTCCGCTAAAATTCCATGGCGAAATGACACAACGAATAACAATTGTCGATCTACAAAACGCAAGAAGACGGCAAGACATGAAACCACACGACGAACAGCAATGCGACGAATATTCTGGTTACGCCAGCAATTAAACAATGATGATACGAGGCTACTACTAAATGAACAAATCCTGGTCACGGCACCAATTGTAATAGTTATCAAGACCATCTGCTAAATAAATACATCCTGGGAACGAGCACCAACTTGTAATAGATACTCGGAGGTACTTCAACTCTAGAGTTATCCTGAGTCACGGGACCACCAATCGTAATGTATGCTAAGCCCTAAACTAAAGGTACAGGTCCTTCGCCTCTTCACACTCGACTCCAAATTCCACTCCTACAACGAAGCTCTAAGAAAACCCTACAACAATTACCTAGCCTTCCAGGGACTACATCTAAACAAACCTAAATATGAAAGGATCTTTATACAGTTGAGCTGAACATTTCTTAATACTAATGGCCAAAAAGTGATCGGTTTAACCGTTGTGAACGTCTAGATGACAGGAACCCACGTTGAAGTAGTAACTCAAGCTCTTTTAAGAGAAATCTAACCGTGATGTGTCGCCTAGCGCTTCCGTACCCATATACTGTGCTATGCTACCATGTATTACCAAATAAATGTGTATTCTCTTACTTATTTAATGCAAGCTTCTCCTATCCTACTGCTACCTTGATTCTTTGTACTAAATTAAATTTTTAACTTAACTTAATGCTATCTATCCTCAAAATATAAACTGTTACTTCCTATGTGGCTAGCCACCAAAAATATCCACAGTTCTATAGCAAATTCAATATGGAATATTATAGATACTCTTATAAAAATTATTTAATTCTATATGAAATATCAAATTCATTTAGTCCATAGTCAGATATAGTTGAAATAGGTTTCATTAGGTAACAATAAAAATCAATATGTGAATCAACCCAAACATTATTAAGATTCCGAAATGAAGGGTAATTTAGTTTTTTTAAAATTGCATGTTCTTACTCCAGAATGATTAGAAAACATATGTCTATGTACAATATGAAACTACACTTCATTACCAATCTATAAACAGGTGAAAGTTACAGGATCTATGAGATTTTATTATGAATTTAATTAATCTTAAGTTTTCATATTTGACAATATTGAATAATTTTTGTCATTACACCTTAATCTGAGAAGATGGTATACATCCCTTAAATAAACTATAGTAGACCAATCTGAAGTGGATTCTAGACCTATACAATAAGTAGGAAGTTGTTTTAGTCTTCACAATTAAGAACTAGTAAGGACTAGATTATAGTATAATGGAGAAGGTATCTTTATTGTGTATATAAAAAAAATATAAATTTTTGTTAATAATCCCCTACCACCCTGAGTGTGCGGAGAGTATCACTGAACGCTTTACCTATCTATTCCTGAGAAGCAAATCGAATTAAAGCGTTCAGCTAGAGGATGGGGAACTCCGCTCCTAGTCTAAGCTGAACAAACCACTGTGGGATCTCATCACATCTATGCATGACGTCCTACCTAAAGCAAAGTGTCAAGGATCCATCTTTTAGGGAAGCCTTTTGGCGCAAGCTTCTTAAGTTAACTACACAAGGTCTACTCTAAGGATTTTACCTACCTATTTAACTAGTTAAATATATGTGATGGCTGCAAAGACTATGACAATGTAGTTATAATTGTATTTATAAGATCTCTAGTACACTACTCTTCCTTAGTAGGTAAGAACCCTTCTAATAAGTTCTAGGACTTGGTTTTCGTTTGACCATACTCATAAATGTAGTACACCCTTGAAATCATGAAGACTATTGTGCCGATCGGAGTATCTTTCAACTCTCGAATGACTGATTTTGAAAAAGGAAATTACTCTCAACCCTTGTGATATAAATTGATTTAGTTCTGAGATCTGTGATGTAAATACGAGGACGAATAACTTTCATTATTGCTATCCATAAGTCCCCGGCTTTTCTTTTAGCAATTTACACTTCAGATACTCCACATCCAGTCTTAGGAATGCTTTGTAGTACTATACAACAATCCACAATTTCCTTATCAAAATTATAACAAAGTTTAAACTATTTCTGTTCATTGAGAAAGCGAATATCTACAGCTAATTGGCTCAACTTTACTTCAGTGATTCCATTCTATCACTTAAGCTATATCAAGGTACATTGCTTCAACACATAATCGGTAAATTTTAATTAATTATTTCTATAATTAATGTTGGTAAGTTAAAGGTGTTAAATATCTGGATGACCTAAATACCAGATTCCCTATTCCCAATCTTTACAAACCGCTACAAGACTGCTTTTCCCCTACTAACTTCCCCGGGTCATAACCACTTAAGAAAATAATAGTTCAACCTCTTAACCACTATACCTAACAAGGTTAAAATAATTTGAATAGATGTTATGTTAGTTAATGATGAATGGCCGATTGCTCGGAAGATAAAGAACCCCGTATTAATATTTCTACTGGAGTGTACCTATCCCCATACCCCCGTTCCTTAGCTAATACAAAGAACACTAGAGACCTGGGTCTCACATTTATATTTAAACGTGTATGGGCCTAGCTAAACTGAACTGTAAGTTCGGGTGATTAGCCCGAAGAAGTGACTATCATCGGTGTATTTGAGCCCCCCCCACGCGGCTGATGAGACGCCGGAAGCATGGAGTAGCTCGCCCTAATATGTGTATATAAAGCAGACATATAAATATATTAGTATATGAGACCGAGCATGGAGGTCCATTTGGCTTCGGCAAGCGCGGAAAGGCCCGCATGTCCAACACGTGTGGTCCTTGCTTCCACCAAACAAAACTATCCACATTCGTAGGCTATTCACTGCACTTATATATGGCTAGTGCCCGAGCCGCCTAACTCGGGTAAAACTAGAAGAGTCTGAAAGATATTCGTTTAACAGCCGCAAGGTTAAATATCTTTCACCTGGCAACCATGTACCAAAACACTATTTCTGGCATGTGACTAGGCTTAATAGCCTTAAAGCAACAACCCCACTAATTTCAATAGGTAATTATAGTTCAAGAAACAAACAAAAACCCGACAGAAATTCCCCTTAGAATTAATTTTAATACCTTAACTGCCAGAAAGTAATGTTACTCCGACGGAGTTCCAAACAAAAAGAATCCCCTTCTACTAAGCCCTTGCCTATTTATAACCAATAGCTCGAGACATTCGACAGCTTCGACAGCTTCGACAGCTTCAACAGCTTCGACAGCTTCAACAGCTTCGACAGCTTTGACAGCTTCAACAGCTTCGACAGCTTCGACAGCTTCGACAGCTTCGGGACACTCGGGACACTCCCGACACGTCACGTGATCTAGCCCCCGCCCTCTAAGCGTTGTATATGGGATTTTGATTCTTATTTAGTCTAAATAAAGCTCAACTCCTCTGTTGTCAATTTGTGAATATCAACTTGCTATTTTTAAAGTGGTAGTATGTTTAGTTTTAAGAATGGTTTTACTTGCTTCCGCAAACATTCACACTGTTACTCTTATTTTGCATTTGTATTGCCTATATCTACTAAATGATAATTTTAGTATTAGCTTGATGACGTATGATGCTAATATGTCTTAAATTCGATGATGATAATGATGATGTGAGTATCACGATGATGATATATGATTATATGATGGCGGGCATATGACGAGATCATGTGAATCGCCACACCACTATTGCGCAAAAACTACACAAAAGATTTGCGTAAAATTCTGCAGTAATGTAGCTTAGATATCCGAATAGGACATAGGCTACAAATTTTGAGGGCATTCATTCATAAGAGGGTTTATTTAACAATAAATGGAAAACCATACAAAACACCACTTTTTATTCATTGTGACATTTTAATTTCTAAATAATGTAGGTATAAACAATTGGTAACCTAGCAACCGTGTCTGTTTCAAAGAAAGGGGGCCTTCGAACAACAAAATGTTGTAAGTGACAGATGGTGAAGCGTAATCATAAACTTACATTAGTAAGAAATACAGATTAAAATAGAAATCAAGTGTCAGTGAGATAGAATAAAATCGGATAGTTCAAACGCACACAAGGCGGACTTAATGCCATGTGGCATCAATACCAGTCAACCTTTGAGCAAAGCAGATAAGTTGTAGGCGGTGAAAAAACAGGTTTTAATTATCTCACTAATATTATATAGACGAAAGTTTGTGAGTGTGTGTGGGTGTGTGTGAGTGTATGTTTGTTATTTCTTCGCTCTCAAACGGCTGGACCAATTTTCATGAAATGCGGTATGGAGGTAGCTGACACCCTGGATTAACACATAGGCTACTTTTTAACAGCGGGTAGCACCGCGGGGCACAGCTAGCACTTGTAATATGTTTCATACTTTATAGCGTTAATCTATATATACGCGCGACAAATTTTAGCGACATACAATACAATACAACAATACTTTATTGCACACCAATAAAAGTTTACAAAAGGAAACAAGACAAATACAATTTATAAATAACGGTAGACCACAGGCGGTCTTATCGCTGAAAAGCGATCTCTTCCAGACAACCTTTGGGTAGTGAAATTGATGAAAATTTTAACTTAATACAGAGTAGGTGCAGCAGAAGTGCGACATATTCGAGGGAAATCGTTTATTTTACAATAATACATTAAAGCAATGCGCGCGTGACTCATTGGTTCTTGATATTAGGAGTATCAATTGTGATACATCCACATTATAACATGTATTAATATTTTATATATGTAATTATTAGTAGTCTTATTATTTTTTAATACCTTTTTGTACACGGTGCTAGTTTGTCTATCTTCTTCTCGTACTCACTCTGCTCAAAGGTTAACTGGAAGAGATCCCTTATAGGGATAAGTTCGCCTTTGTACAATACAACAATACTTTATTGCACACCAACAAGAAAAATATTACATGAGAAATCTTAAATTAAACAATGGTAGACAATAGGCGGTCTTATCGCTAAAGAGCGATCTCTTCCAGACAACCTTTGGGTAGCGGAGAAAACAAATTTAAACAGAAAATAGTAGGTGGTGAGAGTTTGTACCATGTTATTTGTTATAAATATATTTTTTAACTGTTTTTGTGTACAATAAAGTTACTTACTTACTTACTTACAAGTTCGCCTTTTTACCTATATGTTATTTGTTATAGATGTATTTTTAACTGTTTTTGTGTACAATAAAGTGTTTACTTACTTACTTACTTACTTACTTACTTACTTACAATTTGTGCGAGATTATTCCCTAAACATTCCAAAATATTGAAAAATGCACAACGTTGATGTTTAGGTTTTCACTTCTGTCGGCACTCCCGGAGTGCAACCCGTCCTTTTTTTGTATGAGTTTTGTCTGTGCTGTGCTGTGTGCGTGAATTGTGGTAACGGATTATGATAACTGTACAGCAATTTGGGAACAATTCGAAACAGTAATTTCCTGCACAATAATTAGGTCTGAGTCCGTTATACTAAAAAAAAATAGTGCGTGGAGTCCCTCCGCGCGGAAGAAGTGAAACTTCGCAATGTGGAACGCAACCGTTAAACGTTTAACGCTTGATACCCCGCAGACAGAACTTTCCGTGCTGTCTAAATCTATTGGGATCTTGAAAGTTGTGCGAGCCGTTTTCCCACCAGGCAGCAACGTAGCAGCGATTATTCAATTAGATTTGTTGATATCCGTAAATCTCTTCTAAGCTTTTTCTTTTAAATTTCAGCGCCATCTGTTGATTTATCAGGGTACTCGATAGTCGTAGCACATATTTGCCCCCCTCTTTATTGGTATTTTTTTTATAGCCTATAGGTAATATGGCCGGGGATTTTCTCGACAGATCAGATGAAGTTTTCATCAAAATCCGTTCAGCCGTTTTCACCTGATGCGCGGTCAAATAAACAGATAAACAGACAAACATTTTTAAAACTGTTGGAACGTGTTCTTTTACCGATTCTAAGTACTTTTTTTCGAATATCTTCCATGTACCTACAGACTTTCGATCCTCTTCAGCTTTATTATATGTAGGTACGTATAAATAGATACTAGTGATTCTGCGAGCTATAGACCTCGTGAGTAGGTATTTGTCGAACGAGCTGGAATTTGTTATTTTTACGTTTACCCTCCGCTATTTTAAAATATTTCGAAACCAATCGACAGAAAAATTCTGTATACTTATCAAACGTAACCTTAAAATTTCATGAGAATTGGTTGAGGAATATGGTCTCTAGGTGAGAACAGCCGGAAAGTAGAACATCCAAACATTCGAGAAGCTTCGCTCGCTCTTTAATTTATTTTTTATACTCGCAGACTTTAATCTGTAAATTATAATTTCACAGACAAAATCACAATAACGCACTTTTTAATCCTGTAACAAAATTCTATACTCTATGGTACCCGCTACAGAACTTTAATATTCATAAGACATCTCTCTACACAACTCTAATAATATCAAAAAGAGAACATAAGCTTATTTGATGCTCACTGATTGGTTGAAATTACTTGTCAAAAAAAATCACCAATCACGAGGCACCCGCCATGGCCATCGCGATCATGCTTTTTTTTTATAGGTCAGTTTTAGTTGAACGAAAAAGGTTACATCAAAAATAAAAAATCATATTGGAGAATGACGATTAAAGTAAAAAATGTTTTTCTGAGTTTTGCTCGTATAAAAAGTATTGTATGCAATAGTTACACAATTAGGTCTTAAAGTCTCGTACCTTACATAGGCCACTCGTCAAGCCTCGTGACCTTAACGCGGTACTCGACTTTAAGAACCTCCATTGTGCAACGATTGCATAAAATACTATAGTGAATTTACACGCGAACTTATATTTTTGAAACCTTTTTGTATTAAAATATGTATATGCAAGGTGCACAAATATGTGCAAGTTCTGCGTAAAACAGATTTATTTATCAAGCGTAAAATTGGTGCACACCTTTTAGTAGGTAATGAAATATGTGCAAGTTTACGTTACAAAAAAACAATCGTATGACAATATATTATTATGTAAATGTTATTGTTATTCAAGATGCATTAAGATATTATTTTTATTTTATTTAATAACCTGAAATTAAAATTTAAAATACCTCTGACCTAACCTAAGTACCATCTCGACAGTAAAGGCTCTCGTTAAAAAAAAAACGCATTCAAATTAGACCATCCGTATGGGAGTTACGATGTCACAGATACACACAGATAAACAGATACACATGCTAAACTTGTAGCAACCCTCTTGGGATTAAAAATAAATAGAGCACAATCGCTGAAAATCACATAATTGAAAATATCGGATTTCAATCATTAATACGACTTGAAATCTGTATTTATTGAGTACCCGAATACTTTCTAACTGCATCGTTTAAACTTATACGCGTGACAGAATCCAAGTCCCGTGGATTACTCATAAAATGGACTTATCAGATTAAGGATATAACCAAAATTTTATTCCAAGAATCACGAATTCGGATGTCAATCCGAGAGTAAGCGTTATTCTTGAAATACAAGTTTGGTTAAATTCAGCAGTAATATCACACGAAAATAAATCTGAACAGTATTTTATAATTCTGCATTCTTGTTTCTGCTTTAAGGATTTTGCGTCTCAGACTTGTCTATTTTTTTTCTCTGCTATTGTTTGACTGTTTCTGGCGTATTAATGAAATTTTTAACCTAAGGTTCCATTGTCATATTTTGTCTGTCGTAGAACCAACAATCGTTGGGGGTAAACTTAGTGTCAGGTGCCATTTCTTTCAGCTAGGTGAAGGGAACGTGTAAAATAGATGCGTTAGCACACCGAGCGAGCGAAGCGTGTCCGTTTCAGCTTGGCCAAAAATTCTTTCGTATGTCCGGATGTTCTGTCTGTTCTGCCCTACAAGTCGCATTTCTCAAATGGTCATGAGATTTTGTGTTTCTTTTTGAAGATTCAGTTTCTAGATTTTTTCAAAATAAGGAAGATATTAGGGTTGGAAATGTAAGAGTATCATTTTAGCCATTTCGAAAAATGATCGCTAAGTCAACAGCTCACTGAGCCACTATTATTTTAGTGAACTTGCCTTGACTTGCGTATCTACTTCCAAGCTCTGGCCCCATAACTTCTAACTCCGGCGACGGACGTGCGAGAGCGGATCATAATCAATAGATACAGTTGTCTTGGCGCCCAATATGATTTCATCGCTTTTGGACCAGTGCGCGTGGACTCTACAGGGAGCTCGGTAAGCGCCTGAAGGAGGCAGGGGGACCCACGCGCGGGCAGTTTTCTTGCGTAAAGGCTTTCCATAGCCGTGCAGCGTGGAAATGCTGCCTGTGTCATGGGCGTACCGAGGGGTGTTAGTTTTATGAATATCTTTTAATCTTAAAGTTTAGTTTTTATCGTTTGAATCCCAAACATTTGTTATTTTTTTATGTTTTGTTTTTTGACCCATAATAAATAATTTTACTTCGGTTCCTGAATACATTTACTTCCTCCATATATGCACCATGCAAGTTTTCCTGTAGAATATCTTTTAATCTTAATGTTTAGTTTTTATCGTTTGAATCCCAAACATTTGTTATTTTTTTATGTTTTCTTTTTTGACCCATAATAAATAATTTTACTTCGGTTCCTGAATACATTTACTTCCTCCATATATGCACCATGCAAGTTTTCCTGTAAGTATATGCACCATAAACACTCTCATACCACCAGTAGGTACCACTCAGAATCAAAATCACACTCCAGTCCATAAAGTATTTTCAGCGGTAATTTCCCATCCAAACCACACATTTGGCTTTATTCCGCAGACAGTCTCTGTAAGTTACTAAATAACGGCTAGACTAGACTTTAGAAGTGACAGTAAAAGTGGTAATTTAGTCGCGAGGGTAAATTCCGCCGACGGCCGTAACACCTCAAACGAGGCAAGCGGCTGGTACAAGGAACTGACCTAAGCGTTTTTACTTAATCGGATAAAAAAATCGTGTTAAAAAATGTAATCTGCATCGCCTAGAAACAGTTTTTCAGTAAGTTGAGTTAGTTGTAATCTCATAAACGCGTGTATTTGTTTAAAAAAAATGTACCTACCAGCTTTACATTCACTATAAGTATGGAGTTCCACACAGTTCTAAAATTAAATTAAATTTAAATTTTAACTGTTTATTTCAAAGAAAATTCAAAAATACATAAAAAACTTAACTTCTAATCTTAAATATTATAGATTTTTAGAGTTAAGGAGCTTATAAATTGCACTTGATTAATATGACACAGTTTCAACTTTGTGGTAGGGTAACACTGTCCTGTTTTTTTATATGTAAGTATTAATATGACACAGTTTCAACATTGTGGGAGGGTAACATTGTCCTGTTTTTTAATATATATCTTTTAACAATGCGCTTTGTTTGGTTACTAGTTTTATTTTCAATATCAGTTAATAACTCGGTTGAAAACCTATTTAATATACGCGGGAGAATACACATCCAAGTTCTCTGACCGTATTCGTTAGTCCTTTTTGGTATATCAAAAGTTAGCATGTTTGACAAATTTCGTAAGTTATTAGGTCTTGTTCTTTTCTTTAGGTTTGTGATGTTTTTGCTATATTGATTTACAATTGCTAGGTCGGCCTTTTCAAATACGGTCATAACTCTACAATAATCAAATAGATCTTCATAGTTATTTCTAAATTGATATTTTATCTTTGTGGGAACAATAGTTTTTAACAAACGTATCTGTAGATTATATATGTTGTTTAGATATGTTTTGAAGGTTCGTCCGTAACTCGTTAAGCCGTAGCTTATGACCGAGTCGGCCATTGACATATATAGTAGCCTTAGGGTACTGAAAGGAACTTTGTACTTAAGTACAGTCAATTTTGATAGTATGGATCTGAGTTTGGCACATACATAGTCAACATGCGGACCCCAGTTAAATTTGTGGTCTATCATTAATCCAAGGTATGTATGTTCTTTGACACTAGGTACACTACTTTTCCAATAGACATGTTGACTATTTTTTTTGAGGATGTCAATCGATTCTTTTTTTTATTGTGATCAAATGTCTATATGGGACTGACTACACTTAAACTGCTCTAAAAGTCAGAAATTACCGTCAAAGTTCAACATTCCTACGTAGCGCTAAAAACGCTCCATACGAATGACGTCACAGGCCGGTATAGGTACCAATAATTGTATGGAGAAATCATTGAGGTATTATTATTACGTCAATGGGAGACACAAAAGTGCGTTTGGTTGTCATACAATTATTGTTTTGTAAAATTATGAGGATTCTGAAAACAGTTTCTAAATTTCTTTTGGATAAATAAAAATATCATAAAATTTGCGTACCTTTGAAGTCACATATTTCCAAAAAGATTTATTTTTCTGGATTTATTTTCTTTGTTTCGTGATATGTTTAGCTAATTTTATTTATATAACTACAGTACGCTGTAGAATTCAACATCAGTCAACATGTCTATTCATCTATTGTAGTAATGAATGTAGCGAGTTAGCTTACGAGTGACAGTAAAAAACGAAGAAATATTAGTGTACCTATACTATATTAAAAGAAATGAAAATTATTAACTGTGACAACAACAATTAAATAATACTATATTGTAAAATAATAGCAGTTAAAATACAAGAGAACAGCTGATGAGACGAAATCGACAAAGATAACGGTTCAGTGGCGCCACAAGCGGCCAAATTAAGAAAACTATTGACAATAAGTTCTGTTCGGAAATGGTAACAATATTTTATGTTTACACTCTTCCAATAATTCTCTTAAATTTGTCAGCCAAGTTAAATCAATAAAAAAACGCCATACCTATATATAGGTATCATATGAAGTTTTTCAGGGAAATATTTTGGCTCCACTAGTATGCAGCGGAATCGCCCTTACCTGATACACCTTCTTGTTTAATTTACCTATTCTATAAAATGCAAAATTGGTATTGAAAGTCACATTTTCTATGGACCTCTCCATAGAAAACATTATCGATCATTATTTCAGGAACAGTGTTAACAGCGCGATGCAGGATTTGTGTGAGCGCGCGGTGCCAGCTATACAATGCCATCTGTTGCTACAAAAATGTGGACGTAGGTATTTAATTTGTTGTTACAGAAATTGCTGGACATCAAAAGATAGGATACTACAACGATAAAAAAAGGGAACGAACAAAGTTGCGGGCATCTGCTGCTATAACTTATAGTAGGTAACTCTATAAGTATAAAACCGAGTATAAAGTAATTTTCATCAACCATAGTTACCTACTTTTTACAGATTAGGTCATAACAGTGAAGATCCTAAATCCGCCTTTCCTTTGTCACTTGTGCAATACAAAACGGCAGTGAAAATTCAGTTGAAACATCCACACAAAACTTCAATGCCCAATTTTAAACTCTTGTAAAGTCAGCTGAATATCTTCGCAAGCCATCTAAATTCTAACCCTCGCTCTCCTTGACAAGGTTCAAAACAGGTTGGTTACAAAAGAAAGGGTTTTCCAAATGAGGGTTATATATTGATGTAAAACGGGTATTTCTAAAAGTTTCCGTCCAAGTCGAAATGGCACAGATAATGTTTGGTGTTTAAGTTAGAAATGGCTAGATGCAAGTTATTTGAGTACCAGGCTGCCAGAACAACGAAGAGGCTGGGCTGAGTTTGCATGGATTGGATTGAGGAATAAAATTACAGCTTTCAAGTATGAGACGACGCGGTTGGCGCAGTGGTAATGTAGCTGCCTGACAGAGCCGGCGGCCTTGGGTTCGAATCCCGGCAAGAGCAAATACTTTTGTGATAAGCACGGATATTTATCTAACTATATAAGTACCTATGTATATCGTCGTCTAGTTAGTTTATTCTGTGGTCTAGTGCCTATGACACAAGTCTACTAACCTTACTTTGGGATTAGATCAAGACTGCATTGTGGAATGAATTGCCGCTTGCGGTTTTTCCGGACCGATACGACCTTAAAATCTTCAAGAAAAGAGCGTACTCCCACCTGACACTTGTGACTGCTCTGGTGTTGCAGGTGTCTATGGGCGACGGTAATCGCGTCCAATCCATTTGCTCGTTTGCCTACTATGACATAAAAAACCGGCCAAGAGCATGTCGGGCCACGCTCAGTGTAGGGTTCCGTAGTTGCCCATCCTTCACAATAGGCGGGCTTCCAGGTTTAAATTACGAGAAAGATTTCAAGCTCTATAAAAAAGTTCGTAAACGCCAAAGTAACTGTAATTACTAAAAACCGGCCAAGAGCATGTCGGGCCACGCTCAGTGTAGGGTTCCGTAGTTGCTCATCCTTCACAATAGACTTAAGTTACGAGCAAGATTTCAAGCTCTATAAAAAGGTCGTAAACGCCAAAGTAACTGTAGTTACTTATTACCATCTGGAAGTCAACTTACGTCCTTTTAAGAAAATTATGAAATTTTGCGATAACTCAAAAACGGCTTAACCGATTTTGTTCAATATAGTTTTCATTGAAAGTACTTATAAGCCCTCATGTTCATGAATTTTTTCATAATTTTTTGACCCGTGGTTGAAAAGCTAGAGGGGGGGGGACACTATTTTTTTTTATTTTTGAAGCGAATATTTACGAAACTGCTGACTTTATCAAAAAAAAATATTTGGAGACCCCTATTATTTTTAAAAGACCTATTTTACGATACCCCACACACTAGTGTTAGAACGAAAAAAAAATTCACCCCTACTTTAGGTGTTCGAGAGGTACCCCAAAAAAAAATCGTTTTTTAGTTTTTATTTTACCGTTTTGTCGGCGTGATACATACACATACTCATACCAAATTTCAGCTTTCTAGTACTAATGATCACGGAGCTAAGCCGCGGACGGACAGACGGACAGACGGACATGGCGAAACTATAAGGGTTCCTAGTTGACTACGGAACCCTAAAAAGGGTTATGTTTGAGAGATAAAAGTATCGAGAAAATTATTACCAATCGAGTTTTCACGTTGACAAGATTGAAGAAAAACTGTTTAAGTTTCTTATTTCCAAAGGACAGATTTTTAATCACTATGGGATGTTGAGATCTAGGATCATTCACCTGACGAATTTTGCATGGGTGGACTCTTCGTCAATTATTGTTTTAAAACAATTTCAAATTTATTTTTTGATAGAAAAATAACTTACAATTGGCGTAGCTTTGAAATTTCATATTTCAAAGTACCGTTAGCTTAAATTTGTTTACTTATTTCATGTCATATATTTTATTCATATAAATACAGTAAGCTATAGAATTAATGACAAGTAATCATTATTGATAGTCAGACAGTCAATCGAAAAAATATAAGATTATCGGTTCACTAGTTAGTGGGAGTAATGGAGGCACTAACGGATCGCCCACCAATTAGCTCGGCTGATTGGATCGGCTGAGCCAAATTGGAAGCGTTAAGGTGATATTCATTGGAAAACTGTGGAAAGAGGCGGGCTACCTGTAAATTATGCTACAAGATTTTCATGATTAAATTTATATGACGAAACGGTCTACCTTTATCTAGTCAACAAATGTTTTCTCGGTTCTATAATTTCATCGAAAGCATGTTTTGTCTAAAACTGTAAAATATTTGGGATGCAGACGCAAAAAAATTACGAAATCGTGATTTAAACGTATACGGTACTTAATCGATTTTAAGAACCCACAGTACATAACGTTTGCACGAAACTCATTTTATGACTGTAATTAAATTTAATGTACTCGTATAGGGCCATGCAAAATAATTAACTGCATTTACGTAGATAGCGAGGTGAAACCAAAATTTGTATGACAGTTTTCGTTGCACGACTTGCAACAGTCGAAATTTTTTATCAAATGCTCTGTACGAGTAGTTACGTCTAATCTTCCTTATGGCCTGTTTACACATTGATAATCAGAATTATAATTCATATTTTTGCTACTAAACGCAAGTAAGACATGTATGAACTCGCATTAATCACAAAAAAGGGCCCAATTCGAGAATGCCGTTTGAGATATCGCCAAACGTCAAATCTCCATTAGATAACAGTTATATCGCCATCGAACTGTCATTTAAATGCCATGAGCTTAAAAGTGACATATCTCATCTCAATTTTGGAAATACGAAGGCGATAATGATTGTCAAAAATGTTATTGATGTATATATTAATTTCTGTTTTGAACGAAACGTAACGGACTAATTTCACATACTACGCGGTCAATTTAAAGTATGCGCCTGTTATTTATGCCGTCACATACAAAGAAAGCGAAAATTTTGCGCGTCCGAATTGACGAAGTTGCGATGTTCTACGGATATCGCCACTTGTCAAGTACGCAAACGTCAAAAGTGACGGATGGCGATGAAAAGGAGAGATCTCCATTATATCTCTAAAATTGGTCGAGTACCCCCCCTTGCCATAACTTAAATTATTGTATTAGGCAGTTTACCACGTGAAATTGCCAAGAGCGGCCCGACATGTATAGTAGTAACCAAGTTACCGCGCCGCTGTATGGGCAGCAGTCCCTGATGAAGAGCTCCGTACGAGTTCGAAGCATGGCGGGCCGTTCCTGATAATTTCATGTGCGTTTACAAACAATAATTAAACGTCTCACGAATTTTAAGAAGGCCATAACTTCGTTGGACCCTTTTTTAGATAATACAATAGTAGGAAAAGAAGGAATAATTGTTATCCTCCTTTTTATTCAAATTGCATCCCCTCCCGAGGTGTTTGCGGTCTCAAAACTCCCTTCTGTTAAAAATAATTACTGCGAAATTAAGGACAATAAGCTTGAGATTTATGAGGCCTTGGATTTGGAAGAGAAAATTACAGTAGGGAGACTTGAGAATTGAAGTGAAATTGTCAGAAATGGCCCGACATGTTTAAGCTTGTGTGGACTCATCAGGGAAAGCTTTCGCTGCTGAGTCCATACAAGTTCGAACCAGTTCCAGTGGTTTGCTGACTGCGGGGCTAACAATTTCACGTTAGTGTAAACCGCTTAATACATTTATCAGAAAATCATGAATCGATTTTTATTTTATTTCACGATTAGAAAGTGTTTTTTCATTTTTATTTATAATCAAAAAGTTAAAACTTATGAAATTACAATTTACAATTCTTACTCGCCAAACTGGAAATGGAACTTGGCCTGCGCGAAAGAAACAGTCTTGACTCTTTTTTTGCTTCTCCGTAGTCGGATTAAAAGTCACACACTTTTGAAATGAAAATGAAATGAAATTAAATTATTTATTGATAACAGGCGGTTATAGGTCACAAATATTATTACAAATTAAACACTATTACATTTACAATGTAAAAGTTAAATTATAAAAATCTTCAAAGTTATAGAAATTGTTGATGAACTTTGATGGTGACTGTACTTATACTTTGTTTGAAAAACGCCCAGAAGTACACATTTTATAGTAACTTTACATGGATCACGGAGGAAACTCATTGTCGATCGTTGTCCCTTAAGTTAAGACAATCATTGGGGTTAATTTTATTTATTTATTTAAACTTTATTACACAATAAAAAAAGTACATATGGCAGACTTAATGCCTTCAGGCATTCTCTACCAGTCAACCACTGGGCTAAACAGAAATATGTAGTCGGTGCAGGATAAATGTTTTGTTACAAAGTCGATGTGGCGAATGTTTACAAGAACGATTAGTATTTCAACTTCGGTTTTTCTATTCTCTGCCCGAATTTCATATGCCATAATGCATCACTTGCCATAATCTTCTTTGCCATAAAAATATTTTTGTCTGTGATCTGAATCGTATTGGGATTGTTATAAAACAAATCTAACCTAACCTTGTGGTTAACTTGAATAGTATTTAAAAATCCCGATGAAATAACGGTTTTGTAATAAAAAGTTTATGGCAAATTAAATTATGGCAGGTTATACAGTAATGGCAAATGAATGTAGCTGTCAAAATTGATATAAACTTATGTAAAGTGAAAATACCCTACTGTATATACTAGTTCAGTAGGAATGTCTAAGTCTTTTTAAATTTTAATTAAAGAAGGTTGGCGGAGTCCCAATCTGATGCTGATTCCCCTTTAATTAAAAAATACCTTTTAATTTTAATTCGCCGGTGCTTTGCGTAATTTGATGGGGTCCGTGTTATCGTGTTGCTTTGTTTTTAAAAGTTATCTTTATAGAGATCTAGTCCCCTTTCCTACTTCGTAAAGATGCTAAAAATTACTACCTAGTTGACTACGGAACCCTAAAAAATTGGGCAAGTGCGAGTCCGACTCGCGAATGAAGGGTTCCGTACCATAATCTGTAACAAGTTTGTTGTATGGGAGCCCCCCTTAAATATTTATTTTATTTTATTTTTAGTATTTGTTGTTATAGCGGCAATAGAAATACATCATCTGTGAAATTTTCAACTGTCTAGCTATTTATTTATTTATTTAATCTTGACTGCACAAAAGAAAACTTATCGTACAAAAGGCGGACTTAATGCCATGAGGCATTCTCTACCAGTCAACCTTAGGGCAAAGCCACAGAAATATATCAAGATAGAAGGAAAGAGTGTACGTACCTCGCGTGGCGAAATGTTGACACGGTGTCAACTTTGCTCGCCGCGAACATTAGTCAGCTCCCGACCGCGGTCTGTGTGCGACGTCAGGTCTTAAAAACAAAATGGCTTGTTGCGCAATAATTAATTGTTCAAACACTTCCAATAAAATTGGAGCTGTTAATCGAGATATTTCCTTTCATTGGTATGTACAATTTGTCCTTAAATATCTGTTATTAATTACAAAACTATTTATTTTATTATTTTCATCACAACAGAGGCGGGCGGTTGTGTCCAACGCTAGCTTTCCATTGCGGTTTTAATTTGACGAGCCAACCTTGGCGTGCATTCAAAGCCAGCGATGTAAAAATACGCTATTCAAACTGTCGAGTCACGTTCAAGGTCGATTTCTCATTTTTTTCTGTCAAAAGTAAGAATAGTGCTGCCATGTGCTGCTGTGCACTGCGATTTTCTTATTCGATTAAAATCGATTTTGAAAACAGAGGAAATGATAATTACGTTCTTATTTATTATGCAGCTATATAATGTAAGTACATAGTGCAAAGCAAATATTATTATGACTGGTTTTGTTTGTGACGGCGGCTGGGCCGCGGCGCGGTGCGGTGTGGGTGGAGATGTATAGAATCGGTGCCGTGTTCGAATCGATCTATGAATCGATGTTTCTGAATCGTTTTCGCGCGGCTTATGTTTCCCATCACTAAATTACGCTCGTGACGTCAAAGTACCTACGCAAAATGTTACACGCTCGGTCTCCCTACAAATCGCCGAACTCTTTCCTTCTATCTTGATATATTTCTGTGGGCAAAGCGGAAAAATTTTAGGCGGTGCAACTAACTTACACATAAGTCATCATCATCATCATTTCAGCCACAGGACGTCCACTGCTGAACATAGGCCTCCCCCAGTGACTTCCAGATCGACCGGTTGGAAGCGACCTGCATCCAGCGGCTTCCTGCAACCTTTACCAGGTCGTCTGTCCACCTTGTGGGTGGACGTCCTACGCTGCGCTTGCCGGTGCGTGGCCTCCATTCGAGAACCTTACTGCCCCATCGGCCGTCAGTTCTACGTGCTATGTGCCCCGCCCACTGCCACTTCAGCTTGCTAATCCGTTGGGCTATATATCAGCGACTTTTGTTCGTTCACGGATCTCCTCATTTCTGATTTGATCTCGCAAAGAAACACCGAGCATAGCCCTCTCCATAGCGCGCTGTGCAACTTTGAGCTTCCTTAAAAGGCCCACAGTAAGAGGCCACGTTTCTGTTCCGTATGTCATCACTGGTAACACACATTGATTATAGACTTTCGTCTTTAGGCATTGAGGTATGTTGGACGAGAAGATATTTTGTAGTTTCCCGAACGCTGCCCAGCCGAGTTGGATTCGTCGATTGACCTCCCTTTCAAAATTGGACCTACCCAACTGGATCACTTGTCCCAGGTAAACATATTTGTCAACAATTTCGAGGGTAGAGCTCCCAACCATTACTGGGTAGGGTGCAACATGGGCATTCGACATTACCTTTGTTTTGTCCATGTTCATCCGAAGACCTACCTGTTGGGAAACTCTATTAAGGCCATCGAGCATTATGCCGAGGTCCTCCAGCGATTCTGCCATGACCACAATATCGTCGGCAAACCGAAGGTGAGTAATGTATTCGCCATTGATGTTGATGCCGAATCCTTCCCATTCCAGGAGTTTAAAAGCATCTTCCAATGCGGCGGTGAACAGTTTCGGAGAGATAACGTCTCCCTGCTTTACGCCTCGCTGCAGAGGAATAGCTTTCGTGCTCTGCTCCTGAACTCGAACCGACATGGTGGCGTTTTTATATAAACACTTCAGCACCTCGATGTACCGATAGTCAATATGGCACCGCTGGAGAGACTGTAGCACTGCCCAAGTCTCGATCGAATCGAAGGCCTTCTCATAGTCCACAAACGCCAAGCATAGTGGCAAGTTATACTCTTCGGTGTTCTGTATAACTTGTCGCAGCGTATGGATGTGGTCTATGGTACTAAAGCCTTTTCGGAATCCTGCTTGTTCGGGAGGCTGGAAGTCATCGAACCTACGCGTGAGACGGTTCGTGATGACTCTCGAAAACAACTTGTAGACATGGCTCAGAAGCGAGATGGGTCTGTAATTCTTCAACAAGGTATTATCTCCTTTCTTGAAGAAGAGCACCACCACACCTCTGTTCCATGCCTCTGGCGTTATTCCCTCGAGCAAGACGGAGTTGAAGAGTTTCTGAAGGGCTTTCAATATCGGTGTTCCACCCGCATTCTGGCTGTCATGTGTCCAAAATATCCCAGAATTGGAGGGCTATAATAGTTATGCAAATAAAAACTACTATAATCAGAATGAAGGAGTTGTTATATACACGAAATCCTATCTCACTATTGATTTTGAGGAACCCTCCTTTGAAGAGGCCAACTGCCTGTTATTAAAAATTGACTCTAAATACGCTTTGGTGGCCATGTACAGATCTCCATCTTATTTAGATTTAACAAAATTCTTGTTTTCCTTGAACGAAGTTTTGCTTAAACTCAGTAGTTACCAAACCGTTGCGGTCGTTGGCGACATTAACATTAATATTGTAAGCAATATTCTGGACACACAGGGACAGCGGTACTTAAACTTGCTTTCATCTCATGGCTTACTACCGTGTCATACCTTAATAACACGAGATGAAAGTAAGGCTTGCCTCGATCATGCAATGCTAGGATCTAAAACACTTGCTCAAACATTAGTCATTCAATCTACGCTGACTGACCATAAAGCCGTACTTTTGTGCCTCCTCCACAAAAATCGAAATGAATTTACTAGACCCACCCATACCAAACTACGTAATGACACCTTCTCAGAGGAATTAAAAAATACGAATTTCAGTGAGATATACGCATTAATAGACCCAAATACGGCAATTGATTTATTTACACAAAAAATTCAATCTCTAATAGTAAAACATACCATCACATATAGACTCCCGCGTAGTAAACTTATAATAAAACCATGGATCACACCGGGACTCCTGAAATGCATTCGAAATAGAGACAGACTTCACTCAAAACACATAAAAGATCCTAGTAATGAAATACTCAAAGTAACTTATCGTAGATACCGAAATTACTGTTGCAATATACTCAAGAAGGTAAAAATAGATTACGAAAAAAAAGAAATTGCTAATGCAGGTAATAATAACAAGCTCTTATGGAACGTTATAAAAAAAATAATAGGAACAAAAAAGTATGAAAGCACAACAAACGAATTGACATCTGCCTTTGACACTCCTCTAGTCGCTGCTCATGAATTGAACTCATTCTTTGTGAACATGGGCCAAACCCTTGCAGAAAATGCTTTGTCTGAATCTAATAATACGACTCCACCGCCTAAAGTAATTAGACAATCGAACTCGATGGTACTGCTAGACACGGACGAATATGAAGTAGACTCTATGATCATGGGGTTGAAAAACAAGTGCTCAGTAGGTGTTGATTCTATACCAAACCACATTATAAAAGAACACAAACAGGTATTTACCCCGATCTTAACTTATATCTTCAACAAATGCTTGTCTAACGGAATATTCCCAGACATCTTTAAGAAATCTCTCGTTAAACCTATTTATAAAAATGGCGATAAACGATTGCCAATCAATTACCGCCCAATCTCCATCCTACCCTCTATGTCTAAACTATTTGAGCGTATAATCAATAAAAGGTTAATCAATTACTTAGAAAAATATGAAATTCTCGCTACTAATCAATTTGGTTTTCGATCTGGTATTTCCACGGATGACGCAGTACATGTCTTTAGTTGTTTTGTATCTGACAATTTGGATAAAAAGAAAAAATGCATATCAATATTCATGGACCTAGCCAAAGCCTTTGACTCTGTTCATATACCTAAGCTTATCGATAAAATGGAAGAGTTAGGCATACGAGGAAAACAACTTGAGATTTTCAAGGACTATTTGAGAAACCGTAGACAATGTGTGGCAATGGGGGAAGTAAATAGCGAAGAGTTACAAATCAGCTACGGTGTACCGCAGGGAAGCATCTTAGGACCAACCCTATTCCTAATTTACATTAACGACCTCTGTCAATATGCTATCCCGGGTACTAAAATAATTACGTACGCTGATGATACCGTTTTGCTTTTTGCTGAAGAGTCTTGGGAGGCGGCCTTCTTTAGAGCCCAAAATGGACTAAATATGGTTATGGGGTGGCTAAACCACAACATATTGACACTGAATATTGACAAAACAAAATATATAACACATTCCATTAGAGCCACAGGTCAACCACCTGAGCACTTACAACTTACAGTGCATAAGTGTCGGGCCCCACACAATACCCACTGTTCCTGCCCGCCATTAGTAAAAACAAATTCTGTTAAATACCTAGGGGTAACCATAGATTCTCATCTTAATTTCAAAGCACATATTGACCTATTGTGTGGACGAGTACGCAAATTAATCTATATATTTAAGAACATGAGATATGTGGCTGACATATCCCTACTAAAACGTATTTATCTTGCGCTATGCCAATCGCTTATATACTACTGTATATCCGCTTGGGGTGGGGCATCCAAGTCTACTCTCATATCCTTGGAAAGAGCTCAACGTTCAGTTTTAAAAGTTATGCATAGGTTACCGTATATGACTCCAACTGAACAGTTGTACAATACAGCTAAAGTCCTTACGGTAAGGCAATTATTTATAATAAGTATTGTCCTCAAATTCCATGCCTCTCACTATTTTGACAAACAATTAATTACAAAAAATCGTCGTCCATGCAATATAGGAAAAAGTGTATCAATATCCAACACTGCTTTCAGTAGGAAATTTTATGGCTTTTTAGGACCGTACGTCTATAACAAAATAAATAACAATCTAAATGTGTACCACATGACCAAAAAGAAATGTAAAAGACTGTTGACCGATTGGCTTTTGAATAAAAATTATGAAAATACAGAAGACATTATAAGTATAATTTCATAAGCTATAAAACGTGAATATACTAACATACACACATTCACACTCGTACTCCCACACACACACTTGCTCTCACACACACACACACACACATACACACACACTCACACTCACACTCACACACACACTCACACTCACACACACACACACACCTACAATTTAAATATTAGGAAATTATCTTTAAAAAAGAAAAAAAAAAGCGTTATCTTCTTTTGACAAAACCTATTTAGGAAGCAGAGTTTCTTTAGTTTATAAGACACGTTTCTGTGGCTCTAGTGAAAAGGGGTTAAAGTGCACTTATGACCTTTTTGCGTTATATACACCAAAATTCACAAAAAAAAATTGCGCATCTTTTGGTGTAATCGGAGCTAAGTTATCTTTTAAAATGACAAAGTTAGGATTGTGCCAAGCGGTATATCTGGTGAATTATGTCTTGAAATATGGTGCAACTAAAGATAACATTTAACAATTTGGTGTTTTGCATGTGGAGAACGATTTAAGTTCATTTGTCTCTTTTAACGCATCCTGTGTTAAAGGATCAATGTTTACTTATACCTTTTTACAAAACAAGATTACAAACCTTAAAGAATATAAATCGACTTTAATCTGTATTCACTACTTAATGTTAAACATTAATGGTATAAGTCGAATTGTATCTCTTATGAAATCTGGTATTTCATGATCAATGTTTACTTGTACCGATTTGCACCAGCAATTTACCCATAATTTATAAAAATAAATCGAAATTAATCCATATTCACGAATAAATATTTAGTATTTATGGGTGTATATAGACTTATACCAGTGAGATGTATCATTTTACACCACGACGATTACTTGTATCAAGAAGTTTGTATTATAAAGTCTCTTCGCTGTCGTTTATTTTAAGTACAGTCAACCAAAAATGTGGTCTACCACTTTTCGACTCTATTTTACATGTAATAGAGTCCAAAAGTGGTAGACCACTTTCTTTGCTGACTGTACATTTGAATCTAATAAATCATCCCATTATAAAATTTGGCTCACCAGTTAGACTGACCTACAGTAGTGATGTAGGCATTTTTTTAAAGTTGTTTAACTTGCAATGTATGTTACTATGTTTGTTCGGGATATTGTAATTCAATTTTGAAGCAGAATATCTGCAACTGATTGAGCTGAAATTTTGCCCAAGTACCTATGTACTTCCTACTTAAATATGACAATATAATAATATAGTACCATGAGACTGGTCTGGTGCCCAGAAGGTGGCCCTAGGATTAAAAATATTTTTTAGTATGTTACACAGAATGGCAGGCCCATCTCGAATCGATCGAATGCTCAAACTTGTTGAGGAGAAAGGTGACAATAATTGTGTCGACTCTATTAGCACTCCTGAAATAGGCAGAACGTAGTGTTCACTAATTCTGACTCAGAAAATTTACGAGAAATGGAAGAAACCGGAACGGCAGAAGAAGCAGATCAACTTTCGTTTTGGGACAGAGTCGGTCTAGGACGAAAACGACAACCTTAAAAAAGTGAGAAAATAAACATAGGGAGGACAGGAAAAAGAGGAGACATTTTGGTAAATAGTATGAAACAAATAGTATGAAAGCAAAAGAATAAAGGAGAGAGTAGATGCTAGGACAATTTTAAAATGAAATGCGCTATAAATATGCAAGAAGAACTCAAAAATATATATTTGAGAGTTAATAGGGCTTTAGGAGAATATATAACAAAAGGGTTCAGTTCATTGCTAATTTAATTGAATTAGAGTTTAAAAACACAAAAGTAGACGCAACAACAAAGAATAGACAGTTTGCCAATTATTTAAAAATAAAGACGAGAGTGTTATCACATTTGCAGAGGCTGGTAATGCGATAACCATTTGACGAAACATCAAAGTTTGTTCCAGGAGTAACTGAAAAACTTAAAATCAGTAAAGAACTTGTCCTAGATTCAGCGTGATGGATAGTGCTGAGTACTACAAAAATAATGAAATATTTACAGCGGTCCAATACGGATATCGGTAAAAAAACGGTTTTTTGTTAAATTTGATAAACCCGAGGGTAAGATCTTTTACGAATAATTGTTAGGTATGTTATGAAGATGTGGTAGATTCCCATCCTTTGGCGCCAACAGAGCACAGGCAAGAATTGATTTTATACAAGAATTTAAATTTTACAAGCTGACCCTCAAAACGTGATACATGTTATTTTCCGTGTCTAAATATTCACAATTGCGATAAAATTTTAGTATAAGGTCTCATACTAAAAGTTATTCGTAATTGTAAGTTAACTGGAAAAACTAAATTTTGTACTTATCTCGTTTTAGGTAATTATCATCTTGTATCGCTTAAGAAAGTTGATTACTTAATATTTTATTCGTTTTGATGAAAGCCCAAAAGTTAAAAACGATGAGAATAATTTTATATGGTAATGTTGACTTTTTCTGTTATTTTTGTAATAAAGAATAAATAAAAATGAAGATTTTTTATTATCACTGCACCGCAAAAATGATATAACTTCTAAAAAACTGTTGGTAAAGGTGTGTTATATTACAGTACACCTAAATTAATTGAGTGCAAAAGGGTAAAACTTTGTTTTCTTAGGATTATCTCTGAAATAAAGCTCTTAAATGATAGGTTTCGTTTAGTTACGTATTTCTTATTTAGGGTGTTCATGTATTTTTCCTTTATAAAAGGAGATAACTTTAAATAAACCGAACAGCAAGTCCATTTACACTTTCTAAAATAATGGTGAAAATTGGTATAAGTTCAGTTATATTCCCGGGTAGTGTAAGTGTTATGGATGAAAGGGGGTATAAAGTAAGTTATGTCATTAAGAACACGTTTTGGCACGGATATAAGTCACATTTTTTTTTAACCGTTAACATTGGAGAAGTAAGAATATTACCCCGTGAAAGCGGATTTTTTAAATATTAAAACTGCATTTAAAGTTTATTTGTAAGTATAGTGGTTGAAGTACAGTGATCAAAAGTCTGAATAATTTTAAGCCGCAACGGTTTTTTGCGTCTCCTGTAAAGTAGTGTTTTTCGAGTTTAACCCCTTTTCACTAGAGCCACAGGTTTGTAACTTGATGTTATTTATGAATAATAGTACATTACTGCAGAGGCCGTGAAGTAAGGGATTGCTGGACGAGTTTGGGGTAGATGGCCGAGTCGAAGACGAGGCCAGATAGAACGAGTCCTGCAATCCCTGTTCCGGCCGAAGCTTGTATAGTGCTTTTCTCAAACGATGTGAGGAAATATTAAAATTAAAATAACTACTAGATAATCAAGTAAACAAAACAAAATATGCTACGGGAAAAAAGTAAAAACTATTATTCGTTTTTACTTTTTTCCCGTAGCATATTTTGCATGACTAAATTTGCCTCCTCATAAAGTTCCCCGTCACTCTCATCCCTAGAAGTAATTTTTATGTCTGTTAAAATTATTTTATAATCACTACGAAATACGAATAAGCAGAAAAAAAGATTTTCAATTTGCCACCTTTTTTATTTTTTAAATATGTTATTTGATCCAGCTATTTGAGCACCATGTTTAACCGCACATAGATTTTTTTTTATGTCGCAATTATGCTTACAGATTGTGGAGGTTGTTGGCTGTATGTAATTTTTCCTTTGCCAATTTAATTTTAGTATAGAAATTTAAAAAAATTAGAGCAGCGGACAAAAATGGATTTTCATACTAACTTTTGTAGCCTAGGCCAAGAAGTAATGTAGGGAGCCATAAACGAGAAACTTCATGTCCTCATATCGGGACATTAACGCATACATTTCCGAGCATGTTTGAGAAAATATTATTATTATTATTATTATTATTCAGAATCTCTGAGGTGACTCCGTCATCACCCGGTGCCTTGTTGTTCCGAAGCTGTTTGAGAGCCATCCTAATCTCATAAAGGCTGATGTCCGGGATATCTTCGGTAAAGTGTCGGGTCAGCTTAGCTCGTGGATCTGCAGCTGAGCTACTAACAGGTTTAGAAACCGAGGTGTATAGCTGCCCATAAAACTTTTCGATCTCCCCCAAAACTTCGACTTTTACACATAAGTAACAAAACATAATTACAATACTTATACATAATTTTGCTATACATGTAAATATATATAGCTATCACCGTTCTTGAGATACAGCCTGGTGACAGACGGACGGACAGCGAAGTCTCAGTAATAGGGTCCCGTTTGTTCCCTTTGGGTACGGAACCCTAAAAATAGATAATATACCAGTATTACATCAATGATACCAGTGTATAAATTCGTCCCGGATTCCGTAGAGGCCGGTGGGCCATGGTGCGTCGAGGCTAAGGAGTTTGTCGTGGCTTTGGCGCGTAGGCTGAGAAACTTAGAGCCAGGAGTACAATAGAGGTTATAACTTAGCGGAAACTTGGGACTGTATTGCTATCTCTGTTAAGCATGTAAACGGAAACGTATGATAAAAACGAGACGGTAGTATACAATACAATACAAGTACTCTTTATTGCACACCTCATAAAATATACAGGAGAAATACAATGCAAGACATTACAATTAGAGGTAAACAACAGGCGGTCTTATCGCTAAAGAGCAATCTCTTCCAGACAACCTTTGGGTAGTGGAGAACTTGAAAAAATAAGATTTTGTTATCAGGCGAATTAGTATATTTGTCAATACGTCGATTTCAAATTCGGTATCTAGCCTTAGTTTAAGTTGCTAGTTATACCCGTATAGACTTATCGATATCGACGCGATAAGTCTAAACGGTTGGACCTATGTTAGTGGGGATACCTGAACATCCTCAGATACTTTTTACCCGACTATAGTAAAGAAAAAAAAATACACACACGAAGCAGTCACATTTTTTGCTTGTAAGTATTAAATTTACATCCTGTATTTTATACACAAGTTTCCCGGCGACATTTGTTACAAGCCTGGGGGGGTATTCGACCAATTTTAGAGATATAATGGAGATCTCTCCTTTTCATCGCCATCCGTCACTTTTGACGTGTGGCTACTTGACAAGTGGCGATATCCCTAGAACATCGCAACTTCGTCAATTCTGACGCGCAAAATTTTCGTTTCCTTTGTATGTGACGGCATAAACAACAGGCGCATACTTTAAATTGACCACGTAGTACGTGAAATTAGTCCTTTACGTTTCGTTCAAAACAGAAATTTATATACATGAATAGCATTTTTGACAATTGTTATCGCCTTCGTATTTCCAAAACTGAGATGAGATATGTCACATGTGTCATTAAAACACGATGAGCTTCATCATCGCGTTTTAATGACAGTTCAAAGGCGAGATCACGGAGAGATGACTGTTATCTAACGGTGATCTGACGTTTGGCGATCGACACTCGAATTGGGCCCCTGTAACTTTAATTATTGTTTATGAACTGGTATAACCGAATAGTATTTTATGCAATCGTTGCACAATGGAGGTTCTTAAAGTCGAGTACTGCGTTTAGGTCACGAGGCTTGCTGAGTGGCCTATGTAAGGTACGAGACTTTAAGACCTAATTGTGTAACTATTGCATACAATACCTTTTATACGAGCAAAACTCAGAAAAAAAATGTTTACTTTAATCGTCATTCTCCAATATGATTTTTTATTTTTGATATAACCTTTTTCGTTCAACTAAAACTGACCTATAAAAAAAACGTGATCGCGATGGCCATGGCGGGTGCCTCGTGATTGGTGAACTTTTTTGACAAGTAATTGCAACCAATCAGTGAGCATCAAATAAGCTTATGTTCTCTTTTTGAAATTATTAGAGTTGTGCAGAGAGATGTCTTATGAATTTTAAAGTTCTGTAGCGGGTACCATAGAGTATAGAATTTTATTACAGGATTAAAAAGTGTGTTATTGTGATTTTGTCTGTGAAATTATAATTGACAGATTAAAGTCTGCGAGTATAAAAATAATTTTTCATCACATTTGCTCGTAAAAGATGGTATTACATGCAGGTGTACTGAAGGACAAAGGCCTGTATACGTAACTCCCTCGGGAGTTATGGTTTTAGTTTTAAAAATATAGTACGCACTCGCAGATTACTTCAGACTAAGGAGGTGTCAATCCAGCCAAGGTTTTTTGTTGTATCAACAAAATTTGCCTACCAGCAAATTTGATTGTGTATTGAATTAATACTATATATGTAACTGCATTAATATTTATGTTTTACAATTATTTATTTGTATTTTGCAATATTTTTATTAAATTAAATTTTGAATTATCGTTAGGTACCATAGATATAGTATAGTAGTTATAGATTTGCCACAGAGCGACCAGGCGTAAGAGAAAGACATATAATGACGTCAAAATGTGGGGTTGCCATGGTCGCAAAAAAAACCCCATAAAAAGTGGTTAGAGAGAAACGTTCCAAGTACTCGAATTCACAACATTTAATTTTTTTTACTCTTTTTCCGATAACATCAAACAAAGGATAAAAAAATTATGTATTGCCTTTTTTATATTTTTAAAAATATTCTAATTAACGATTAGAAATCTATTTGTTCCTCATTTTAAAAGACCATAGGCGAAAGGTAATTGGTCACAGCGCAGTAAATCATACAGTCTGACTATTACTAAGGCGGATTTAGTATGAAAATTGTAGCGCTGTTCTTTTATAGGCTACGACTGTCCATTTTCCACAAGGTGTCGTCATTTGAGTGCTGATTGATTTGAGTCTTAGACGACGCTGCTTTCACCTTTATATTTAGTATTTTCAAAACTAGTCCGTATAATCAAATAAAAATAATATACTTGGGTTCTCTGATAATAAAAATAATGAAATTAGTTTAAACTTTAAATAATATGTATTTACAACAATTGTTTCTAAACAAAATTTTTGATTTGCTCTTGAATACTGTAGAATTTTTCTGGCCAGTACAAAAAAAATAGGGTGAAACTTCTTCCATCCATCCATCGTGACAGTCCACGTTCATGGACGCACCGCCTTATTGGGACATTCTGTAACAAAGCAAAATTAAATAGTAAAATTGTAAACGACATAAGTAGATAGGATATCACCAATACTAGTTGCGAAAATCTAATTTTTCACAGGCCTTGCTATTCATTTTTTACACGGTTCTTTCTCTGTCTGATTTGGAGAACTGAAAATATCAATTTACTATAGATCCCCCAAATATGGGGGTAATTTTTATTTTATATCTAGGCATCCCCAAATTGGATTATAAACCGACTGATTTATTTAGACGTCTATGTTAGCTGGCTTTTATCGTAGATGTATGCTACGCAATTTGACCGATTTGTAATATTTACATGTCAAAATGCTCCGAGTTATTTTGAAAATAATTTACAGATTTTTTCTATTTTATCAAGTTTTTTCATGATATAACTAATGATTTAACTTTGTAACTTGATTCTTGTGAGATTTGAGAAAGAAATGGGTGATCAAAACACAAAAAAACTTGTACTTACGCATGAAATGTAAAATCAGCTTATTTTCGTTAACTGTTGCTTTTCCAGCCGAACACTGAACACCCCACCATTTTTGAGGCTACACACAAACACTCCACATCCGTTAATATGTCAATTATCTGGAAATAATAATTATTTAATACATACAATCTTCTATTTCTATACCGCTTTTGATACTGCCTGATTGTTTTGCTTCGAATTTGAAGTGTGCCAATAACCCGACCATGAAAAAATGCTCGGTCGCTGATAAAGACAAAACATGGCACTCTTTTCTATTTCTTCTTTTATGAATCGCAATAAGGCTATCTTTATCTATCAAAGCGTGTCAGACCCTTGTTAGGTACAATCTGGTAGTATAGCCTGTCAAGTTTCTAAACGAAACGCAGTTCTTAGCATTATCTGTGGTAGACGACACAAAAAAAAGGAAAAAAGTTATACAATTATTGGTTGGAACTATTTAGTTTTGTAACAAACTTACTGTTCATATTTAAGTTTTATAATATTACGCTGTTAACACCTTCACTACGGCATCGGGTCTTTAAGACCCGATACAAGTATGGCTAATTAAAAGTTAACTTAATTCCGTAGCGAACGTGAATTATAGCTGCATAATATTGTTAATTGTTATTTGTTTAATAATAGATGGTAAGATTCTGTGTATATTGGTTTTCTGTTTTAAGCTGATGGCCGTTTGCCAGTGCTTATAGTAAATTAAAAAAAAAATATACAGAAAAAAGTTGGTTGTCAATCGTTATCGTTTCATGTTTATTTTTGGCTTATTTATTTGTTATTTACTCCAAAATGTGATGAAAAATATTGTGTGTAAGGCGGGTAGTAAGGGGATTACAAACTCAGGACATTAAAAGCCCTCCGCCTCCGGCGTCGGGCTTCTAATAGACCTTCGTTAGTAATCCCCTACTTATACTACCCTTATGACACAATATACTATTATGGTTCATTCCAACCTTATTGCAAGTTCCATTATTAAAGCTTGTCTCAATAACAGTTTGATTGAAACTTGTTTTAAAAAACCATTTCATATTTTCGGCTGAAGGTTAAAAGTGTCACTGCCACTACTTATGGACGTGTTATCACGTCGAGCAGACAAATTGCGCGACATGTCGTGTCAGATGCCCGCTCGGTAGTGCGAGGACATACGAAAGGACGGATTGTGTGAATACGCTGCGATTTTGAGAAGCTTCATCGAGATTTGTAGCTTCAAGTATACTTGAACGAGTAGCTCTTTTGATTGAACGAGGCAATAACTAAGATATGCGTCATGCTCGTGAACGGGCGCCGTTTGTGGGGACCGGTTTGTTCATGGTACCAATGGCTTTATCAAATCTTGTAATACTAGTTACTGCATAACTGCATTCTAATGTTGAAGTGAGTTAAGTAATTAATTGGCGATTTTCATAACAATGTATTTCTTATTAACTACTTCATGATAGAAAAAAAAATGTACCTAAGAGTAAAAAATTTAAGAAAAGACAGATCGATTTTCGGTCAAAAATATTCGAATAAAGGTTAAAAGTATAGCTGTCATTATTTATCGACGTGTTATCGCGTCGAGCCTTCGTCGTGCAGACAAATGGCGCGACATGTCATGTCAGATGCCCGCTCGGTAGTGCGAGGAAATACTGATGGACGGTTTGTGTGAATACGCTACGATATAAGAACATTTTGATACAAAGTTATATTTGATATGACAATAACCATAATTTCTTCGGGTATTATTTGAGTTAGAATAAAACAAATTCGACATAACTTTTTTCACCCGTAGCATCATGTCACAATAATAATAATAATTCGGACGGTACGGTCGTCATTTGTCGGGCATGCCGCCGTCCCGGTGAGTCACTCAGGCATATTATCTCTGGTTGTTCTCATCTTGCTAACGGCGAGTACTTCCACAGACATAACCAAGTAGCTAAGATTATTCACCAGCAACTTGCTCTTCGATACGGTCTTGTGGGGTCTGAGGTGCCGTACTATAAGTACGCACCGATGCCAGTTCTCGAGAATGGTCGTACCACGCTCTATTGGGATCGATCTATCATCACGGACAGGACTATTGTAGCCAATAAGCCTGATATCGTGTTGGTAGATCGATCCAAGCGCCAGGCAGTGCTCGTCACATCACCATCGCCCATGACGAGAACCTCGTGAAGGCTGAGAAGGACAAACTCAGCAAGTACCTTGACTTGGCTCACGAGGTGACCGCCATGTGGGATGTTGACTCGACGATCATTGTCCCGATAGTCGTTTCGGCAAACGGTCTTATAGCGAAGAGTCTCGACAAACATCTTAAGAGACTCTCGCTAGATGGCTGGATCAAGGGTCAGATACAGAAAGCGGTACTCCTGGACACGGCCCGCATTGTCAGGAGGTTCCTCTCTCTGCAGCCCTAACCACCGGTGGCCTGGGCCCTGCCCCGCTGCCGGCGGCACCCTAGGTTAGGTTTTCTTTTTTATATTAAGATGTTTATATTTTGTAATTTCTATATTATATTTTACTTTTTTTAGGGTTCCGTAGTCAACTAGGAACCCTTATAGTTTCGCCATGTCCGTCTGTCCGTCTGTCCGTCTGTCCGTCTGTCCGTCCGTCCGCGGCTTAGCTCCGTGATCATTAGTACTAGAAAGCTGAAATTTGGTATGAGTATGTGTATGTATCAAGCCGACAAAACGGTAAAATAAAAACTAAAAAAAAAATTTTTTTTCGGGTACCTCTCGAACACCTAAAGTGGGGGTGATTTTTTTTTTTCGTTTCAACCCTAGTGTGTGGGGTGTCGTTGAATAGGTCTCTTGAAAATAATAGGGGTTTTCAAACATTACTTTTTGATAAAGTCAGTAGTTTTGTAAATATTCGCTCCGAAAATAAAAAAAATTGTGTCCCCCCCCCTCTAACTTTTGAACCACAAGTCAAAAAAATATGGAAAAATTCATGTTAATGCGGCCTTATAAGTACTTTCAATGAAAACTATATTGAACAAAATCGGTCAAGCCGTTTTTGAGTTATCGCCAAATTTCATATTTTTTCTTTAAAAGGTCGTAAGTTGACTTCCAGAAGGTAATAAGTGATTACAGTTTCTAGGGCGTTTACGACCTTTTTATAGAGCTTAAAATCTGTCTTAACTTAAACCTCGGGCTTAAAACAGCAGTTTATTGTGAAGGATGAGCAACTACGGAACCCTACACTGAGCGTGGCCCGACATGCTCTTGGCCGGTTTTTTTATATAAATATATTGTAAAGAAACCTATCCTAAGAAACATGAGTAAATGATTGATAATAATAAGAGCGATAAAGGTACGTGTTTCAATTGAAAGCAGGCTCGCCGAAGTTTCGAAATCGTGTGTTTACATCAGGAATTAATTGATTCGACTGAAATGAAATTGCGCCGCATTTGCTTCAGATCAATTAAGCTTTTATTGAATTGTGTCCCTGAAAGTTGTTCATATAAATACATTAAATTTGTTTCCCTTCATTTAGAGGTCTTATTGCTTTGACATTTTATTTTTTCATTTTATGACAAATATATTGATAATTTCAACCAAGTTTTTAAAGTGAATAATACATTTCCCTGAGTTCTAGAAAGTGACATAGCTATTTCATGCTTTAATTGTGTGCAGTCGAAAATAAGTAAAAAAAAAACAGTTTTCTGCGTGACTTTTGTCAAATTTGAGTAGGGTTTGAAACAAAAATTATCCCTTTAGTCCCATTTCGTAGCCAGATTTGGTAGCTAGCTACAAGATGGGAAAACACATTTCCCATTTGGTAGCTAGCTACGAAATGGGAAATCACATTTCCCATTTCGTAGCTAGCTACCAAATGGGCAAAAAAATCCCATCTCGTAGCCAGATTTGGTATCTAGCAATGAAATGGGAAATGTGTCTTCCCATCTTGTAGCTAGCTACCAAATGGGCGTTTAGTCCCATCTCGTAGTTAGGTTTGGTAGAAGCTACGAAAAGGGAAATATGTTTTCCCATCTTGTAGGCAACAAATTACTAAAAATGTATTCTGAGGGTTTACTGCGACACATTTCAGTTATATATACCTATTTCCCCATATTATGAGAGTAGGCACATTTAATTAGGTTAAAAAAAAACACGCGTATGAAGCCGCGGGCAAAGTCTAGTGTTGAATATATTTTAATATTATTCTTAACCTTTGTGTTTCGTTTTGTTTGTAGTGTGTGTGTTTTTTTTTCGATAAAATAAAATTAGCTGTATTTAGTCTTGGCGAGGATTGAATTATGGATTTCCCACACAAGCTTTTTAACTGTTGCACTGTTAAATGAGAAATAAAAGATAAGTATAATAGGTAAGAACCAACTAAACTCGACTTTTAATTCAATAGATAAAAAAAAAACACATTCCGCTTAAAGATATACATATTTCTGCTTCTTGCAAAAAACGAAACTACTATTTTGACTGAACACTGGGATTTTAATATTCCATTTTCGTAGCCAGCTTCCAATTGGGATTATTTTTCCCATTTGGTAGCCAGATTTAAAAACTGGCTAAGAAAGGGGATTTTCATATTCCCGTTTCGTAGCCAGCTTCCAATTCGGATTATTTTTCCCATTTGGAAGCCAGCTTTATAATCTGGCTACGAGACGGGACTTTGATATTCCCGTTTCGTAGCCAGATTCCAATTGGGATTATTTTTCCCATTTGGAAGCCAGCTTCAAAAACTGGCTACGAAATGCGACTTTAATATTCCCGAATCGAAGCCAGCTTCGAATCGGGATTATTTCTCCCATTTCGTATAGCTACCAAATCTGGCTACAAGATGGGACTAAAGGAAAGTTCGAACTGTAGGTTTCAAATATATACCAATAAATCGCAATGGCCCTATTCTAAGTAAGTAGTAACATTGATAATATGTTAAGAAGCATGTTAGACACGTTTGGCTCGGTTTGTAGACACCTGTCTACTGAGCCGGCGGTCCCGGGTTCGAATCCCGGCCAGGGCAAATATTTGTGTGATGAACTCGAATATTTGTGCTTGGGTCATGGATGTTCTATGTATTTAAGTATATATTCATCTATATATGTACGTTTATCGTCGTCTAGGACCCATAACACAAGGCTTCTTGAGCTTAATTTGGGACTAGATCGATTTGTGTGAGGTTGTCCGATATTTATTTATTTATAGAGAAAATGTTTAAAACAATCAGCATTTTTGAACGGATAGGATAAGGAGCCTTATGTGTAGTTTTATGAAACCGAATTCAAAACAGGGGAAGATTCTTAGTTTTTAGGGTTCCGTATCCAAATGGTAAAAACGGGACCCTATTACTGAGACTTCGCTGTCCGTCCGTCCGTCCGTCCGTCCGTCCGTCTGTCCGTCTGTCACCAGGCTGTATCTCAAGAACGGTGATAGCTAGACAGTCGAAATTTTCACAGATGATGTACCTATTTCTATTGCTGCTATAACAACAAATACTAAAAATAAAATAAAATAAATATTTACGGGGGGGTTCCCATACAACAAACTTGAACCGCAATCCGGATATTATTGTTTGTAAGAGAAATCTTCAAAGAAGGCATTATTTCATGCTATCTACACAGCGGTCCTATAGCTCAGTGGTGAGAGCAGCGATCAAGCAGAGGTCGTGGGTTTGATTCCCACTTATACTTCAGTGTGTTGTGTAAAATGGTGGCTTTATATTTATCCTTTGTAGGTATCTATATCATCATCCTCCTAGCCTTTGTCCCATTTTTTGAGAATGAATTCTCAATCGGGGTCGGCTACCTAAATCCCAAGATGTGGCGTAGGCACTAGTTTTTATTAAAGCGACTGCCATCTGACCTTCCAACCCAGAGGGAAAACTAGGCCTTACTGCGCTTAGGTGGTTTCACGATGTTTTCCTTCACCGAAAAGCGATTGGTAAATATCAAATGACATTCCGTACATAAGTTCCGAAAAACTCATTGGTACGGGCCGGGTTCGAACCCGCGACCTCCGGATTGAAAGTCGCATGCCCTGACTACTAGGCTACCACCACTCTTGTAGGTATCTATATATAGGTGAATATTTCACAAGTGAAGCTAATACAAGCGTGTTAAATTTTAAAATATGCTTACTAAGGTATTTTTTAAGCTAACAGTGTTCACTAGAGGCCATTTTATCACAAAACGCCCACATGCTCCAATAGTCCCGTCAAATAAGATATGTAATGCGTTAAATAAAAGTTTGTAAAAATATAAAAGATATAACAATTTTATAAAACTTACCGTTGTTAATGAAATGTAACGCATGTTGCTAATAATAAGTTTTACAAAGAAAGCACATGGTGATCAGGAGTAGAAAAATATGAATATCCAGTTAAAATTTAACTTAATAGGCGAGGTCTCACGCAATTACCTCACTGTTTAATTAATTAAAAATTCAAACATAATGAAAACTAATTATTGTATTAAGCGGTTTACACTCAAGTGAAATTGTCAGAAACGGCCCGACATGTTTCAAACTCGTATGGAGCCCTTCATCAGGGACGGCTGCCCGTACACCGCCGCGGCAAACTCGTCACTGCTGATACTTTGACCGACGTTCCGCTCTGAGCCGCTCTGAGTGTAGCGCAACGACCGCAGACTGTGGAGAGAGCACCTGCGTACTTGCCTTATATTAAAGGGGTGACGGATACCATCGGACACGTGTTACGCCGCCGATACAGTATTAGAACCTGGTTCCGTCCGTTGACTAAGGTAAGGCAGTTGTTGCAGTCACCTAAAGATAAAGATCCGTTCGGTAGCCCGGGCGTATATGAAATACCCTGTGAGTGTGGCAAGGCGTACATCGGGGAGACGGGCCGTAATGTGTCTGCAAGGTTGTCTGAGCACATACGCAGTGTACGGAAGTTGGACACGAATAATTCCGCGGTCGCTGAACATGTCGTCGAAGCCGGTGCGTCTCATTTTGTCCGTTTCGATAAAGCAAGAGTGTTGGTACGTGAGAAACGTTATATACAACGTAAGGTACACGAAGCTATCGAGATCGGACGGCGCCCGAATTTTAATAGAGACGGCGGTTGGGCTTTACCTCCAGCATGGAAGCCTGTGCTTCCGGCGGCGAAACATATTGTGCGTTTGGACAATCCCGTGGACACCATTAGTCAAGTGTGCGTAATGTCTATTGATGACAAAAGTGACGTTGGAGTGCTGGACGGACAAGTTGCGGGCTTGCAAGCACCCCCCGCCCCCGCGCCATCGGCGCGCGCGCTCAGAGCGGAACGTCGGTCAAAGTATCAGCAGTGACGAGTTTGCCGCGGCGGTGTACGGGCAGCCGTTCCTGATGAAGGGCTCCATACGAGTTCGAAACATGTCGGGCCGTTCCTGACAATTTCACGTGAGTGTAAACCGCTTAATACAATAATTAAATATGTCTCACGAAAGTTTTAATAAAATTATAATGAAAACTAATAACCACTACATACATGGTCATCCTACATAAATTATTGAAGTGCTATACCTACGTCAAATGCAATCGCTTTGGCGGGAAATTTGACTAAATTCTCTACGTCTGTTTATGTAATGACAAGTTATTACTCATAAATTGTCATTGCCATTTAATTATTAAAGAGGTTGCAAGATCACAGATGGGTACATATTAGTAGGGTGACAAGGAATTTTAGACTTTGGTTTCAAAATAAAAATTATCATAGAAAAATAAAAGTTTGTTTTCATGTAATTACGACTTCAACGTGACCGCCATCAATTGCCGATTTAGAAAAGTTGGTACCTGATCACCGATTAAAAATTATCTTGTATATTAGACAGATTTTAATTGGAAAATGTTGACCAACATCTCACCAAAGGAAAAATATAAAAATAAATATTAAAAAATAAAATTGTAAAAATGAAATCTTTGTCCTTTCGTCACGCTTATTTGCCTGGACGGATTTCGTTTTAGGTACGGGTAGCTTGCGCATTTCCAGATGGTTATAGGATACTTATTACCCAACTACGGATCAGCAAAAATGAGGTTTATGACTTTATCTTCCACATGGACTAAGTTCGCGGACACCTTCTAGTTTAGAATACAGCTATAAGTAATGCACTAAAATATTATTACGGAAAAAATTGATTGAGATTGCATCGTACCTGATCTGGATGACAGGTTTAAGATGGTAGGTGTTCTATGCGATCTATCCAAGTATTTTGATGTCATTGGTCACCACCTATTGTTTAATAAGTTGAGAGTACAGGGCATCAAAGGGTCCGCCCTAAAATTGCTCACGTCATTCTTATCATTGAATGATAATTATTTAAATTTATGTTTTTCTACTTATTGACGATCAAAATGTCAAATCATGTAAATGAACTTAGGATAATTTATAATGTAATTTGTTATTATGAAATAAATAAATCTAATAATCGAAATCTAAAAAAACTAAGACTTCAATGGTTTTAAATGCTATTTTTACTGGACTACAACACGTACTAATTAGACTTGCCCAGTTCACTTACGACTTGTTACAAAGTTAAGTAGTTTAGTCGCAGTTCTTTTGATCCACCGCCCAAACTTTATCCCAAGAACCATTTTACCGCGGCCGATCAAAGTAAGTCAGTCGTTACAGTAGATGGCGCTGCGATGACACCCTAAAGCATATAAGAAAAACCGGCCAAGAGCATTTCGGGCCACGCTCAGTGTAGGGTTCCGTAGTTGCTCATCCTTCACAATAAACTGCGGTTTTAAGCCCGAGGTTTAAGTCAAGAAAGATTTTAAGCTCTATAAAAAGGTCGTAAACGCCCTAGAAACTGTAATCACTTATTACCTTCTGGAAGTCAACTTACGTTCTTTAAAAGAAAAAATATGAAATTTGGCGATAACTCAAAAACGGCTGGAACGATTTTGTTCAATATAGTTTTCATTGAAAGTACTTATAAGGCCTCATTTACGTAAATTTTTCCGATTTTTTTGACTCGTGGTTGAAAAGTTAGAGGGGGGGGACACTATTTTTTTTGTTTTCGGAGCGAATATTTACAAAACTGCTGACATTATCAATAAATAATATTAAGAGATCCCTATTATTTTTACAAGACCTATTCAACGACTCCCCACACACTAGTGTTGAAAAGAAAAAAAAAATCACCCCCACTAGGTGTTCGAGAGGTAACCGAAAAAAAATTTTTTTTTATGTTTTATTTTACCGTTCTGTCGGCGTTATACATACACACACTCATACCAAATTTCAGCTTACTAGTACTAATGATCACGGAGCTAAGCCGCGGACGGACGGACGGACGGACGGACAGACGGACATGGCGAAACTATAAGGGTTCCTAGTTGACTACGGAACCCTAAAAAAATGGGCAAGTGCGAGTCCGACTCGCGCATGAAGGGTTCCGTACCATAATCTATAACAAGTTTGTTGTATGGGAGCCCCCCTTAAATATTAATTTTATTTTATTTTTAGTATTTGTTGTTATAGCGGCAATAGAAATACATCATCTGTGAAAATTTCAACTGTCTGGCTATCACTGTTCTTGACATACAGTCTGGTGACAGACGGACGGACGGCCGGACGGACGGACAGCGAAGTCTCAGTAATAGGGTCCCGTTTTTAACCCTTTGGGTACGGGAACCCTAAAAACAACTCATTCGATAGTTTCGATGGTTATTAAATGATTACCAAATAGAAACGAAAATTAAAAAAAATGTGCTTGAGCGAGATTTCAACCCACGTCCCGACGTTTCCGGGTCAGAAGGATTATTATTATCTGTATGTATTATTATTATTTGGTGTCCCGGGCCTTTGGGATGCGTGCACGAAGCCGAAGCCAACGTGCAGAGGCCCTTTCGATAATTCAATGAAATGTAAGGGGTACACCATGCGGATGCTCCCCCTGCCTGTGTCATGGGACGCATACAGAGACAACACCCGCTAGATACAAGAACTTTTGTGGTCGTATGTAGTCTAAACATGGTACAAGGCTATTTTAGATGATATGCGATGGATTAACTACTGGGCTATTGTTTGAGACAGCCGGACGTCACCGGAAAAGTAGACGTAGCCGAGTCCTTCAATAATACGATTATTTAGTTGGCCATTTGTATGGAATGTTTTAGACACTCCGCAGAAATGTTGAACTTTGGCGGTCATTTCTGACTTTTAGAGCAGTCTAAGTGTAGTTAGTCCCATACGTATGGACAATTTGATCCCAATAAAAAATAAAATCGATTGGCATCCTCAAAAAACATAATTTCTTCATGCCTATTCAGCCATTACACGAAACACTCAATCCAATGGCGCGTCTAATTGTTATTGGCTCCATTAAATGGCCGGCAATGGGCGATATATTTCACAGGCTTTATTTGTGTCGAGGCTTCGTCGGTCACGTGGAGAAGACAAGAACATTGGTGACGACAGACAAGAAAGATTGTTAAGTTAGCTACAAATTGAAACACTACAACATTTTTATGCATTTAGCACAGAATTAAACATTATAAAAGGTCCTCCGTTTTGGCACGTTTTGGTAGCGACTACGAACTGAAATGATGGACTGGTAATCTGATCGGGATCGCGGAAGGACGTTGAAGTTAACATTGACGGCCTATGTGGACAGTGGTTCAGGCCTAAATACAGATCCCTAATTCCGGACAGACAGGCAGCGTAAGTAACAGAGTTCCGTAGGTTTCCTTTGGCTATGGTCTTCTAAAAATAAAGCGATTTGATTACAGCGGTAAAGTGATAGATGTACATTTTTGGTTATTAGGCCCTCGGGGATCATATCACAAAGGAACACAAAAGGATACCCATAATTTGGTTACTGTAATAAAGTGGAACTCCTACACAGTAAAATAATACCTACGGGCACTCGTACGACGTTAGCTTTGTGATCTGAGGTAATTTAGTTACTATTAAATCATGATTCATGGCCAATTAAATAAGCCAGAGAATTAAGATATTACACAATACTGCGAAATGAGAGTTACCTATTGAGAAAAAGATCTGTCCAATTATTGACTTTACCGTTTTTTGTCACCAACGTTTCATCCCGTAATGAGAAAATTGCATTTCATACAGCTTAGATTGCTTTTTGAAAATACATTTTCTGTACCAAAAATTGTACTTACGTGGGATTTTCGAAATTATTATATACTAACCGGAACACCTAAGTCATCATCATCTATATGTATCTAACCCGTATCTATCCACTGCACTGCTGAATTAGGGCCTCCTCATGCATTTTACGTTCCCCGTCCATTCACTGCAACTCCAGGCCGCGTGCAATCGTGCATCCACTTTCTACCTGCGACCTTAACTATGTCGTCTCTCCATCTAGAGGGGGTCTGCCCACGCTTCTTTTTCCCATTCTTGGTTGCCACTCAAGTAGCTTTGGAGACTAGCGTCCGTCTTCTCGCCTACATAAATGCCCCGCCCATCTCCATTTTAGAGTAGCGGCTTTCCTAGCGATGTCGGTTACTTGGGTTCTCCATCTGATCTCTTTGCTTGGAATGCGGTCTCCCCAGCCAGGAGTGTTATCCCCAGCATCGCTCTCTCCATCGCTCTCTGAGCAACTTGGAGTCGATGCACGGTTTGGCGGGTGAAGGTCCATGTTTCTGCTCCATAGGTCATAGTAGGGAGTACGCACTGATCGTAGACCTTCCTTTTCAGGCTCATGGGGATATCGCTTTTTAACACTTCGGACAGTTTTCTAAAAGCAGCCCAACCTAGTTGTATGCGCCTATTTATTTCCATGCTCAGGCTGTTTCTGTTCAGACCTAAGTAAAACAGTTAATTTCACCGTGATCATAATTAACGAATGATTCGGCGCATACTGTCGGCACCTGTCGGCCTAGTGTCAAATGATTCGTGCACCGAAAACCCCGGGGTGTGATCATCATTCACTGAATTCTAATGGCCTTAGAGTTGTGCCGTTTTTGACAGCGTTTTCCGATTTGTAAGAAGATGAAACGTTCTCATGATCATTTCCCATATAAAATTAGAAAAGATTCCGCAAATTCTCGGAAACGGCACATCATTAAATGGCATTAATTCCGCCATTTGTACTTACGGTTTCTCTTGTTTCGTTGACAGACGTATCATTGATTGTTTCATTTCATCGACGTATAATATCATCGAAAACATTTTTCTCTTAAAGGGTAAAATATTTGGGATAGTTTAAAAAATAACCTTAGTGAATTTCACAACTTTTATGGGTCTGACATTTATTCCAACCAGTACTTTAAAAATTCTCTGATATCTTCAGAAACCAAAGAGTAAGTTTTCACATTTTCCATTTTCACAAACGCGTTTGATATTTTTGTATTACAAGCTAACTGACACTAGAATTTTGCGATATCCCCTATTTATCAATATCACAACGTATTCGGGCAAGAAGTATGCAAGAAATATGCGCAGCAATAATGAGCAGATGATATAATCTATGACTTGAAAACGCAGATATTTAACATTGCATCGCCAAAAATCGCTAGTACAATCAGATAGTCCCAGTTGTAATTCAAGTGTGCCCAGAATGCTCAAACTCGGACGATTAAACTTCGCCACCAACTTCGGTTGTTAACCGACTTTGACATGTGACACCGTTCCGTTTAGAATACAAGAGAGAACAAAACTTTATTAGAAACTAGCTTTTGCCCGCGACTTCGTACGCGTAGAACTCGTTAATTGATATTGACAATAAAAAAAAAACAATTAGACTTTCAACCCTTTCAGGTATTCAATACTCGAATGGAATCTAGTTAGTAGTTTAGTTCTGGGCTATTGGGTGAAAGCCATGGACAAAATGCAAAACATCCTTTTTTTGATATTTTTGGAGTTGCAAGGCTAAGTCCCATTGGATTCAATAAGTTATCCGAGGCTAAGTCCTATTCGATTCCATAAGCTATGCTCAGAAATGGCTCGAGATGGTGACGGTCCATAATCAACTGACGAAGAAGGTATGGTTCTATTCACCAAAGAATTTTGTCACATTATGAAATTGGGACAAAATAATTATTAGGTAGCTACTATTATTTTTCTAACTTGGTTTTTACAACTTAGTTTATTGAAGTATAGTTCAATAAATTATCCTAAGTAAATGATTTATTTAGGTCAGTAAAAACATGTATTTTTTTTGATTTGGAGACATGAGCAAGCTACATACTGTTCATGAGAAAAACATTTCGTGCCTGCTACTTTTCATGTTCGCCCCTGTGATTTATTAATAGTCATAGAAAATGTTAAAAACTTTTAATGGAAACTGTAGACGTTTAAAATTAAATGGTAAATTATTCGGTATAATTGGAACACGTGGTATAAGTACACTTTGTCCCTTGGCTTCTCCCGTTAAAATCGTGCCCTTCACAATGTATTTCCCTAATTAGGTGATTCTCAATCTAGCGCCATTGCCAAATTTGGGTGCGTCTAAGTTGCGCATTGATAAAACTGGTACTTTTTTTGTTGATTTTGAAAACAATATCATTTTTGATGCCAATATGGTTCTTTCACATAGCCAGTTTTCGTCATGAATATAAGTGTGCCTATAAACCGACCATGAAAAAATGCTCGGTCGGTGATAGAGCCAAAAAATTGCACTTTTTCTATTTCCTCTTATAAGTATCATAATAAGGCTATCCTTCTCCATCAAAGCGTGTCAGGCCCTTGACTTAAGCACGTTGATTATGTAGCTTAATAATTGATTGACAATTCGGGTCTTGTCGAGTATCCGATTAGTAAGATCGGAAAAATACAAAAACTTTATGCACTAATACTGTACTCGGCGATAAATATTGCACATCGGTCTTTAGCCCTTAATTTGACAAAAGATGACGAAGGTCGCTGGTTCAAGCCTCGTTATGGTAAAATAGAGCAAAATATTCTGGTTCGAAAATAATATATGGAAAAAGATGGTCAAAGAATTTGTTCACCCTGCCATACACGCCAAATTATGGGTTAGAAAGAGGCAATTCAGCAATTGGCTGTTTATTTACGACGATTTCCGAACACTGGCGACCTTCCATCAATCATTGTTTAAAATTAAGATGAATCAAATGGGAATGAACGTAAATACTTTCTCGTTTATAATATTATTAGGATTATTTATATATGTTAAGTATCGTATTTTTGCATACTGAGTTATTCAAAGCTCGTAGGCACTATTTTCAGATGATGTGCGTATCGGAACGTGATACCTACCTGAAGGGCTACTCCGATATTCGAAATTTTACTTTCGTATAGTGCTATTCCATTCACTCAAATATACCTTATAGAGAGGGATGGCACTATTCGACAGTCAAATTTTGAACATCGGAGTAGCCCTTCTGCAATCACTGGTTTGACATGTCTCGCCAGATGGGTGTGTGACGTTTGTCAAATCAAATTTGATTGATTCAAATTTGTAAAATTTTGTGTATTTGATTCTTGAAATTACGCGATTAATCGAATTTTGCGGATACATGTTCCCATATCAGAATTTATTGTTTTTTTACAAAGAATAGTTTGGTATGCGTTTGGTGAAGGTCTATCGTAGGTAGATTAGTTTACGTCAAAACGATGACATGTAGGGAGTTGTTGCAACTACAATGATTTGCTCTCCATACAAAGTTTAATCCCGTTTTTCACGGGAACACTACATTTATTCGGGATGAAAAGTATCCTATGTCCTTCCCCGGGACTGAAACTATCTATGTACCAAATTTCATCTAAATCGGTTCAGCGGTTTAAGCGTGAAGAGGTAACAGACAGACAGACAGACAGAATAGTATGGATTGTATCACATTTACAAACAAATACTTTACGGAATCCCCGATGTCTTTACAGCCCACGTGATACCCACAGCTACTTTCTACCATCGCACTGCTTGCTACGGCAGGGTGTTCATCGTCACACACTGGAGCCTAAATTGGTCGAGAGTGGCTCCAGAGGGATTTCCTACGGCGAACGCTCCGTATGTGGAATGAGCTCCCGCCGAGGTGCCTCGGGGGCCGTTCTTCAAGAGGGGCGTAAATAAGTGTGATACTCCTGGCATCGCAAGCGTCCATAGGCGGCGCGGTAACTGCTAAACATCGGACGGGCCGCTTGCTTGTTTGCCACCGTCATGGTATAAAAAAGCCTTAAGTGGAAGTTTTCAACGCAATAACCATCCATCGAATTCTTTTACAGTCCCCAAATTAATAACACTCACAAACTCGTTTAGTACATTCTTTTTGCGTTTAAATAAAACCAACAGTAGACCCTCTTGGTCCTACTCTGATGTTCGAAATTTGACAATCGTATAGAGCCGTCTTTCGATCTCCTGTCAAAGTATATTTGGGTCAGCGGAACGGCACTATACGACGGTCAAATTTCGAGAATCGGAGTAGCTTTTCTGGTTCGAACCAGACAGACGTCTAACTACCATTTGCAAGTTGACATTTGAATGATGAGCTTCATGCGTAGAAACAATCTCCTGCTGGCTAAGTTTTTGTAGCACAACACGTGTCCCCCACGAGAGACTCTTGTGCCAGCCTTGGCACAACTAGCTCGTTTTGCTTTTGCCTGGCCAAAACGAGCCGTGGCCAATCCTGGAGTACACTAAACCGGCTCAGGTCTCAAGTTGGCCGCTGCAGAGAAAGCAGGGCACGATATTTTTCGTAGGATATTTTCGTACATGCGATTTCAACACGAGCGAAGCCGCGGGCAAAAGCTTTGTAGTTACTTATACAATTGTACAAAAATCCAGATCTTCAGAGTCAAGCGCCACTTGGAAATACCGGAAAGCCTAAACGTGCGCGTCTGAGATACGTTTGGGCGGATCAAAGTCCAATTAACCTACTTAACTCTGGAAGAAGTCGTCAGTGAATTGGGCAAGCCTAGTTAGGTGGAAATAAATTTTCTGTGGTTAGGTGGGGTTAGCGTGCGACCGATTCCTCCAAGTGCCGTCGAAAGAAATAAAGAAGATATACATTAATTCGTGACGTGACCATAAAACATAATTACATAAAGGGTCTGACAGAAATTATAAAACAATAGGCAACTAAGCAAAGGAATCCACAACTACGCACATTATCAAAAGATATAAAAAATCACGAAGGAGAAGCACTTCTTTTAGATTACAGGTAAAATTAAATGGTTTCTCCTGTACTAAGAGTTGCCCGCACCTTTGGAAGCGTAGTCGGGTAAAATGTATCCGAACTATAACCATCTTTGGATATCCAGGTATATAGGAAAAACTACGCGGAAAAATTACTATTCTTGTGTACAACATGCGGTGTGTTTTACTGGCAAAAGGGTTATTCCAACACGTTATAAATTTCTGTTTTGAACGAAACGTAACGGACTAATTTCACGTACTACGCGGTCAATTTAACCCTTAACCACCTAGGCAAGGTCCTCAGGACCAGACAAATACAAAATTAGTGAATAACTCATCGTATGTTCATGGCACGGACCTCTATGACCTTGTACCTTTCCTCGCTGCCATCTCAGTACCAGCCATGTGTTCAACGCGTTCTGACGTGTGCTTCTGAGAATTTGGTGAGTATAAAACTGTCGTCAGTGGTCTCAGCGACCTTGCCTAGGTGCTTACGTATTACATCTTACTGGTCTCTGAGGCCTTGCCTAGGTGGTTGCGTTTATTTTTATGACGTTGTTATTTTCAATACTTGGAACGCATTTCATGTTTAGTTTTGTTTAAAAATGCTTCTATGACGCAACGATCGAAAGATGGTTACGAGAAGTGCCCTCCAATGAATATGACTTGCCAGATGATGAAGGTAGCGATTTAGAATCAAACTTAGAACCACCAGGGTTTTAAGATGAGTGTAATTTTGGCTTCGGTTTTAGTCATATTCTGCTTTTGTTATATTCTGATGACGAAGTGCTATTATTACAGCGACGATCGAGACCGAGACCGGTAGTGCAGCAAGATCACGAACATTAATTTTCTTCAGACGACGAAGTGCTATTATTAAAATGGCGATCAAGACCTAAAAAGAAGAACGTTGCGGTGGACATCTGAACCACCATCACTATGATCAAGGACCTTGCAACATAATGTCCCTAGTCAATGAAGCACAGGGTATCAAACCAGCTTACCGCGACGTATTGACCTCTACATCGAGTCCACTGGACAGCTGGCAACAGTTCTTTACGGGACCTATTAATCAATATTAACAATATCCTCAACAAAGATACAGACTTACCAGCACAGATGAGTCCCAGGCAATGTAATTTTGCTCAACTTGTGACCCCAAAAAACAGTGGGAGACGCAGAACATATGAATTGAATGCAAGAAAGCAATCTGCATTCAATGCTCGAAACGTATGAACTGTGTATCAATTGGCTGTCGCGAGATACGGCTATAAAATTTTTCGTTTTACATAAAAATTATAACTGATTAGCTTGACTGATTATTGTACTTTAAGATTTATCAAGAAAAAAATAAATGGTTTGAGAATATTTTGTGATATCGTGTTCCAAAATTTAAATTTTTGTTTGTTAAAACATTTAAGGGAATGCGACTAAGTTAAAGAAATGGCAATTTTAATAGCTTGCAATTTTATAAAAAATACTAGGTTTTGTATAAAATTTATAGCTGATTTGCTTGACTAATTATTGTACTTTAAGATTTACCAAGAAAATAATATATAGTGTCAGAATATTTTGTGATCTCATGTTCCAAATGTTTTAAAAACAATTTTTCGTAAAATCGTAAGGGAATGTTATTTTGTTAAGTTTAAAGAACATATTGTTGATTTATGTTGTGTCGATATTTGTTAATAAATACCTAAAACCGTTAAAGCGGTAAATCTTATACCAATGTACCTCTAACATAAATACTTAAACATATTTTAGACCCATTTCAAGTAGAGGTCTCCATGACCTCTCGTAGGTGGTTGTGCTATAGAAATCGGACGTAGGTAGTTAAGGGTTAAAGTATGCGCCTGTTATTTATGCCGTCACATACAAAGAAAGCGAAAATTTTGCGCGCCCGAATTGACGAAGTTGCGATGTTCTAGGGATATCGCCACTTGTCAAGTCGGCACACGTCAAAAGTGACGGATGGCGATGAAAAGGAGAGATCTCCATTATATCTCTAAAATTGGTCGAATACCCCCCCTGATTTGTGTAGGCATTTTCTTTTTCCATGTTTCCTGGAGTAAACTGGCTTCTATATTGATCGAATATCGCGTTATGACCAAGTAATCCAATACATGAAATCAACAATTTAAGCATTGTATAATAATAAAGATTAAATACACATTACATCACAAATATAACCAACAATGAGGTCCTATAGCGAATAACATTTCCAAGAAATGAATCAATCTCCGTAAATTTAATAAAATTTAAATAGAATAGAAAAGGAAAGGTACTTAAAGAAAATAAAGCTTGTTTGAATAATAAATGATTTCAATTAATAATGAAACGGGCACTTTAAAAACCGGGAAAGAAACATAAGGCGATTTTAGAGGCTCCTTTTTGACCGAGCGAAGTGTTTCCGTTCTAGCTCGGGCGTAAAGGCGTTCGTATGTCCGGATGTCCAGCTTTCTGGACGTTCTTGCCTAGAGGTCGCACTTTTCAACCGATTATCGTGAGGTAGGTAAACGGCTTCAATAATTACATATCATTGATTTCGTAATGGCGGAGATATTTAGGGGTTGAAAAAGTAACAAATATAATTTTTCAGCCATTCAACACTGCAAAAAAGATTCGTTAATAGTAACCCAAATGTTTGCTGGTAGTTACTAAATCAAGACAAAATAAGGTAAAATTAGCATAATTTAGGTTTCCACTCAGCACAATTTGGCTATTTCTCAAGTAATCATCCATCATCATCATATCAGCCGATAGACGTCCACTGCTGGACAAAGGCATCCCCAAACTCCACAATCGATCGATCTTGCGCTTGTGGCAGTGGGGGAGCACATTGCTCGTAGATTCGATGGCTGTTTGGGCAGAAAGGTTATTGAGTGACGACCCCGGACTGGAAGACGCAGCGTGGGAGGCCCCAACAAGGTGGACCGACGACCTGATTCTCGAAATTTGACCGTCGTATAGTACCGTTCCGCTGACTCACATGTACTGGATCGCGGGCAGAAATCGGATGAAGTAATTATTCAATTCAAATTCAAATATTTTATTATAGATACAATCCATATATCAATGTTAGTACAGAATATAAATATAAATCACTATCGTAATGTTAGTATAAAATTAAAAGTAAAACTAAGACTAAAAGCGGCGTGGTGCGGCTACTACTGGCGCGTGCAGCCGCACCCGGCGCGCGCGCACCGGCGACTCCCAGCGCTGCGACAACACGCTCGCAATGCTGTTGGAGCTGCGGCGACAACGGTCTAGTGAGAAGCGCACCGTTTTTAACCGACTTCAAAAAAAGGAGGGGGTTCTCAGTTCGGTTGTATGTTTTTTTTTTTTTTTTTTTTTTTTTTTAATGTTTGTTACCTCAGAACTCCGTCATTTATGAGTCGATTTGGAAAATTCTTTTTAAGTTCATGAATAGACATCTCAAGGTTGGTCCCATAAAATTTTGGTGAAGATCGGATGACGAGATCCATGAGGAATCGAAGGAATTCCTGAAATTTTATAGGCACTTATAATATTTTTCACATATTTTATAAAACTATTTAAGTATTTGCATATGGTAGTCATCATCTTCCAATGCTGAGCTGATGATGGAAGGTACAACTCCTCAACGTTTAGGAGTTAGGAGATTATTCAAACGAGATGCATGCCTTCAAGACCTCCCTGATCACCCTGCCATAAGTGTTTTTAACAATCACTAAAAAGCAAAAAAAAAAATTTTTAACAAAAAATAGAACCGACTTCAGTAAAACTAAAAAGCCAAAAATAACCCCTTCAAGTACAGATTACCTTTGACTCACCCTTTGAAGTCGGGGCCAAACCTCACGTAAACTATAAAATATAAATATAATAACTGAGTGGTTTGGGATCGACTTCAAAGGGTGAGTCAAAGGTAATCTGTACTTGAAGGGGTTATTTTTGGCTTTTTAGTTTTACTGAAGTCGGTTCTATTTTTTGTTAAAAAATTTTTTTCTTACTATAGCGTCAAAGCTACCTGTGTGCGCCTCGGCGAACATGGCTAACGCGCTGCATTGTCGCGGCAGCCCGATCATTGTATACCCGCTGTGTGAAACTGATCCACAGGCTATGTATGCTACACGTTTACGTTTGGCAATATGCTTTAAAAAGGGTTAATTTAACTTCATTACTACAACGTGCAAACCTGCAAGCCAGCATATTACAGCGCACACACAATGCTCTGCATTATTGAAACTTGTTAAACTAGTTGAGCTATTTATAATATATTTTCAGTGAAAAATGTCAATTTTGAAATAATCTCGTGAGAGCTTACAGAGCACCTATTTTCAAGACGGTCAAACCCCAACTACATGTAACTAAAGCTAGTTTAAAATTACGTACGTTGTTGCCCCGTAGTTTCATTAAAACGAGATTCCCTTTGATATTAAATTTTAAGCCCCGCTCTATCAGCTGAGCTTGTTTGTTTGCCTGTCTGTCCGTTCATCGATGCTGACAGTGGATTACAAACAGCTACTTTAATGAAAAACTGTGGAGCATTGACCTTAATATATTTTTACTAGCTTTTGCCTGCATCTTCGTCAGCATGAAATGAGTAATTGGGCCACCATTACTTATTCGATGTACATAAGTGCCTACACGGGCACTGTTTTTTGACTGGTTAAGCGGTTTATATTGCTTAAATTTCATCTCCCATTTCACCCCTTTAAAATATGATTTCCGGGATGAAAACTAAATCGGTTCAGCGGTTTAAGCATTAACAGAGAGGCAAACAGACAGACACACTTTCGCATTTATAAGTATGGATAGTACCTCCTATCTATCTATAATAAGATTATTATAAGGGTCAATTAACTTTTTTCTGTTGCTCGTTGCCATGGTGATATCCTTTGGCCACTCTTTAAAACTACGACAGCATACAATTGGCAAAAACTTTGTAATTGCAGCAGTCATAAGCCCATTCTTATGTAGACTATCTCCTGACAATACCTAAGAAGTTTCATCACTATTGTCCCCTGGGTCACGGGACAGAATAACAACAAGAAAAAAGTTCATTGATTGTATTTAAATCCGTTTTTTGTCGTACAGCGTCATCTGTTGGAAGCCAATCATTTACTAGTTTTTCCGGATTTTTTCAATATCGTTACCTTATACTTTGATACCGTTACATTTGTTTCAGCGAGCAGGAATGGACCCAAACCGCTTTACCGATAAGGCACGGTGGTTTGGAAACCCGCAAAATTTCAAGTGTTGCTTTGCCGGCTTTCTTGGCTTCAGTCCACAGCACTTCTGATCTCACAGGTAAAATCCTAAAAGCCACAACGGCTACAAACTGCGAGATTGCATGCTGGGATAAAGCCTTGAATGCCTGGGAAGCTGGACCGAACCCAAATTTACCTTCTAAACCGAAGAGTCAAAGGGCCTGGGACACCATAGCCTCCGTCACCACCACCAATTCATTAACGCTCCCGAGCTCACCTACACAGAGCCAATGTGCATGTACATCTACTCACACAAACATGGCTCACCCGCGCTCGTGAGATAAAAGTACTGTAAGGACCGGGCACGACTACTCGCAGTGTCAAGATCTGAGGCCGGATAATAGCTCCATGCCTACCCTTCACCTACCACTGGCACATTCATTGCCTCCTGCAGCTGCACGCTTCGCATAGCTGTCGGTTTCCTGGTTGGGGCTGATGTGTGTGAAGAACACAGCTGCGCCTCTTGTGGAGCCCCAGTAGATCGACTTGGCCACCACGGACTCTCCTGCTCCTTGATCCCTTGGAGAATGGGCCTCGCGCTGGTGTAGGACGCCACTTGCGCTGATACGCTGGCAGCGTCCTACCTCTCAGCAACTTTTAAAGCGACCGGAGCGGCGGCTGACGCTCGGGAGAATTTTAAATACAATACATATAAGTGTCTCGGCGCCCAGTACGAGTTTATCCCTTTTGGCGTCGAGACACTAGGTCCGTGGGGTAGGGCTGCGCGTGGGCTCCACAAGGCGCTAGGCCTTACGCCTTAGGCCTTTTTTAAACGCCTAAGGGAAGCAACGGGTGACCCTCGCAGGCAGCTTTCTCTCGCAAAGAATTGCCATCGCAATACAACGGGAATGCTGCCTGTGTGATGGGCACGCTGCCAAAAGGGCCATGTTTTTATTATATTATAATAGTTTTAGCTACCTTATAATATAAGTTAATTTGTTTTTTAAATGTTTTCTTGTAAATAAATTTTCACCACTGTTACCTAATACTTTTTTAAATCTGTATTTTAAAAAGCAGTTTTGTATTGGATATTCCTATACGGTAACCATACCGTTTGTCCAATGCATCACTTTAATAATGAAATACTCTTTATTGGATACCAACTAGAAGAAACACCAAAGGGATATTACGCAAAATTTCAATATTAGTTACCTATATTAGTATCTAAACAAGGGGTGGTGTATCGCTAACGAGCAATCTATTCCAGACATCCTTTGAAATGATGGTATACTATAATTTTCCCCGTCAGCATTCGTAAACACGCGTAAAGATTCAGTTTTCCCGATTTTAGTTTATTTACTATGCACCTACTACTAGCGTAAACGAAAATAAAACATGCGTCACCGAGAAAATACGAGACAACCAACGGCTTAACAACTTTCGCGTTGACCAATTTTCCAGTCTAAAACTTACACTAGTATCAAAACGTCCCCCAGACTATCCCTGTTCTACTATAAAGATAAGAAAGGGACAGATTTTCATTCTGAAACCGTATTTAGAATGCCCGTTTGACGCTTCAGTCTTCCATATTCAAAATTCAGTGCCGTCGCGAACGTCCAGCGGTACGGACGTGCGCTCTTAGTAAAAAAACAATCGAAGCACGTGTTGAAATAACGGTTACGATATATCGGTTTTAATATTGATACAAAGTGTGTGGTTATATTATGAGTTAAAGTGTGCCAAGTGTGTGATGAAACTATACTGGGATATTTTGAGCCGGGGTTTGCTGTGCGCCGTCTTTCAAGGTAATTAATCATTAGTTTTTGTGTAGGGTTTTTCGTTCGCTAAGATGACGGGGTGTTATTTAAGATAGGTATTAATTAAGTGACATCCTTCATTTTTTTTTGTGAATTTTCTTTGCCTGGAAATATTGTTATTTTTTTTTATCAGTGTCCAGTTAGGTATTTATTACGTAGATGCGATATAGTAATTTGTCGAAATTTATTGAAATAATTATGAAAATTATTTAGAATCGTAGCGAAATTCTATGAATAATTTACATAATTTTAATTTGGCGAAAAATTAAAGGAATGGGTAATTACTAACGGTTTGAGAAGTAAGAGGGTCAATTTAATAAGGATGCTGATTCATATTAAGTTTTAAAACAGGGGGCCCTTTGAGCGTGAGAAACTTATTTCGTCGAATGTTTAATTTCGCCCAAAAATCATTACACAGAATTTTTATTCCTGTGAAGTTATATTTTTCATAATTCTTGCAAATATCATCCCATTGATTAGGTTAGGTTTGTTTTGTTTTATAACAATCTCAAAATGCTTCCCTTGAAATGATTTTTAAGCAAAATTAAACAAAAATCATAAAAAAATAAAAACCAATAATATAAACCAGTAAAAATATCGTATCAAAAAAAATTAAAACAATTTATTTTTTTAATATTTAAAAACAGAATAAAAAACTGTGCATGTATCTCCTCGTAAGCGCACTATTTTATGACCGAAATTATGTATACACCGTACATCAGCGCGGTAACTTTTTCACGTGAGTGTAAACCGTTTAATGCAATAATTTAATTATTGCATTAAACGGTTATTTTCACATTTTCCGATGATACTGCCCTCGTGTTTCACGGAAACACGTGGAGTGAGGCGTTCCAATATGCGCAGGGGGGTCTTAATGTAGTGACCGAATGGCTGAAACAAAATAGTCTCACTCTAAATGTTGACAAAACCAAATATATTACTTTCTCTCTAAAAAATGATAACATATCGATAGTTATCACATACTTAAACGGTTTTATTTAGCTTGCCTTGTTTGATTTTTTCGTGCAAGTTCCACTTCACGCGTTGTTCATTCACAGCATTTTCTATGTGAATGAGGGTCTCATGATGACTAGTTACTTGTATCGGGGGTGTATTACATTTTTAATTTAGGTTATTACATTATTCACATAGAGGTCGCTAAGGTGTAAAAACCTTTCAAATAGAACAATGCAAAGATCGACACACAAAGCATAAGGAAAAATTCGTCAGATCTTCCTGGAGCTAGGGTGGCGAAATGGTTAACGCGCTGGACCGGCAATCCAGAGGTACCGGGTTCGATTCCCGGTCTCTTCCCCCAGGTAGCTCCTTTTTCAATTTTTCTTTAAGCTTTGATCTTTGTATTTAATGCTTATTACATTATAATTTAAATGTTACTTCCTAGTATAGGTTTGGTTTATATAGGTACTGAGGGTTTTTGGAATCTATTCTGAAATAACTTTTAATTTAAGAATAGCATATTTTTTATCTCCGGCTAGTAAATAAAAAATATTTTTATTACAATTAGTTTACGATAGGAAATTCAATGTAAATAAACGTACATCAAGTTCTATCTCTGAGAGGATATAATATATAAAATGTTTAACTTGTACGATATAAAATAATAAATTTAATGCTTTTCGAAACTACTTGTAGTATATCTCTACAATAATACCTACTCCCAATAATCGGGACCGGGACTCGAACTCTGTTTATTTGCGCGGAGAATTACCTTCCAAAAAATAAAATACGAACAGTGATCGAAGCGGATGGGGAAAATGAAAGCGTATTTACAGTGCATCTCTGGTCGAAAGGTTAAGTTAGACCGGTAATCCAAAGATACCGGGTTCGAGTCCCGGTATAGACCACGAATGAGCGCAATTAAATTTTTATTTGCGTGTTGATCTTTGAATCTATACAGCGTTGAGCGTGTATATTTGATATAACCGCAAACTTTACGGGGTCTTAGTATAGGGCACTTATTAATATTCATCCGTAAATTATTAAAAAAGTCGAACTCTTTTTTTTTCGTATAAAATAATTCAGCACGCAATGTATTTGTTAGTTGTTGTTTGTTGACACTTAACATCGTGATGTCACGACTGTCCCTAGTAATAACTACGGCATACATTGCTGCTCAGAAAATTTTCAAATATTAATTACGCTATGGCAATTAACGCTAAATTAATAATTGTTATAAATATCAGATTATAGCACTAAAATCTCCATCTGGCTTCAATTTGCAGTTATAATATACACACTGTATAGCACACTTTTTTAATAGGGGATGCGACTGATATACGGACGGACAGACTGACGGACTGACGGACAGACGGACAGACGGACAGACGGACAGACGGACAGACGGACAGACGGACAGACGGACAGACGGACAGACGGACAGACGGACAGACGGACAGACGGACAGACGGACAGACGGACAGACGGACAGACGGACAGACGGACAGACGGGCAGACGGACAGACGGACAGACGGGCAGACGGACAGACGGACAGACGGACAGACGGACAGACGGACAGACGGACAGACGGACAGACGGGCAGACGGACAGACGGACAGACGGGCAGACGGACAGACGGGCAGACGGACAGACGGACAGACGGACAGACGGACAGACGGACAGACGGACAGACGGACAGACGGGCAGACGGACAGACGGACAGACGGTCAGACGGACAGACGGACAGACGGACAGACGGACAGACGGACAGACGGGCAGACGGGCAGACGGACAGACGGACAGACGGACAGACGGGCAGACGGGCAGACGGACAGACGGACAGACGGACAGACGGACAGACGGACTGACGGACAGACGGGCAGACGGACAGACGGACAGACGGGCAGACGGACAGACGGACAGACGGACAGACGGACAGACGGACAGACGGGCAGACGGGCAGACGGACAGACGGACAGACGGACAGACGGACAGACGGACAGACGGGCAGACGGACAGACGGACAGACGGGCAGACGGACAGACGGACAGACGGACAGACGGACAGACAGACATGACGAATCTATAAGGGTTCCGTTTTTTGCCATTTGGCTACGGAACCCTAAAAAGTGGCAATACTGTAGTGTCGTCCCCGTTTTCTTAGATTGATTAGAAAGGGACAACACTACAGTATTGCCATTTTTAGGGTTCCGTAGCCAAATGGCAAAAAACGGAACCCTTATAGATTCGTCATGTCTGTCGGTCTGTCTGTCCGTCTGTCCGTCCGTATGTCACAACCATTTTTTTCCGAAACTATAAGAGCTATACTGTTGAAACTTGGTAGGTAGATGTATTCTGTGAACCGCATTAAGATTTTGATGCAAAAATAAATAAATAACAATAAATATTGGGGGCTCCCCATACTTAGAACCGAAACTTCTTTTTTTTTTTTATCAAACACTTACGTGTCTATCTATGGATAGGTCTTCAAAGATTATATCGAGGTTTCTAAATTTTTTTTTGTAAACCGAATAGTTTGCGTGACAGACGCTTCCAAAGTGGAAAAAGTTGCCCCCCCCCCCCCCCTCTAACTTCTAAAATAAGAAAATGAAAAATCTAAAAAAAACATATGATGTACATTACTATAAAAACTACCAACGAAAATTGTTTTGAACGAGATCTAGTAAGTAGTTTTTTTTTAATACCTAACTTTGCACCTAATTTATATGGGGCGCTATACATACCAGGTGCAAACTTAACTTAACCACTTAGGGATGGAAAGTGTTTGTACGGAACCCTCGGTGCGCGAGTCCGACTCGCACTTGGCTGGTTTTTAATTTCTACTCTTATTGGTCAGACTGTAATTGTATGACAAACTATGTTAAGTTCATACGCACTTTTCACGGTTACAATGCCAAATAACTTATTGTCTCCATACAAATATTGGTACCTAACCCACCCACAGATGCCGACATAATTATGTAGGTGGGCCATTTGTATGGGGCGTTTTTAGTTCTCCATAGGATCGTTGAATTTTGACGGTTATTTCTGACTTTTGGATGAGTCTAAGTATACCTAAGCATTTGATTCAAATAAAAAATAAAATCGTTTGACATCCCCAAAAAAAAAATTGTCCGCACGCCTATTGTAATCGTAATATTGTTCCTATGGGTGCGATCCAACTGACAGCGCCATGCCGTTCAGAGACCGCAAAACCCTAAATCGGATTGAACAAGATTTGCGGGTGCAGCAAAGGGTCCGTTGGGTTAACCCATTTATTCGGGTTCCCGATCATTCAATTACGACTTTAATCTTTTAATGGATTATCCACACATTTAATAGTCGAGGTGTAGCTTAATTTAATTTTATACTTTGCCAATATAATGTTGCGCAATAGGGAACCTACGTGGGTTTATTTTCTATTAATGAATGCTCAAAAAAGATTCATCTTTAGTTAGTGCTGATATGTCCCATCGCTCCTTTGTCAACTATATTAAGTTTTGGTTCATAAATATTTACGAGAGGATTAATTCGATTAGTACAATAATGGCCACAAATGTATATTTACGTAAACGAGGAGGTGGTATATTATACGTGCCCACACGTCGGAAGTAAGTATACATATACAAATATAAAACCCTATCGCATAAATAAATTAAGGATTTAGCGATAAGAGCGCCTGTTGTTATCCTGCTTTTTGTTTAATTATTTATTTTAATTATTTATTTAATAAATAATTAAACAAAAAGCAGGGTAACAACAGGCACTTTTATCGCTAAATCTATTGTATTCGATTTCATGTGGTGCACAAAAAATAATATTACTACTACTATCTTTGATTCTATAAATTTCAAAAGACTTGGTATCACAGAATAAAACACTACAGAAGGTCCTGTCTTTGATATTCACAGCAGTCGTCTGTAAACTATATTTCATTGATCGTTTATGTAGAATGCGCGTAGCTCAAACTCGGAACACCTCGAAAATGGCACCTTTCAACTGACTTCAAAAACTAGAGGTTCGCTGGAGAATGCAATTGGCTATGGTGCGTGGCTACACGACTAACTGAGAGGTGTGTACCACTATGACCGGCTACGAAAATATCAAAATCTATCAAAAGTGGAAAGCAGAGCTAAAACATTGGCGTGCGCGTGACTCACGATGCGTGATGAGATTGTGTGTGATGAGTAAACAGTTTAAATAGAATCAAATTTTCCTCAAACTTTGCATCCGCAATGAACGAAAACCCGGATAACCCGCGCGGCAGCAAATAAAAATATATCACCCCCTATTTACTTTGGAGAGATAATATTGGCTTTACAGATTTCATTTTACAATTTCTAATGACGTTATATAGGTAGATAGATAAACTCTTTATTCATTCACAACTTGCATGGTTAGATACAGTAAAAAATTAAGAAAACAATCAAAACAAATATGCTACTTAAAACTAGTATAAATCAATAAAAGCACATCTAAGAACCCATGTGCGTTGCGTGCGTGCGTGCGTGCGTGCATGCGTGCGTGCGTGCGTGTGCTATGTTACTACATCTTTGAAACCAAGTAAGAAAATCCAAATTGTAATAAACAGAATCGAGTGTGTGGTTATGTTTCAGCTTGGGCTTATCAGAAGCACCTGAGCAACCAAAAAATAGAGAAAATAAAGGTGGTAGAAAAATCTACCAAACAAAAGTTTAAACAAATCGACCAGAGGGGTCGCTGACCTATATCAGGTGATTAGATCAATAGAAAATAAAAAAAGAAATATATCGCGCGCCAGACCCTCACCTTGCGGATAGCTTAGAGCAGGAAAATGGCTTCCAATCACAAGCCAAGTTTGAATAGGTTAAACCAAGTTTTCAAAACCAGAAGGATTTATTATATAACGTTCATGCTAAATCAAAATCGGTTAATAAATACGGAGTTCTGAGGCAAGAAGTATAAATAATAATAGTAATTATAAAAAAAACACTGTTTTTGATTTTCTTCTGTGTACACACACAATTACCAAGCTGAATGCCATATTTCACCTTTCTGGAAGTGGGTTAGGTTTTTGATTACCTACTAGTCACTAAGTCAGTCTGTCAGTCAGTCAGTCAGTGGTAAACATGCCGTTTTTTGGACTTTAATATCTCAATAACTATTTGACCTATATTTATGACATTTGGGGTTCGAGTTGTTCTAAAAAATCTAAATACATGAGCCAAATTTCATGTTTTTATGTTAAATAGATTTGGAGTTATTGAGGCAAAAGTGGCTCCAAACGGTTCGTGTAATATAACACACGGCTGCTACTCGCCAGTTCCTGGGGTGAACTTGGCTGGACACGCTGCCACGTGTCTAGATCTAAGTATAACAACAACTTTGGTTCTCTTGCGTATGTCATCATTTCGGATTCGGATTCGTAATATACACATTACAGGTCGCTTTGGCGGAATATAATGCTTAATTTAACGCAATGTGCGCTATGCGATTGCTCAGGAGTCAGCACTTCTCCGGATGAGTATAGATCGTGAATTCAATCCCCTGCCAGGTTCTGAATCGGATGTCTTTATAATTTAAAATTCACCTCTGTATCAATATTCATGAAAATAATAAGATACATTATTCATTTAAAACGCTTCCAGAAATTAGGTTCAAATCAAGGGTCGGCTCGGTTACGTAGGTACCCTGCATTACCCTATCTGTATGTAGCAGCAAGAAATCTGTCATATCCGTGTATTTTGTATGATAAGTACTATACTTTTACCATCGCTAAAAGTTTTAGAAGAAAACTATTTAACCTGCCATTTTACTTTTTGCGGTTTCACTATCATTTCGCAAAAAAAAATGTTTGACAGCAATCATTTCACAAATAGTTTTTAAATAGTAGCTTATGTGACTGTACATAATTAAGGGTAATAAACACGAGTGTGGGTTTATGAAACGAGCAGAAGGCAAGTTTCACGATAACATCACACGAGTGTTTTAATGCCTACTTATTTACAGTTACATACACTACTTTATCTAGCCTACTAGATCTAAGCCTCCGTGATGCATTCAGGATCCGCACATTACGACAAATTTTACCTGGTAATGTCGGTAATGAAGTTTTCTGGCAGCTGTCATAGTCATCATCAGCCAAAAGACGTCCACTGCTGGACATAGGCCTCCCCCAGAGAACGCCACCATGACCGGTCCTGCGCCTCCCGCATCCAGCGGACTCCAGCGACCTTCACCAGGTCATCAGTCCACCTTATGGGGGGCCTACCCACGCTGAGTCGTCCGGTGCGTCATAGTACTTTTTTTAATTCAGAGAAACTAGAGTCGGCCCCAAATATCATATCTTTGGATATCTTACTTACGTGTGACATTTGTCAAATTTGATTGCAAATTGACAATTAATTTCGAATTAAACGTCAACCCGACTGATAGTAGAATTGAGGTCAAATCAAATTTCTTTGTTTTTCAGAGATGAGGAATTTGAATGAAATAATATTATCGAAATAGATGTTATTATTTAGCAATAATAACATTTTTACAGAGAAGAAATTTGTTCTAACAAAACAGTCTATTTTTATGGTGGTCATAATGTGCGGTTCTTGAACGCATCATGGAAGGTTTATCATATTTGGATACCACGCTCGAATCGGTTCACGCATTTGGGATCTACAATGCTACAGACAGATACACATAGATACATAGGGGTTAAACATATTTATTATGTGTTCAGTCTGCGCGCCGCCCTCTATGAAATATCATTGCGTTGATTGTCCAATAAACACATATCGCTAAAGTATCGCTTTAAACGCCGAGAGGCTGAGAGTATTCAGGAAAATATACCTACGGGAAATGTAAATAAATAAACATTTGAGTCAGTCAAACGAAATCCCTATATATTTATCAATTATTTCATATGAAGCCAAATCCAAATGTCGATTGCATAAAATGCCGGCCAATACCAGATGGTTTAATTTTAACGACGGATTCGAACCAGTAATATCCGACGAAGTAGGTCACGGCGTTTCAGTCCTAGGGCGGGAAAGGACGAGTATTAATTGGAGACAGACGGCGTTTATGACTTTATAGGTTTACGGAGTAGTTCAGGCTTGCTGATGGAAAAAGGGCACGTGTTAATAAGGGTCTGGTGGCAGATATGTCTTTCTAGGTTTCAGAAGAATGTGTCGTTTTGGCTCTAGGTTGAGAAAGGGCACGGAGTTGTACGAAAATGAGATCGCTTATGACTTTCTTAGCTTAAAGTATCTACGCTTGCCGTTGGGAGTTGGGACATTATAATAGATGTATGGGAGCGAAGAATAAGGTATTATGCTGATAAGAGTTGGGTACAGATGTTTTGAATGGGATAGTGAAAAGTCGAATGTGACGAATCTTTATTGACTTGTATAATCGATAGTTAATTTTATATTTGCCATAATTTTCTTTAGGCACTATTTGTTTCGAGATTATTAAAAACATACCTAATATAATCAAATATTTATTTATTTATTTATTTATTTAAACTTTATTGCACACAATACACAGGTAAAAGTACAAATGGCGGACTTAATGCCATAAGGCATTCTCTACCAGTCAACCATAGGACTAAACAGAAACATTTATATGGTGCAGGGTCTTTTATGTAATCTGTTACATGAATCAATTAAATAACACATAAGTAATATACCTCATATGCAAATACAAATATATATATATATATATATGTATATATATATTTATATAACATAAATGTACATAAATATGACATACAATATACTTACTTGTATATAATAAATGTACCTTGTGTGAATCATTATGCTGACAGTTCGTCACATAGCTTATCAGAGAAATGCTTGCGCAACATGTGCTTGAAGGTTAGCTTGCTTTGCGCTTGCCTGATGGGAAGCGGTAGATCATTCCAAAGCCGAACTGCTTCAGCTGTGAATGAGTGCGTCATGAAACTAGTGCGGTGAAGGGGGACATTGAGTTTGAGATTCCGTGAGGTGCGAAGATTACCGCCTGGTCGGGCAATTACAAAAGAAAATTTGGATCTTAGGTAGTCGGGCGCAGCTGGATCGAATAAGATAGAATATAGTGTGGACAAGACTCGTAATGACCTACGTTCACGAATTGGAAGCCAGTTCAGCAAGCAAATATCAAAGCATGAAGAAGAATAAAAATGCGTAACCTGGCCGTAGAAACCGGGACTCGAACCCGGTACGATGTGTCAGCAACGCCACCATCCTAACGCCGAGTAATAGTACATTACTGCAGAGGCCGCGAAATAGGGAATTGTTGGCCGAGTAGTAATAGATGGCCGAGTGATAACGAGACCTACCATCTAGAGATACGAGGCCGACAATCCCTGTTCACGCCGAGGCTTGTATAGTGCTTTTCTCAAATAAATCCAAGAAAATAATACAAATGTTCAACTTATATATTCATTTATTTTTACTATTCCCGCCAACTTTTTACTTTTTCAAAATTTATTTTTTTAGCTGTTCGGGTTTATGTTTTTGCCGCCAAATGTTAAGATGATTCTATTTAAAAAAAAATTACAACATCTTATTAATTAGATATTGTTATATTTTTTAACAATAAACGTGATTCCTTGTTTATTTTATTAAATATCTGTTTTAATCTAATTGAATAATCTAGTTAAAAATATAAGAAATAAAACGTAAAGTACATGCACAAACTACGTTTTTTTTATAGGCAGTATGCCATAGATTATCAATAAATAGTTATTTGTTATACAAGGGGGGAAAGTTGTATTTTACCCGCGAGTGTTTATTTGAAACACGAGCTAGCGAAAGGATCCTATGATTGACCACGAGCGAAGCGAGTGGTTCAAAATAGAATCCTGAGCGTAGCGAGTGTTTCAATACACGAGACGTAAAATAACTTTTCGCCCGAGTATAACACAAAACTTTTCACCTCACTACAGCGAGGAAAAAAGAATAAGGGTTTGTACTATATCTTTGAAAAATAACTGCAATAATCAACCAATTTGCCATTTATTAAAACTAAGGTCTAATTAGCTTTCATGTAGGTATTTTAAACGGGATTTTTCAGAAAATAAGCTCATGTCAAATTTTACTTTAGCTGCGTTGAAACGTCAAAACTCTTTCTCCACATGTGGATAAAAAGCGATTTTCTCAATAGATATCAAACAAACAAACTGGGCTTTCCGAGCTAGTGAGGTGAAAAGAAATAAACTCCACTGAAACAAAAGACAATCTCTTTGTTGGCCACGGCCAATAATGTTGTATGAAATTCCTTTATTGACCTCTAATTTGAAATTAGAACGAATCTTCAACAATTGCTATACAAAGACGTATTTCGCGTTCTATTACCACGATCATAAGAACGACATTTCCTTGGATAATTATTGTATTAAGCGGTTTACACTCACGTGAAATTGTCAGGAACGGCCATTTCCTTGGATGTTTGAGAAAAATATATTTTATGTGATTCTGTTAAAGTTAAACACGTTACCTACATAATTTTGATGGAATTATCGGAAGGTAAACCTACATAGGACGTCCACTGCTGGACACAGGCCTCCTCAATTTACTTCCACATGGGCCGGATAGAAGCGACCCGCATCCAGCGAGTCCTCGCAACCCTGACCAGGTCGTCCGACTATGGTTGGTTGTCCTATGGCTGAAATGATGATGATGATGATGATGAAACCTACATACATGTCATGTGATCTTTACATTTATTATTTGGAAGGCTTAACACCTTAACGTTACCCATATATTAGGTTTTTCACAGAGTTTTTCACAAATTCTGGCAGGTTGATGGTTTCAGAGTTATGACTGAACATTATGATTTTGGCTAACAAAAGGATTTGATGGCCAATGTGTCAACCAACATTAATATAACTAAATGGGACTTAATTGCGTTTAAAATTTCTGTTGAGCCCAATGGTTGACTGGTAGAGAATGCCTTATAGCATTAGGTCTGCCATTTGTACACATTTTTTGCGCAATAAAGTTTAAATAAATAAATAAAAAGGGTTTATTTAATTACCTTGACGTTTCGAATGTGATACGTTCATGGTGTCGAAACGACACAAATTTAAATCAATATAATGTTTTTCAAATTAACTATTATTCACGCAAAAATGCTTACTAATTTTAACACATTTTCTGCTGTTTAGTACACTGGCATTCCTATGTGGATTCAAATAAAATCTTTTACGCGCTGAAAGTTCTTGCGCACTTTCTACCATATAACATTTTTTTTATACACAGTTTTCATATAATGGTACATCTCGGCACTCGGCATCAGCTGCCTAATTTGGTGAGTTTTCGGCACTTGTGCGATTTTCGAGGGATTACATCATCGACCCTTCTTTATCCTATCCAGTAACACAGCCGTCTTACTAGATAAATCTAAGTTCCAAACTAATTACCACTTTCTTCATCAGTGTTTGTGCCAATTGGTACTTTTTATTGACTAAATTTTCCGCTAGATGGCACTCTTGATACAACCTACAAATGCAGCTAGCTACATAGCCGATGTACCAACGTACACCATGGTGAAAGGCTGCATCTTCCGCTGTTCTTCCAGCGATATGGCACGTGTTTGTCGTCAGTAGATCGCTCTGTCACGCCATCGCCACTCGACCAATTGTGTAGCATTCTACGCAAACAACCAATAAAATACAGTTCAAAGGTTTATGCGAAGGTCAAAAGAGATAACTATGTTTCTATTTATTATATCTAGCTACCAAGATACTTACCGAGCCGGTCTTGGGTTCGAATCAAAATATTTGCGTGTTGAACTCGGATATTTGTTTCTGTATCTCAAGTTTTTCGATCGGCATCTAGTACCCATAACACAAACTTTCTTGAGCTTAATTCGGGACTAGATTGATTTGTGCGTGGTTGTCCAATGTTATTTTATTTATTATTGGAGCGGAGCGAGCGAAGCTCCCATGGATCAACTCGAATGGACTTTGTAACAATGCGCAGATCACAGCGAGTTCTCAACAGATTTTAGAAATTTTAGATTTAAAAAAAATTCGCTAGGTCGTGACGAAGAGAAAATTTCGGAAAAAAAAAAAAAACTCCACTCCAATCTATGGTGCAAGCTAGCCGGTGGCTGACTCTGCATCGACCTAGTTATTATATTAAATAGATCACATTTACCAATAACAAGTAATTCCACTCGACATCAACTGTCTAATTTGGCGAGTTTTCGGCACTTGGGCAATTTACGAGGGATTACAGCATCGACCCTCCTTAGTGTGTCTGGCTGGATAAATCTAATCTAAGAAACTTGGGTGAACACGTACAGTAAATATTATGCTTGATCACTATCGGTTATCAAGTCTCGTCGCATGAACGGAGAATGAGTTCAATGGCATTGGAAAAATTGAATATTTTAGAGGCTAAATATGTACATCAATGAAACTTTGTTTAAAATCTATCTTGGCACTAGAAATAAGGATCTGCCGAGTCCTGTCAAAATTTTAGGGCCTACCACCATTGGCATATCGGCAGCATGGTATATCGGCAGGGGGCTTGGACAGTTTACAAATTAAGCTTTTAAAGTGTAATTTTGTATGTACCTAATTCCTCGCGCTGAATCGAAATACCATGCACATACTTATAGGATCAATAATTTGCGAGATATGAAGGGATTTTGTTGAAAAGGTACTGGACAGTACTGGTATGAGAAAAAAATTAACAAGGAAATGTGCCCAACTGTTCGGCTCCGATTTGATTTATTTTGATATATGTCTGAGGGTAGTTTAGAGGGGGGAGTTTAGAGGGAAGTCAGAGGGTAGTTTAGAGGGGGGAGTTTAGAGGGAAGTCAGAGGGTGGTTTAGGTAGGATAACAGACACGTGTTTTTTGGATCTCGATTGACGGATTACTGTGAACGCTCTCTGCCCCACCTAGGGGTTACAGGACTTTAAGTAATTATTATCATCGGCAGGTTGTTCAACTGTTCATCCTCACACACTGGAGCCTAAATAGTCGAGAACTATGCGGTTCCAGAGGAATTTCCTCCGCATGTGGAATGAGCTCCCTGCCGAGGTGTCCCAGGGGCCACAGTATGCGGTTCTTCAAGAGGAGAGTAAATAGGTTCTTAAAGGGTCGGCAACGCGCGTGTGATGCTCCTGGCGTCGCGAGCAACCATAGGCAGCGGTATCTGCTAACATCAGGCGGGCCGCATGCTTGTTTGCCACCGTCGTAGTATAAAAAAGTTAGTACCACATATCAAAGTCTGGCAAGATAGCTACTTTATCAAATTATATCGGTAAGGAAATTGGTAAAAAATGCTTTTGTTATTATCTGTTCTGCCGACTCAGCAGTAAAGTAGGTAATGTATCGCGGAACTAACTTTCCTTTCACTTAGAATGGCGGCTCCGGTAGATACTTTAGAAACTTTCTAGAACTTTTATGACATGTGTCACGGTCCCCCTCGGACGTTACGGATGAATCTGCATTGTCCGCGGGGAACGTGGAACTCGTCCGAAGTCGATTTTTAGGGTTCCGTACCCTAAGTGTAAAAAACAGGACCTAAGACTCCGCTGTCCGTCCGTTTGTCTGTCTGTCCGTCTGTCACCAAGGTGTATCTCATGAGTCGTGATATTTAGATAGTTGAAATTTTCGCAGATGATGTGTTTGTTGCCGCTAAAAAAAAAATATTAAAAGAAAAAAAATTGTGTGGCTCCCATACAGCAAAAGTGATCGGTTGCGTTAACTTTGCACCTGATTTGTATGAGGCGCCATACATTATACCAGGTGCAAACGTAACTTATGGGAAGTGTTTGTACGGAACCCTCGGTGCGCGAGTCTGACTCGCACATGGCCGGTTTTTAATAAAACGAAAAAAAATGATTCTCAAATCAATGCGTATTATGTCTTTTTCATTTTGTTTATATTCGTCTCTATAAGAACTGTCATTTGTGAACTTATCATGAAATATGACTTTTATTTACAAGCTTTTATTTTACTACCATAGGGCTGGTCTGATGATCGAGCCAGTAGGTGGCCTTAAAAACTCTGTATTAGTTTAAACAATCCTATCGAGTTTGGAGTCTCTATAATCGTCTCAGCGAGCAATCGATGGACGTTCAAAGAAAAATACAGTCAGCTATAAAAGCTTGTCACAAAATTATTGACAGAAACATAGTTATATAATCTGAAAATTCTGTAACTTCAATGTCCTATTCTTATCTGAATTATAATGTGTTGATGATGATTATTCGCGGCTCTATGAATCGAAGGATCGCTTAATGTTTTAGGCAAACATACAGAAATGTGGCCTCTACTTTTTTCTGTAAATGAATATTGGATAACCTCACACTAATTGACCTAGTACCAAATTAAGCTCAAGAAGGCTTATGTTATGGACACTAGACACCGAAATACATACTTATGTAGATAAATATCTAGAACATCATGACCCATGCACAAATATTCGAGTTCATCACACAAACATTTGCCCTAGCCAGGATTCGAACTCAGGACCACCGCTCAGTAGCCAGCTGCACTAAAACTGCGCCAATCACAATTACATATTAAAATTTAAATATATGTATTATAAAATAACTCACAGACATACCAAAATTACTCACTAGAATTTCTGTTACTCTTCAAAACCTCGTATCTAGTTTGTACATTGACACTGAGATACGAGCTTGTTTTAGGTACGTATTTGTTTCTTAGTGAGTTTTGGTCGTCAACCAGAAGATATTACACCCATCCCGCTCCAATAATGTCTCTGTTTGGCCTTGTGGTTGACTGGTAGAGAATGCCTCATGGCATTAAGTCCGCCATATGCAATAAAGTTTAAATAAATAAGAAATAAAATATACTTAAAATATACGTGAATTTAAATTATACTGGCGTTATAATTTAAATTCACGAATAGATATATTTCTTCGGAACGGCAATGACAGTTACTGCAATTGAAAATATAACCCATAATTTTATTTTCCCCATCTGTATAGCACAGGAAAGGGAAATAACCCGAACGCTTCCGATGCAGTTCAGATGAAATGGCGGTGTAGTTCGCAAACAAACACATAAATAAACATGACCCGGTTATACCAAGGTTAATGATGGCGTTCTCACATACTTTAAACTGTCAAGGTTTATAGGTAATGGGTGATATTTTACATAGAGAACTCCCGTGAATCTCAGACATCGATACTATTATAAAATTCTAGATTTACATTTAAAAAAAAATGTATGGAGAGGGGTCATGAATCATACCTGTGCTAACTCGGGGCACGTTCTAGGGAGAGGATATCGATAAAAAGATATCGATATAATTACATGAATATATGTGCTCATTGAACATTCTCCATTACTATAAAAAGGTTCGATGTCATATCTGATCTGATACGGAGCCTCTTAAATTAAGATAATATAAGTATGAAGATGTAATTTTAATTAAAATGACAATTTACGTATATTATGAAAAATATTTTAAAATAAACATGTAAATGCACGTTTTAATATGTTTATTTTGTTTATTTGATAATGTGGAGAAATAAGTAATATTTATTTATGTCGATGACATTTAGCTGTTGACAGTAACATCGATATATTTTTTTGTCGATAAAATATTTTGCTACGTCACTTTCGTATAGGTGCCCCGAGTTATCCCAGGTGTCATGATTTTTAACCGACTTCAAAAAAGGAGGAGGTTCTCAATTCGAAGTAATTTTTTTATTTTTTTTCTATGTATGTTACTCGATATCTCCGAGAATCGTGAACCGATTTTCATTTTTTTTTTATTCCAAAGGGTATAACTCCGAGTTGGTCCCGTTGGCACTAAGTTGGGATCTGATCATGGAATCTTGGAGAAATCGAGGGAACTCTTCAAATGTTATAGGGACATGTACGGCGCTTTCGGTAATTTATTGATAAAGTCAAGAATTTACATTCAGTAAATAGGATTTGGTGGACTAAAAAGCAAAAAAAATAAATTTTAACAAAAAAAAGAACCGACTTCAGTAAAACTAAAAAGCCAACAATAACCCGTTCAAGTACAGATTACATTTGACTCACCCTTCGAAGTCGGTGCCAAACCTCGCGTAAACTATAATATATAAATATAAGAACTGAGTGGTTTGGGATCGACTTCGAAGGGTGAGTCAAATGTAATCTGTACTTGAACGGGTTATTGTTGGCTTTTTAGTTTTACTGAAGTCGGTTCTTTTTTTTGTTAAAAGTTTTTTTAGGAAAACTGTTAATAGCGTGATGCAAGATCGTCATTTGTTTTTTATGGGCGCGCGGTGCCATGCCCTCACATCACACCAATACGGCTGGACAAATTTTAACCAATTTTGGTACAGTGATAGCTGAACACCCAAAGATGGTTATAGGATACTTTATATCCCTCTGCGGTAAAGAAAAAAAATACGCGAACGAAGTTGCGGGCACCTCCTAGTATTAAAATACATACGAAACGGGTTTACTCACGTCGTAAAAAACGAATATCGCTTGCCATGTTCGTGATTCATCATCAGGAGAGCCGATCAGTCGCGGCGGCGGCCAATCGAACACTCACACGGCTCTCCTGATGATGAATCGGGATAAATGTCGAGCGATATTCGACTATTACGACATGAGTACCCGGGATTTTCGGCGCTTGAATGGTTTGACGTATCCTGGAGGCCTAGTGTTAAATCATCCTGGAGTATGGACATGAGTATGATTCTAATTGGGTCATAGTTAATTTTCCGTTCCGTGATGGATTATGGGATGAGTTATTTGGCTATTCCGCGAAAACGAATAGGCTTATTGTAATAATCAGCTATGCTAAGTTTCGTTGTTATATTATCTTCATGCAGTACCTCTTCAAGAACTAATCAATACAAAAAAACCACCTAAGTATATAATCTTTGACACCTATATTATATCTCTACGATGAATATCTCCTGTTGAATCCTTATAGATGCGAAACACGTGGATTAAACTCATCGGTATCTACTCAATATAGTCTGAGAGGAACTAAAGACGATTTAACGAGAGTATAATGATACTCGTAATATCAGAGAAAGGCAAGTTTACATGCGGATTAAGTGGTAAAACAATTTAAAAACCTAAAACCTACACTAACCTAACTAGCCAAGGTCGCTCATTGGCGGAAATGATCCCAAGATGCTGGCGGCATTTCCCCGCTGCACAGCAATACTGAGCCTTTGCCCGAGAAACGCGCCAGCTCTGGGATCACAGGTAGTTCGTATTAGCTTTTTTTTAAGGGAATCAAACAAATTATGAGCGGCTGGGCCCCATGGGCCTAGAGTCTCTACCGCAAACGGCACGAAAATATAGTTGTCACCCAAACACATATATTTTCGGCGTTTAGCCGCCTCCGCGTTTGTGGCCGCCCCACCTGGATTTTGGCACGTTGTTGCAATGTGTGAAGGTGCCAAAGTGTCCACACAGGTGGAGTCCCACACTAAGGGCCGCCCCAACCGCCACGGTACTAACGTCATGCCGTCGGGTCTCTTGCCATCATCTCGTGCGAGGCCATTTGGTTCGAGTACCGCAGGCACGTTGACGCTGACAAGAGCCCGACGTATGATATCATTTAGACAAGCGTGGCGGGAGAGTCTGCCGGCGCTTTTGGGGCAGCTAAGGCCGTGGTGACCTAAACGATCTACCTGGTATCCGCAACGACATTGGTGTGGAACAACGATGTCTAGGCCTAGACGAAGGCCAACAGCCACCCTGAAAGAATTATCATCTAATAAAGTGCCGAAATTAACTGAGGGAAGTGCGTGAAGCCAGTATCCGGACTCGCGAGCAGAAACAGCAAGGAGCCTGGCCTTGTCTCTCGGGGTGGGACTTGTGTCAGTAAGGTGGTTGTGTACTCTTAGATTTATCGGCATGTCCCACAATTTCTGGATCTCTGTACTCGTCGGAAAGTCTGTACCGGGGCAGGCCTCTTTCCAAGCGTCCTTGGCCTCTGACAAACAGGCCACCTCAGAATCGGAAAGTAAAGGGGATAATATTTTTCCGATAAGAGGTAGCGAGCTATGTGTCGAGGACAAGAACGCTGGAAGGGCTACACCTGAGATTTGCCTTACGCCGAGGCCACCGAACCGTACAGGTAGCGTAGCCTGTAAAAATTGACGATCGTCAAATTTCGCATTAATGATTTTTTCTAAGTGAGCGTGAATAATGTTGTCAATGTTTTCACACAGTAATTTAAATTTCCAAAAGGAGCAGCATCGCAGGGCATACGTGAACTTAGGTACAAAAAGGCATGAACGTAGTATGAAAACGGCCATGTGGGCATGAATTTCTAATAGACGATCTGCGGATTCTTCAAACTTGCTTATCTTATTCTCTACAAAACTAGGAATCCCTTCGGCAAAGATGGGAACACCAAGAAGGTGAAGTGTGTCTTTTGATAAAAACTTGATTCCTGGACTAGCGGACTCAAAAGCTTGTTTGACCGATAAAGTGTCGAAGTTGCCATCTAAAAATACTTCGCATTTGTCAAAATTCAATTGTAGACCGATCGAATCAAATTTATTTTTGATTAAGCTAAGGTCGTTTAGGACAGAATCCGCATCTCCCCCGAGAGTACCATCATCGAGATACCAAACATTAAATTTAGAGGTTAAATCTGAAATGATTGGATGTATTGCTAGGCTAAAAATGGCCGGACCGAGAGGGTCACCTTGCTGACATCCGACAGATGAGAGCAAAGTGTTATTTTCAAAAACAAGATTGGATGCAGAACCATAACATTGCCAAAGATAGTGATAAATATCAGGGACTACTTTTTGAATTTCAGATAACATAGTGTATCGATTGATGGAATTAAATGCGTTCTTAACGTCGAGTTTCAGGAGGGCTTTTGATGAGGAAGTATTAAGAAAGGTGCGACAGGCATGTACTGCCGCTTCACAGCCGCCTTTACAACCGAAACCCAGCTGAACCGGTTGAAACTTTGGCTGCAGCAGCGGGAGAATATGCCTGCAACAGATTTTGGAAGCAATTCTCCTAAAAGTAGACCCAACCGCAATGGGGCGAATCCCACCATCTTTTTTTAAAAGAGCACAGAGGTTGGCACCATATAGAGTATCAGTGACAAGTGGGTGTACCTTTCCGGCTAGCATGAGGTTTATGAGATTGGTTAGGGCTGTGAGAAGTGCATTATTACGTCCACCAGGGACTGTCAGGAGATCCTTCAGATGTTGCGGTGAAATCCCATCGAGACCACCGGCTGAGCCGTTCTTGAATGACATGACTGCAGTAAAAACTCTATCTTCCGATGCAAGAAGGCAAGGTAAAGTTGGATCAGGAGGGGTGGGTAGCTGTGAAGATGGAGAAGCTGGAGGATGTTTGCTAGAGAGCGCAGCTAGGGTCGTGGCTGAATTTGGGGCACACGAGTCGTTTGAAAATAGTAAACGGGCTGCTCCTCTCAGATCTCCGTCATTAAATTTAGTTTCTACCTTTTTAAATAATGGCTGAGATGGTCTTTGATGGGATGTTACTGATGAAAATTGCTGAAAAGAAACGGCTCGAGAGCAATTATCTTTTAGTTTCTGAGTTAGAGAAACCTCGGGGTGTCCTTTGCTGACATGTAAAGTGTTATAGGAGAACGACAATAATCGTAGCCAGCTACTTTCCGAATTTTCAGCAGTGCAGTCGTCAATGGTTTTGATCAATCTATTAGCAACGGTGTGCCTCGCCCCACGAGGTATTCTTTTCAGAATAGGCGTTGATCTTTTCAAGGAGCTTAATAGGGTTGATAAGGAGCAGTGTTGGGGAGGTGAAGAAAGTTGAGCGGATGATTGTTGTGGAATGGATAAATTCAAATGGGCTTTGTGTGTTTTACTGATATGGATATTAAGACCTCGCTGACCTCGGAAAACTTTAGTTGTTGAACAATGTGGGCACTCGACAAAACCTTCTGCAGGTTGACTGTTGGCAGGCATGACGTTTTACCAACAAAATAAACATTTATAAACTACGTTGATTAAGGAAACTTAAAAAATCACTATTTACACAAAATATTTACAAAAACCACAAGAACATCACACAGACGAATGTCAGTCACTGACACGGAGGCTGCGCCCTGGCGAGAGAGCGACACGTAGGTTGTAAATATTCTTGATGGGCTATGTAAACAAAGTATATAAATAGTATGAAAAACACGGCACTGACACGGCGTAGATAGTATAGACCTGGATGGTTCACTGGATAACTGGAGTAGGTAGAAGCAAGCCTAAAGCCTGCTGAGGCATTGGTGGAAATAACAACGCCGTAAATTCATGAAGATTGGTAACTTTCTTCAGAAAAACGTAACTTATTTGATTGTAAACAATTTTAGAGTCTACTATGACATCTGTCGCGTCGACCGGGGCGCTGCGTCGTTGCACGTAGGCCCGCAGTGTCGTCTCCGTGTTGAAAAAGGATGCTTTCGAGTTGTCTATATCCGCTATTTAATTTTGCGACACTCGCACGGTCATAAATTGATATCCATTCAAAATTAATTAACAAAATAATTTTGTTAATTAATTTTTGTTTACATGAGTTTGTTGTTTTGTTTTATTTTTTAAGACTGTTACACATAGTTCATATCTATGGAAAAGTCATAAGCTGTTGTACCTATGTCCATCATGTACAGTCAACAAAAATGAAACACGTATCTTATTCGCACTCAACAACGACAATAACGCTTAAAACGGTAACGTTTCAGTTCCCTTTACTGTTCTTCCACGTTTTGAGTATTTATTACAATTGCACCTGGTATGTATGGCGACGGTTACACAAAAACCCTAATGAGGTGTAAAGTTAACGCAACCGATCACGTTTGTGGTATGGTTAAATATTTATTGTATTGTTTTTTTTTTGTATTTGGTAACCGAAACACATCATTTGTGACAATTTCAACTGTCTAGCTATCGCCGTTCTTGAGATACAGCCTGATGACAGACGGACAGACAGACAGATTGACAGCGGAAGCTCAATAGAGTTCCGTTATTACCCTTTGGGTACGCAACCCTAAAAAGTCACTGCGCCTTCTCAAATGCAATTAAATTAAAAGAATAGTAATAATCAGGTTTTATAGGCTCAAAGGTCTCGTCAAAATTGAGCGCAGCCATTTCATTTGCATAGCTCCTGAACATTTGACCTATTTATCCATTCCATTTAGCATTTTGCACTTTTACTCTAGAGACGTATGTAGGTCACCTGGTCGAACTAATCAAGGATATCGATTAAGGAAGCGCAGCCGAGGGTGCTTCGAATCTATTAAGTGGATTGAAAAGTTTTTGCATTGATGCAGAAAACTGAGATTCCATTTTTATTAGTTTGAGATTGATCTCAATTTTAAATTTTCTGTGATTTTGGCAAAATTACAGGAACGAACCCTTTTGTACCATCGCGCATACTGCCATATCACTAGGCGGGATAATAACTCATAAAGCGGTTGGTCGTGCAGGGAATATTGGAAGGAACCAGATCTTTTTCTTAAACATGATTTGAACTGCATCAGGGCTGTTTACTTCCAGTGAGTCGAACTTTGTGTGGGAGTATAACCCGCTAATGGGATATCTCCACGCCACAGGACTAGGAGTGCTTTGGGAAGACTGACGCGGACGCACTGTGCGCATGGCGCATAAAGGAACCAGGGGGGGTATTCGACCAATTTTAGAGATATAATGGATATCTCTCCTTTTCATTGCCATCCGTCACTTTTGACGTGTGCCTACTTGACAAGTGGCGATATCCCTAGAACATCGCAACTTCGTCAATTCGGACGTGCAAAATTTTCGCTTTCTTTGTATGCGACGGCATAAATAACAGGCGCATACTTTAAATTGACCGCGTAGTACGTGAAATTAGTCCGTTACGTTTCGTTCAAAACAGAAATTTATATACATGAATAACATTTTTGACAATCATTATCGCCTTCGTATTTCCAAAATTGAGATGAGATATGTCACTTTTAAGCTCATCGCATTTAAATGACAGTTCGATGGCGATATAACTGTTATCTAATGGAGATTTGACGTTTGGCGATATCTCAAACGGCATTCTCGAATTGGGCCCCAGGGGCCTAATTCGAGTGTCGATCGCCAAACCTCAGATCACCGTTAGATAACAGTCATCTCTCCGTGATCTCGCCTTTGAACTGTCATTAAAACGCGATGATGAAGCTCATCGCGTTTTAATGACACATGTGACATATCTCATCTCAGTTTTGGAAATACGAAGGCGATAACAATTGTCAAAAATGCTATTCATGTATATAAATTTCTGTTTTGAACGAAACGTAACGGACTAATTTCACGTACTACGTGGACAATTTAAAGTATGCGCCTGTTATTTATGCCGTCGCATACAAAGAAAGCGAAAATTTTGCGCGTCCGAATTGACGAAGTTGCGATGTTCTAGGGATATCGCCACTTGTCAAGTAGGCACACGTCAAAAGTGACGGATGGCGATGAAAAGGAGAGATCTCCATTATATCTCTAAAATTGGTCGAATACCCCCCCAGATTGCGTGGCAGGTCTCCTATACGTTGGACTGAACAGATAAAATCAGCGATAGGGAACTGCGTATCTGACTGCGCCAGTCAGTCTCCCAACAGGGAGATGTCGGGGGCAGTGCGGAGAGCTGTGTTGAGCGAAAGCGAAGAGCGAAACGACAGAGAAGAGAACTCTTTTGTGAGGTTAGCGCATGACTGGTTGTTGTCCTAGGCTGTCCGGCAGTCACCATATTTTGACTGAGATGATGATATTGACAATGAATCAGCCTTGGTGGCGGAGATTCGATTTTGGATTTCCAGCTGTTGCCATGGTCATCACAGAAGTTACACAAGCAAGCGCTCAAAATAACCTTTCCACGACTTTTTTATTATGTCATAGGGGGCAAACGACCAAACGGATCGCCTGATGGAATGGGATTACCGTCGCCCATAGACACCTGCAACACCAGAGGAGTCACAAGTGCGTTGACGGCTCTGTTATAAAGATAATAATATATGTCTGTTTTATATTGCGTAGCTACTTGAACTGTACTGTTGGTACAAATCAATGATAATCAATCAATTTCGAACTTTTCCTCTAGAGACGTATGTAGGTCACCTGGTCGAACTAATCAAGGATTTCGATTAAGGAAGCGCAGCCGAGTTGCTTCGGATCTACTAAGTGGCGTGATTGAAAAGACTTAGGTACCCTCTTGCATTGATGGAGGAAATCGTTTTTAAATTCCATTAGTTTGAGATCAACCAATGATTTTGGCCAAAATTACAGGTGCTTAACCCTTTTGTGAGTGTTAGAGATACGTTCTCGGGAATGGTACATATCTAGTGATGGTAGCCCAATACTGGTTGCGTTGGGCTAAGGCTTTGTGTGACAGTCACCTTATTTTGACTGATATGATGTGATGATAATTTTGACTATATAATAAATCAGCCTTTGTGGCTCAGAGGACTTGTCTTTACATCAGCGAAGACTTGTATGTCTCCTGCCAGATCGGGCCTGCTAATCCAGGACATAAAATTTACTAAGGAATTGAAATTACGTACCAGAATCAAGAAATTTTACATTTAAGAAGGAGGGCGTTACTAAATCGTAACATTTTTAGATAAATGAAATAGTTTATTTTTTAAATTTTGGTTGTTTTTGTGTAAAGACAATTAGTTTACATACAAAAATACATTTTATAGTAAGGCAACCTGTACATAAAGGTAAGAGAATTGTGTATCTACAGAATAAATATCTATTCGGGTAGTATCTAAAGATTATTTTGTTCTTTCTTCCTTTTTTATTCATTTTGCGGTTTTTGGTACTTTTCCTTTCTTAGAGTCGTAGGTATATATGTCACCTGGTCGGTGCTAGTCAAGGGTATCAATCAAGGAAGTGAAGCCGGGGCTCCAATTGTATTAGCCTGATTAAAAAGGCGTGCTTGATTGAAGGGTTTAGCATTTGTGGAGGAATGTGTGGTTGTATGTTACATTGTTTTAAGGTCGATATCTCGGACACAATCCCTTAAGATATTCTAATATTTTCGCCACATTTACCTGAATTATTACATAGTATAAACAAATGCATGTAAATTGTCTAAGCTTAATTTACACTGTCATTTTAATATCACTCTTAATAGGTATTATAAAAGCGAAAGTTTGTGACTGTGTTTATTTTATGTTTGTTTGTTACTCCTTCACGCTCAAACGGCTGGACCAATTTTGATAAATTTTGGTATGAAGGTAGCTGACACCCTGGATTAACATATAGGTGTACTTTTTGTCCTGAAAAATGTAGTGTTCTTGTGGGATAGCGGATTACACCGCGCGGCGGCAGCTAGTTTTGAAAACAAATAAATCTAATCTAATCTAATCATGTTCTAATCTAATCTAATCAAAAATGACGTAGGTATTTGGTTGGATCAATTTTTTTCTTGTTGTTATTCTGTCCCGTGGCCCAGGGACGAAGAAGAACCATTCCACCTGAAGGGAGAGACGATAATGATTTAACTTATTAGAAAAATGTTTATAAATTATATTAATTAGGAGATAGTCTACATTGACGGGCTTATACCTGTTGTATTGTAATTACAAAGTTTCTTCTAAATGTTAACCACCGAAGATCGTAGCTTTAAAGAGTGAGCCAGGGGACATCATCATGGCAACGAGCAATAGATAAAATATTATTGACCCGTTTAAAAATCAATCAATTAATGTAAATAATAGGTACTTATTCATTTAGACTTAACGTAGCCGAGGAATTTTGAGAAAAGGTTCTCTCTTTCGATTTTCGCAAAAAATGCCTAAAGTCTATATCGTATTTTATTGTTTATGTAAAACGGGATCCATAGAGCGCGGCCACATGGCTGACCAATACGTTAGAAACGCGTTTAACCAAAGTGGAAGGCAGAGCTGTTACAGATGCGTAAGCCTGTCTTAGCCCAGTCTGGTTTTTAGGGTTACCATATCCAAAGGGGAAAACGGGACAGGAATTAATAAGACTCCACTGTCCGTCTGTCAGTCTCTCACCAGGCTGTATCTCATGAACCGCGTTAGCTAGACAGTTCACATTTTCACAGATGATGTATTCTGTTGCCACTCAACAAATACTAAAAATAGTGCGTGGAAACCCTCCGCATTTGAAAAACTTCGTAATGTGGAAATGAAAATAGGAACGGGTAGAAATTGTAATTTCAAAAGAGAAAACCTAACAATCAATTGATATTCACAAGAGACATACCTTGACATAACCTTAAATCCGTCGCATTGTCCGCGGGATTGTTGCGTTGAACGTTTAACGCAACAGTGCTCTGTGCTTTCTTACCCCCTCCACGGTAGCGTTAAACGTTAAACGTTTAACGCAACCTTGTTGGAAGTCGCATTAGAAGTTTCACTTCAAAAACAGAATAAAATAATTATATGAACAAACACACGTGACCTTACCCCGGCCAGTTATTTTATCTGATGGTACGGAATCCTTCGTCGTTTGCTTTTTCTCCTAATTAGTAAGGGTCTCCTTCGCAATCCATAATATCGTATGTCCTAAAGTCAAATGCCATACCACATTTACTCTAAACATTTTTGACATATCAATCATTTGTCATAATGATTATTGGCCATAATGATCTTACATCGTAATGATCATTAACCATAATATTACATTACCTAATGCTTTAAATACCTAATATGTTTTGTACTAATCTATTAACACATAAAACTTACGAGTCATAATATACAAAACCATAATTATATTCATAAGTAAATTCGGAATTAAATATTTCGGAGTATTTGGATAAAGATTATTTTTTTAACCAATTTTTTACATTAAAACAAAAATATAAAACCGGATTTGGACAAATCGAATTGGCTAAACCCCGAAAACTGTAGGTTGGGTTATTGGCTGAACCCCGAAAACTGTAGGTTAGGTTAGGTTTGTATTGTGACCACGTATAGCGGAGCGAGCGAAGCGAGCGGAGCGTCAGACTTGCTGAACCCCGAAAACTGTAGGTTAGGTTTGTATTGTGACCACGTATAGCGCAGTGAGCGAAGCGAGCGGAGCGTCAGACTTGCTGAACCCCGAAAACTATAGGTTAGGTTATTGGCTGAACCCCGAAAACTGTAGGTTAGGTTAGGTTTGTATTGTGACCACGTATAGCGGAGCGTCAAAAGACTTGCTGAACCCCGAAAACTGTAGGTTGGATATTGGCTGAACCCCGAAAACTGTAGGTTAGGTTAGGTTTGTATTGTGACCACGTACAGCAGAGCTAGCGAAGGGAGCGGAGCGTCAGACTTGCTGAACCCCGAAAACTATAGGTTAGGTTATTGGCTGAACCCCGAAAACTGTAGGTTAGGTTAGGTTTGTATTGTGACCACGTATAGCGGAGCGAGCGAAGCGTGCGGAGCGTCGAAAGACTTGCTGAACCCCGAAAAGTAAAGTTTGAAAATCTGTGCGTACAAAACTATACAGCATTAAAATTGTGTAGCCTGGATATCATGATTTAGGATACGTACCTATTAGGACACGTGATAATAATTAGGATAAGTAACTATTAAGACATATGATGATTATGGCAACTAGTATTAGGATATATAACTGATAGGACACTTGATCATTAGTACTTAAGATAATAGTGCAAATAATCATTAGGATATTCAATATTAGGATGATCAATATTATGGCATTTACATTAGGATAAACGTTATTATGGCAAAAGATCATTATGACCACAGTTATTATGGAATTTACAAATAGGACAAAGGAAATTATGGATTCCAATATAGACCCAATTAGTAATTTACCTCTCTTATTTTGCAATTTTGCTACCTTTCTTAGATAGAGAAGTATTTAGGTCACGTGGCTCTGAGCTGACTAATTAGGAATATCGATTAGGGAAGTGCAGCGAGCTGCAATTGTATTAGACTCATTGAAAAACTATCGATACAGATTGGAGCACAAAAAAACACAGTGGATGGATTTTTTAAGGGTTTTCAAACGAGGTGCAAACTTAACGCAACCGAGTCTCTAGACAAGAACAGCCAAAAATCTGGACATTCGAACTAGGAAATGCAAACCGGTAATTTTTGTAGGTATGATAATTACTGGATTACCGATAAATTACCGGTAATTTCAGTAGAAAAAATTACCGGTTTTAATTCCCGAATCCGAACATCCAAAAATCCAGACATACGAAAGGATTATTAGCCAAGCTGAAACGCTCGCTTCACTCGCTCGGTCAATGAACCCGCGCCACTCACAATTCAAGTTGTACGCTACTACAGTACAGAACACTTAGAATTGAAAGTGCGTGCATTTCCCATTGTTCCAAGTCTCCGCAATAAACCTCTTGGCTACGCTTTAAACCAGACATATTGTGTCTTTGTCCATTGAAAACGTAAGCCCATCCCCTACCAACCATGAAACCTTACACACAAAGTCCATTTTTCTTTAAGAAGTCCCTAGCAATTCACTAAGATTCGGTGCCAAGAAACATCCTAGTTCCTCCATCCAAGTTCTAGGCGCCATGTTTTTCCAACAGACATACATCTTTTTTGATAAGTTGCAGAACAATTTTGAGGGTAGTTTGGTTGGGTTGTTCATAATAATGATGAGTTGATATTTATCATGAGTGCGAGACAATTGAAATAGCTTTTGTTGAGACAGTGTTGAAAATTGCTGAATTTTCCTTTACCAATTTTAATATGGGGTCGAGAGCTTTTTATTTATTTACAATGCATGTGCTCAAAAAGAGCGTATTCTAGGCATTCAAACTGTGCGGAAAGTACTACTTTTCCGCACTAGTGCTTTTTACTTTTCATTTTTTTATTTATTTATAGCCGTATCTGACAGCCTGACACAAAGAGGTTTTATTATTTACAAAAAGTTTGATAAATAAGTCAAATACCGATTATTATCACGTATAAAAGTACAATAAAACCAATATTTCATTAATTCGTTCATTTAACACGTCATTAATTACATTAGATATAAAACTTGATTATGATTAATAAACGAACTTTAAATCGTTATTCATTAAATAAATTTGGCTGAATGTACACGCGCTTGTGCCATTTTAACATAAGACGAATATTAAAAAAATACTTTTGCACATGCGCAGTAGTAGATTATGTCGAGCGCGGTTTCCAAATAACTCCGCCATTTTTTATTGATGTCTAGTTTATTTTGAAGTTGTTTTGTGCAAATCTGCTGAAATAATGGCGAGATAAAGGGACGAATCATGAATTTAAACCCGTACAATGTTATTGAAGAAGTAAAAAATGTGAACGACGGCTTCTTGTTGGATAAATCAAATCAAAATACTTTTTTTCCAATGTAAACAGTCTTTGTGAGTATTAAAGTATTTTCTATTTTCTCGTACATGCATAGTAAAGTTTTGTACGGAACTCGTGTGTAAGATGATTTCCGACTCGTGTTTGTTTTATCACTCGCTCGTACCTCGCTCGTGACTAAAAATCACACTCATCTGAAATCACCTACCTTCCACACTTGTATCGTAAATAACTATTATTTAATCTTTATTGCACAAATGAAAAACAGATCGTCAAAAAGGCGGACTTAATTCCATTGGACATTCTCTACCAGTTAACCATCGGGCAAAGCAGATAAGTGGTGGCCTTTTTAGGGTTCCGTACCCAAAGGGTAAAAAATGAGACCCTTTACTAAGACCCCGCTGTCCGTCCGTTTGTCGGTCTGTCCGCCTGTCACCAGGCTGTAGGTATCTCATAAACCGTGATAGACAGTTGTAATATTCACAAATGATGTATTTCTGTTGCCGCTATAATACCTAAACAACAGGTATAGTTAGGATCATAATGTTGCCATTGATATAAAAACTTTTTTGTTGCTAAGTCGGTAGAAATGCCGTTACGTAGTGGAATTTTCCACCATGCTGGTTTTTGAGGGCATAAAATAAATTGTAATTTTACAATTTTATTACACTAGGCGTTACAAAATAAGGTTTAAAATTAGTTTAAGAAGATATGATCATTTCACACAATAGCCATGGCCAGGCCTAGAACGAGACAGATATACTTAAACTTCGCTTCAACGTTAGCAAAGTGTACGTGGGACACGCAAAAATCGGTACCATTTCTTCGGTTTTTTTGACAAATAAAATACCTTATATCGGTTCTAAGGGGAGTTCTTACCTTAATTATATAGTAAATAAGTTACTTTACGATTTTTACAAACAAACATTATACTTTAGAACAATATTTGATAGAAAAAAAAACCGGCCAAGAGCATGTCGGGCCACGCTCAGTGTAGGGTTCCGTATCCTTCACAATAAACTGCTGTTTTAAGCCCGAGGTTTAAGTTAAGAAAGATTTTAAGCTCTGTAAAAAGGTCGTAAACGCCCTAGAAACTGTAATCACTAATTACCTTCTGGAAGTCAACTTACGACCTTTTAAAGAAAAAATATGAAATTTGGTGATAACTCAAAAACGGCTCGACCGATTTTGTTCAATATAGTTTTCATTGAAAGTACTTATAAGGCGACATTTACATGATTTTTTTCAATTTTTTTGACCCGTGGTTGAAAAGTTAGAGGGGGGGGGGGGACACAAAATTTTTTGTTTTCAGAGCGAATATTTACAAAACTGCTGACTTTATCAAAAAATAATGTTAAGAGACCCCTATTATTTTTACAAGACCTATTCAACGACACCCCACACACCAGTGCTGAGGAGAAAAAAAAAATCACCCCCACTTTAGGTGCTCGAGAGGTACCAGAAAAAAATTTTTTTTTTTAACTTTTATTTTACCGTTCTGTCGGCGTTATACATACACATACTCATACCAACTTTTAGCTTTCTAGTACTAATGATCACGGAGCTAAGCCGCGGACGGACAGACGGACAGACGGACAGACGGACATGGCGAAACTATAAGGGTTCCTAGTTGACTACGGAACCCTAAAAAGTAGTCCAGGGTCATGGGGAGTACTATCGATTGCGTCAACTATCCTAGCTGCCATCTAAGTACCTGATCAAAATTAATAGCCATTATTTGTTTTTACATTAAGATCGGTTCAGTAGTTTTCTAGCAAATCTGCTACCGAACACAAACAACCTCTAACTCCAAACGAATTTATCGTCTTCGTTTCTAGACAAAAAGGGGATACCACAGTTTTCTTTCCCACGGCCACGGAAATTGCAGGACCTGTGTCTTAAAATAATACCGTTCATTTCAAATACGCTCACTTTAACTTAGTCTCATTAGAATACCATAAATCCGCTTCCAAGTCGAATCTAGTCTTATTCAGTTAAACCAAGTCTAGGAAATAGAATAATTCACTAGACCAATAATTCACTGGAGTTCAAGAATTCACTGCAGTGATAATTTACTAGATTCCGATCGGGCTTTGTTCTCGTTTGGTCTACAAGAAACTGAAGATATTTGATTAATATAGATTGTCACTGAATTAGACTGCCGATCGAGTTGTGTTCGAGACAGCTAGCTGTGCGAGTGAAAAATCCACCGATAGAAATTCTGCTATTTCTCAGATTCAATTAAATCATTCAATTCAATTCAATTATAGACGACGTGGTTGACGCAGTGGTAAACCATCTGCCTACTGAGCCGACGGTCATGGGTTCGAATCCCGGTAAGAGCAAAAATTTGTCATATACATATGTTATTTGTATTTAAAAATCGGTTTTCGGTTGTCAGTTTTATACCGGATACACTTTGGTGAGTGTGTACTGGGGCTGCACGAATTAATTCCACCGTCTCCGTTCAGACAATACAACACTCGGCGCGGACTTGGATTCCACCCGTATGTTGTCGATATACCTACCACTGATACGTACTAAACGCTTTGCGTCTACTTTCCTTATGACGACAGCTAAGGAATGGAACTCTCTTCCTGCGCACCTGTTCCCCGATAAATATAACTTGGATCTCTTCAAGTCGAGAGTGAATAGGTATCTTCTAGCCAAGCATGCTCCATCTTAGGCCTTATTGACACTTAACATCAGGTGCAATCAAGGTTATTTTGAATAAAAAAAAAAAGAATGTACTTATCTACATAAGTATGTTTATCGTCGTCTAGTGTCCATAACACAAGCCCACCAGACCCTACTGTGGGGCTAGATCGATTTGTGTGAGGTTGTCCGATATTAATAGAAATAACATCCGTGATTCAGGCACAAATAATGTAGTGCATGGGCTAATATTAAAAAGCGAAAGACCGAAATTGAATACCGGTATTTTGTAAAGAGCCAAAAACCGGTATCCGATCCCTTGCGTAAAGACAAGCCTGTCAACCTTTACTGATTTTATTCACAAGAATGTACGATAAAATTCATAAACCACTCAGTCTTCAGATTAAGTTTTCTCCCCGTAAACACATTACCCTCCTTCTCGGCGGAAACCAGGTCATTCCGCGCTTCATTTCCGCCCTCGGGCTCTGCTTATTGGAATAAAACTTTTTAAAACGGATTCCGTGAATATTACTTTATATCCCGACCTTTTTCTTCAGTTACTGTAGTCTCGGTTGACCGGGGGTCTATTTCGTTAAAGTTACTCGGAGTCAGTTTACTCGTTGGGAAAGGTAAAAAAGGTGTTTTTTGGGACCTTGAATCGAATCGAATAAAATTTAGGTAATATTTTATTTCAAACACACTTATGTTTTTCGAAAAGATTTTTTTATGTGGGTAAAATAACACCTAATTTTTCAATTGCTATATAGAAACAAAGATGCTGCCTGCTAGTGAGGCTTTCCAACGCCACCGAGTTAAAGAGGCCGCAAACGCAAATCATAAGTTATTAACCGCGCACCCCGCACACACAACTTAGCCGGGTTATTAGACGCTATACACAAGTTTGGCGCAAACTCCGATAGTTTGTGAGGTGCTGATTTCAGAACTACATTTCTATTGAAGTGTGTGTTATAGTCAATCATTGAAGTTCCGGCGCTTCTATTTGACTAGACAAACCTAAGATTTGAAGTCCTATCCCAGCTCCACACTGTCGCGAAGTTGGCCGAGGCAAAGTTGGCCGAGGATTGTGTCTCTTCAGCGAAGTGTCTCTACATACTATCATAATTATTCACTCAACCTCGGTCAACTTTGCGAGTAGTGTGTGGAGCTAGGGTTCGTCAAAGTCCAAACTTAAAGCGTGTTTCACGAATTTATATTAAATCCTAGTATATAATATAAATAAATATATTATGATATGGATGAATTTTATAACATGCATAACAGTTAAAACTATAATCAATTTAATAAATACCGAATATAATATAATATCATTTAATAGCTATAAGATTTTGACTTGTAAAATATTGAAATTTTTATCAACAAATGAGTATGAGTATGAGTAAGCAATGTTTGTACTATGCGTACTAGAAGACGATATACATAATACATAAATACATAGGTACATATATCGATAACATCTATGACACAGGAACAAATAATTAAGTTCATCACACAAATATTTGCTCTGGCCGGGATTCGAACCCAGAACTGCCGACTCTGTAGGCAAGTGCACTACAAACTCCGCCAATCGCGTCATTAATCGTCGTCAAATATTTCTTGACCAAGCTGAAATGGAGACGCTTCGCTCGGTCGAAACAAAATAAGAACAACCGTGAGTGCAACGCACTTTCTTATGAGACCCTACCTAACTGGATTTCAAAGATGTGTCATTGTGCCTCATAAAATACAAAAATAATAAGAAGGCTGTTCATGCATCAAACAAACATAAAAATACCTTCGAACGAAATAACACTCAATTCTAATGCCATTAATACCATTTTAAAATCTGCATCGTTAATGTACCGGAAAACCTGCTTTAGAAACCTTGAATTCGATAACCTTAAGCTAACAGTTTAAGAGCTACAGTTGTCTGACAGGAAAATTGAATTAAGTCAAAGATTAAAATCGCCAGTACGTCGCGAACCTCAGATGAGGTCACACACGATGAAGATCCTAGTGATTATATTATTGATATCATCTTGTTATTGTGAAGGGGAGTTTAGTGCGCGGTGCAGGAACTTTAGTATAGAACTTCTTCATCACACGCAGAAACAAACGGACGGACACGTTGTGATATCTCCCTTTGGAATCTGGACACTTATGACTGGTTTGGCTGTCGGTGCTACAGGAAACAGTTTTGAGGAAATTCGACGAGCCTTCATCCTTCCAAGAAGCTTGAAGACTGCAATATCAGGCTTCAAGAATCTAACTCAAGCCGTGCTTAATCAATCAGAAGGTATTTCATTGACTAGTAAGAATTTCGTGTTTGCTGACGATGATTTCGTGTTAAATGAAGTGTTTAAACAAACGGTCACAGAAGATTTTGACGCTACTATCGAAGTGCTTGATTTTAAGAATCCACATGAAGCTTCAAAGAAAGCGAATAATTTTATCCAAGACTCAGGGGCTCGCGTTTCTAATGTGCTGACATCTGAAGATTTTGCTGAATCTAGAATGATATTGACAAACATAATATCTTTCAGAGGTCTCTGGGCATCCCAATTCAATGCCAGTGACACGAATGTCGAAAACTTTTACAATGAAAACAAAGAAGTAATTGGGCAAGTGAATATGATGTTCCAAAGAGCAGAATTGCCATTATCAAATATAGTAGAACTGAACGCTTTTGTTTGCGAGCTGCCATATGGAATAGATGGGAAGTTTTCTATGATCATAATCCTTCCTCATCCCAAAACAAACTTAGAAGACACATACAAAAGACTAGCAAACGTAACATTACTACAGATAACAGCAAAACTACAAGAAGACGTCGACGAATACGGATTAGAGGAAATTGAGATCAAACTTCCAAGATTCAAAATTAGCAGTAACGTAGTTATGAACAAGCCATTAAACGATATGGGGGTGTATGATATCTTCGAGCCGACAGCAGCGAGTTTTCATAGGATTACAAATGAGAGTATATACGTGTCTGCTATTGTCCATAAAGCTGATATAGAGATAACCGAAGCAGGAACAGTGGCGTCGGCGTCTACGTCAGCGAATTTTGCCGATAGGATAACCGCAACTCGACTGATAGCAAACAGACCTTTTATATAC